>CM031243.1:724571948-725171948 GCA_018340775.1 Taxus wallichiana var. yunnanensis | reverse complement strand
TTTGGGGATGAGATCTAACTGGCCCTTTGTTACTCATATTTTGTGGAGAGATGGATAACACCTTTAAGAGGATTTGACCTATCCTCACTACTTTAGGCCGTGCCTCTTCGACCAGGGTGAGAGGACCCTTAGTGTAACCTCTGTTTGATGAAGGAGATGGAGATATCCTTCTTTTGCAAAAATTCTATGAAGAGAACCTTGGGAAAATACGGTCAATGCTCCATGATTTAACTCTTAAGAGTTGTCACTTCTAAACGATGGAGATATTTTCAACACAAGGCTAAGGTTACTGAAGACATTAAGAAATCCTGATTGTTCTGCATATTTTTGCAAGTAGATTTTGTTCCTTTGTTGATACACAGGGCAAACAGGGGTAGTTCAGGGTGGATCAATGGTTTTTAAATGATTTTGGTGGGAGATGAAGTAGGATAAAGTTGATTATACCAGATCTTCGGAGGGACTTTACAACAATGAACAACTTCAACAACAAAAAGCTTCAAAATAATTAAGACGTTCCTTCAACTAGAAGGTGTGCTTTAATGGAGGCCCAGATCAACACATTTTCACATAATCTTTGAGACTCTAACATGATGGCTTGAATTGAAAAGGCTCAATTAAACACTAAAGTTTCTAATTAATCACGCCTAAGGTACACTTGAAGACTTACAGACAATCTTTATCAACAAATGATAGTGAATTGATTTTAAATTTGTTTATCTCATCCAAGATGAAGTCTCTTCTTGAAATGAAATTACAAATACCATTAGACCGGCACAGGACGAGATCTTGTGTGATTTCACAAAAAATTCAGTGTAAGATTGCAATAGGAATGAAAGAAACTATTTACATACATTTTGAAACAAAGTAGACACAAAATTGCTAGAGAAAAGACACAAATTAATTCCAAAATTGCTTAGATTCATCAGAAGGGAAAGCTTCTAGATGAATCTCAGTGCTTGTTAATGGCTATACATCTACAACCAACTTGACACGACAAAAAATCTAACACAGAAGAAAATAACAAGTAATCTCGGATTTGGTCTCTCGGGAAGACGACTTTCTCAAATTTTTTCTCAAGAATTCAAACTCCAACCCTTTGCAAGAGTATTCTCATTGCATTTATACATTTTTTCCCACTCAATTTTCCCCCCAAAAGAGAAGAATATTTGAGGGACCTTTGCTTGTTACCAATTTGTTTCAGACAATGACATTTAACAAATTCAGATCTAAAATTTGCCAGTGGACCAATTGTGGAACTGATCACGTTTCTTGGGGTCTCAACTAATGACTAGGATGCCATGCCATAATTTTTTTGAGAGTCCCTTTGATCATTCCGATTCTATCATGCGAGAAATCCCCTTTTAATAATTTTTCGAGCCTCTGCATATACCGGACTTGATAGGTCATCCATTTTTGCTCTCGAGGCAATGCCTTTTTCATCCTTTTCATACCGCACTTTCATCATTTCATCCTGTTTCCTTCCTTTCCTTTTGCAATTTCTACCATGCATCCATTTCCTCTGGTAATTCCCATTTCTTCGAGTGCCTGAGTAATTCCCTCTTCAAAATATTGACCTTAATGATCCTTGGACTCACAATTTAAGTTTTGAATCCATTCAATGGCACCTTACCGATAGAGATGACAAATAATTTCATCAAAGAACAATGAAAATAGTGCATATTCACGTCTCCAAGAGTCTTGGAGCAAAATGGTGGAAAAACAAGTGAAATGCACAACAACCGTTGATCCTGCCCTTTTCCACTTTATATCGTAGCTAGTCCATGTGTTTCCCTAATTGCAAAGGAGAAGCATAGAGGCAAGTCTCAAACAAGCACGAGCCTTCCACGTACCCTGGGCCCAAGAAAAATGCCTTTTGGCCTTTGAAAAGTCTTGGTGAAAAAAGAGCCAGTGGGAGCCTCCACGTGTTTCAATGGCACATTTTGAGATGGTCCCCAAAAGTAGAGACCCCAAAAAAGCGCGGGCTCAACACGTGTCTCAGTCTGATAGAGTCTGTTAAAAATTTGAAGGTTCAGCAGAAGGCGCCATGTGTCTAAGGTCCAAGACAATCTCCTTTAGTCATTGAAAAGTCCAAGCAAAAAGGCAGAGTGAGTGGAAGCCTCCAAGTGTCCTCCTGACGCTTCTTCAAAATAAAACTCAGGGGCCGGTCCCCAAACATGCGCGGTCCCTCCACGTGTCCCAAGGCCTTTAGAAAGTTTCTTGAAAAGTCTAAGTAAGGGAAGGCCCAAGTAGAAGCCTCCATGTGTCTTTATGGCGCAACTTCAAGATGGTGCCCAAGAGTGGAGACCCTGGATAAGCGTGGCTCACCATGTGTTCTAGGCTTTAGAAAATTGCTTTGAAAAGCTTAAGTATAAAGCGGAGCCGGCAGGCCTCCACATGTCTCCCTATCACAATTTTTAAGGTGGGACCTTGAGGCAGATCCTTAAATGAGTGTCAGCCCACCACATGTCCATGGCCAGCCAAAACAGTACCAGTTGCATGAAAATTTTGTCTAAGTCTGGGCAAAGCAGCAAAATCCTCCATGTGTCCCCCCAGCTTAACTCCAAGGCCAAACCAAGGTGAATTTTCAAATGAGCACTGTTCCTCCACATGGACAAGTTTTGGGTTAAAGCGAGCCATATATTTTTTAGAGTGCCCTACCAAGCCGCATCTAACCAAAAAGGGCCACGTTTCCACTAATGCAGAGATGTAAATTTGACGGGAAAAACTCACTGTCAAACCGTAAAATGCAGAAAACCACCATTTGAGCTCGAAAATGAATCTTTCCTTAAGGATAGAGAATTTGGAAATGTTATAAGGCTCAAATATGATCCTTCAAACTACATCCAATCATGTTTCTTCGGTATTTGGGAAAAAAATGACAGGGACAACAAAACGTGATTATGGAAAATGGAAGGAAAGGAACAACCCGAGTTTTACGCCCAATTTACAGACTCCTTCAGATGGACAGAGAAACAAAAAAATTCTGGACCTTTAAGTGATCCTCGACCAAGGAAGGGACTGATCATGGCAACCAAATGGAGGACAGAGTCTTCAAGCACCAACACAGGGAGACAAAAAACATGACAGAGGCCGCAAACTGAGGAATTTCAATGACAAACGGGGTGAGACTAATTTGAGCACCAACATGAACGATTGGAGATCATTCATGAGGCTTTTGCTTGATTTATGATTCTAACGAAGATGCACTAAAATATGAACCACCCCACAAATTGAGGAGAATGGGAATACCAATTGAGGCATTTGCAATTGGACAAAAATACAAGAAACGTGCAAAGAAAATTGCACAAGTAAAAAGCAAGAAATTTGATTTTTAAAAATAGCTTGTAGTGGTTAGTTTATAAGTGTTTTTGAAACAAATCAGTAACTCGTTCCAAATAATTCCATGTATGTATTGTGGCAGTATATATCCGACAGAGAATCAAACTTATTAAACACATGTTCATTTTTTGTTATCCAACAACTATGCATTCCTAATTTCTTTATCATTGTATCTCCATACAAATACCTATAGTTTTCTCACTTCAAGTGTACATATTGTTCTTATTGTTTTCCATTCTATTTGCTTAACAAAAGAATTTGTAATTCGTTTCAAATAAATGCATGTATATATTGTGGCGTAAACATATGGAACACATAATCTAACTTTTCAACAACCATGTTCAATTTTTCCTTTGTACAATTACAAGCTACTTTATGTAAACCAATAACAACGCATTTTTAATGTGTTCTTCATTATGTATTTCCTTTATACAATTGCTCGCTTCTTTGTGTAAACCAACAACTACTCATTTTTAATGTGTTCCTCATTATATCTCGCACACAAATACATATAGTTTTAAAATGCCGAGAAAGAATCATGCAAATTTTAGTTATTTTCATGCAAAGCTTTGTACATTATATCACTTTTTTGCATATTGAATTGTTAAAGGGTTAGACCTCATGTTTGCGATTTTTAGAAAATATGAATGAAAAAGGAAGCAAACTTTAAAGGTTTTCATTAATTACAAATGCATGCTTTCTAGAACACATCCTTCATTTCATCTTTGACTACACTACAAGTTTACATTTTCCACCATACATTTGTAGAACTCCCACTATCTCGAGCATCTTTTAGTTGCCATGGAAATAACTTTGACACACGAAGGAATTTCTCAATTGATTCAGGGCGGTTCCACTGTTGACCCCACATTTTAGATACTGCACTTGTCCTCCCTAAGGTCCATTCTCAACACGATGCCCAACATCGTGTTGACCTTTCAGATGGGATACATTTTCAGACAACACTTCTACCCTCCAAATTTGTAAGTCGTGTAACCGACAAATCAATACAAGAAGGCTCCATTGTGTGCTTACACAAATCTTGCGTTAGAATGATCAAAAGTGAGTCAGAATCTTCATCTCCTACTCGGTTACCAATACATATAAACTCCATATTAATTATAATTTCTTTATGTTTGTTTTTTTCATCCGTTGCTCAATTCTAATTCTATCATCATTTTATTTTCCATTGCATAGAAATCTGTTTTATTATTGAAATGGATTTTGTTGTCAAAAACATTTGATAAATGGTGCTCCAACCCGACTACCAACAAATGCTCTCCAAGATAGTCAATTACCTCAAACAGATGCAAGTTCCAATCGGTGAAAAAATATTTTGTGAGAACACCAACTAAAATAAGTGGATTGAATACATCTATGCGCATGTGGCCCATAGAGGGTTGTGCCCTAGCAAAAAAAACCCTTCACGAATATCGAATGTAAGGGGAGATGGGTCTATGTTTGGGTTTGATTTTGTGGATCAAGAAGGAGGGGAAATCCACATCACCTATTTCAATGAGGTCATGGAAGCATTCTATGAGCAGATTGAAAATGGGAAGCTATATACAATTTCCAATGGGAGGATTGAGAGGATTGCTGATGCAAAGCTATGTTACAACCATTTGAACAATGCTTTGGAGATTTTCCTGCAACCTTCCTCAACCATATCTCCACTCATAGAAAATGAGGATACAATACCTTCCCATCACTTTCACTTCACCAAAATCAAGGACATACCTGCAAGCGTTGAAGGTTCTACAATTGATTTGATTGGAATTGCTCTTACGATGTCACCATGCTCAACAATTCTTTGGCATGACAAGTCTAAAACAAAGAGAAGAACACTAGAATTAAAGGACATGTCAGGATTGAGTATAAGTGTCACATTGTGGGGACACAACTTAGATGAGATAAGCAATGATCTTGAAGACATGCTTTCTATACCGCCTCTTTTTTTCCTTTCCTTGAAAGCAGCTCGAGTCTCAAGTTTCTATGGAAGCTCAGTTGACATTGTTTCAAGAACCAAATGTTACATCAACCCTCTAATTTTAGAAACAAATACACTTCATGGCTGGGTTGATTCTGATGACTACTCCCTTCCGGTACCCTCTATCACAAGCCAATTTCTGGGCCCTCCAAAATCTTGACCTCTGTAACAACAATTTCGGAGGTACTACATATGGGGAACACAGAGAGAAATGAATGGGCCATGGTTACTGTGCAGAAATCACAAATATCAACATGGACAAATTTTTTTACAAGGCATGTCCTCTTCAAAAAGGTGACAAACAATGTAGGAAAAAGGTGAGAGAGAATGGTAATGGTTCATGGTTCTATTTGAGTTGCAACGTACAAGTTCAGAACTATGATTATAGATATGCACTTAGGATCGATCTAAAGGACCCAACAAGAGAACTCCAGTCAGTTACCACTTTTGATGAGACAGTTGAGTCAATCATGGGTGTTGAAGCTATCGATCTCCACCTATTGTCTATAAACAAAGATGTGACCAAAGAAATTACAAGCAATGTCATCGACAACGAATCTTGCTTCACACTTTCCTTGAAAAAAGAGACATACTGCAGAAACAACATATAGAAATGTGTCATACTCGGTTCTAAGAAAGTGGATAACAAATATGAACTCCTCTCAGTAACCTTCTTTACGAAAATACTTCTAACGTATCTTTCCCTTTAAACTTTACACTCTCACCCATCCCATTCTATACTTTGAACTATCAACGTTATGTTGTTCATTTCATATCTATGTTTCACCCTTTTCCCCTGCTTCAAAAGAAAACTTCTGTAGTTCCTTATAAACCGACATACTATTGTCACCTACTACTATATGGATTGTAAGTAATTTTAAGAAAATAAATGCCTTTAAATTACACTTTTATTATGTATGTATTTTCATCCTTGTATAGTACTAGAACGTATTGTATCTTTCCATATAACAAAAATTCTTTTCCTTAGGCAACACATAAAAGTTTTTAATTCTCAAATTGTTACCGCTTATGATTGGTTCCCATTAGAACTCCACATGCATTTCAAATGTATATAATTTATTGATTCTGACATACTATTGCCTCCTACTACTATGTGGATTGAAAGATCTTTTAAGAAAATAAATGATAATTACTTACACTTATATTATGTACGTATTTGCATCATTGTATACTATTGGAATGTATTGTACCTTTCCATATAACTAATATTATTTTCCTTAAGCAAAAAATGTATATTTTTAATCCTTGAAATGATACCTCTTACACATAGTTCCAATTAGATCTCCACATGCATTACAATTGTATATAGTTTATTGTATAAAGTTTTTTTGTATGTCAACAAACAATTCATCATTCATTACTTGACCGACACAATTTCTCCCAACAGTGGTACTCCATAGGTGTGTAACTTCATAATCATGTCAACTCTTGTAAAATGAGCACAACGAAGAGAGAACTACGTGAAAATAAATTCCACATAAATTCTGAGTAGAGACGTCATCACCTAGAGCATAGAACAACGACAATCTCAAATATCTGTCAACTTACATCGACCAAGAACCTACCATTCCTTGTCATTCCAAACTTGCCGATAAATACAACTACTGAAGGATTTCCAACCAACATTCCACAAGTAACTTCCATGGAAACAAATTTGCACGAACATACCAATTCCTTCCATACGAACCCATATTTGCTAACTACTACCACACCTCACCATTTTCTTGTGCCACCACAAGAAACTGTCTCAAGTACCAACTTTGCTTTGGTTCCTCACACATGTACAACCATCTCCTCATCTCCTTCTGTCTACCTTCCACCTTGCAATCCACAATCGACCCAAACAGAACACCCCACCCCTCCCCATACACAAAGACTTCCCATATTTCTGCCCTCATCGTAGACTATTGAAGCCCAACGTTGGTTTCGCAAAAGAATAGATTTGTTGGCAAACATCCAAACTTGCTCAATCTGTTTGGAAAATTACCCTGAATTAAAACAATTTCCTTTGAAGGCTTTCCCTCCTGTAGCAGATGCAAATATGAAAAACACGGCCATCGCTTCTCTTCGTGGAACAACATGGACCCTAAAAAGTAGCCTACCGTTCTTGTATCTTTAACCCAAATAGAGGAGATGCTTATCACACGGGTCAATCCATTACTATAGGTCACCCAAGTATGTGGAGGACAATACAAATACTCAAGACACACCATAAGTTTCCCGTAAAACATTACTTCAATAACAAAGTACCTACCACACCGCCTTGGAGATTTAGACATAGTACTCATACAAAGGGAAGGATATAATTTACAAAAGTATGATTTCTACATCAGTAGATCTCATGTTTGGGCAGCCTTGCAATATAAAATCCAACACGATCCATACTGCAAAGATGTCTTAATCGACCATGACATCATTTCCTCCCTACCATCTGAGTCATCAAATGTTTCCTCGTCTCTTAACACAGCCACAGTCAAATTTACCCAAATGCAAACTTCCTCTACAACTCATGGTATTGATGCTTCCACTAACTCTGACGAAACATATGAACACTCATCCTCTTTCGTGCCAACACCCCACAATTCAAGAACAAAAGAAGAGGAAATCGAATAGTTCTTTCTTAACCACAATGGTAACACCCCATTTACCATGCCATGGCCAGAGCTTGGCCTCTCGCCTATAAATGAATACAATACAGAGGGCCTGTTCTCAATGGCCTTCCCAACTTTGTTTCTAGCTGGAAAATCAATGTGGCAATAACCCCGCATAAAAGAAGTTCCAATGCATGAATATGCTCTTCATTTGATGCACTACCATGATGGTCGCTTCAGTTCACACCCATGATTTCGCTACTTCCTTCTAAACCTCATAGTGCGACAAAAGCTCACCAACAATCTGCAGCTTTTCATGAAACAAAACATCGAATCTGGAATCCCTACAACAACTAGAGATCTACGAAGACAACTATTGGAATGCCCCAAAGATAACCTCCCGGACAGTTTAATGCAGTTTGGATCGAGCCTTCGAGGGATGCATTCATTCTGGGCAAAAATCAGAAGCAAGCTTTCAAATATGGTGGAACAAATGGGGACACAAACCTTATTCTTCACTCTAAGTGCTACAAACACTAAATGGCCAGATCTCCACAAAATTATGTATGGTGAATGCCCTACTAGATCCTCGAGCCGCAAAACGTTGGAGAACACTTAACATTGTCTCAAACCCTCATTGAGTATCAACATAACTACATCACATATTCACAATATTTCATGAAGAATTATTGTAGAAGGAACTTGAGCAATAGACTATTGGTACAGTAATAAAGTCTACTATTTAATAAGTTTTTTCCGGACTACATAGCTAATATTTAAGCTCTCTTGTCTCGTGGGTATGAATGGAAACATAGAGGCTCCACACATGTCCATGGTTTATTGTGGCTTGAGAACGCACCTAAAGTTGACGTAATGGACTGGGAAGATATAATAGTTATTGAGGAAACAAAACAATACTTTGACAAGTTTGTGTCTTCCTGAAACCCCGTCCGGCTTGCAACCGCTTGGATTTTATTCGCAGGTCACTACTAGATGACCCTTGTTTGCTAGATACAACACAAATACTATCCTCCTCCCCACATGTAGACCTTGAAGAACTGCTTAATCGTGTTCAATGCCACATAAAATGTTTAGAATAGACATGCCTGCGTAGAAAGCAATCACAACTGCAGTGTAGGTACAACGCACCATGGGCCACACAACCTACTTCATCCTTGCTCATTGAAAGTGATGGGAAAATTAAGTACCTCCCTTCGAGAAATGATGATAAACTAAACATACACAATCAAACTATGATATCCATATGGAGAGAAAATGTTGATTACTAACCGATACTTTCCCCCAATGTAATTCTGAAGTATATTACAAAATATGCTTCAAAGCAAAGCAATGTTCAGAAACCTATCACCAAGTGCTATCCATATTTTCAAGAGATGTTGACATGGATTCACCAACACACATTACGATTCGAAAATTGCTCACAGAGAGCATTATTGAACATGACATAAGCACACATGAGAAACATGCCACATGCTTAAAAATTGCCACTTGTTATGTGTAGTCATTTGTTTGTATCATTAAATGTTGGCAAAAAAATATTGAGACGTGTCGTTGAAAGTGATGCTGATGTACAAGAAACAACAACTTTCTTGGATGCATATAGATTTTACCCTACAACCATGGAACACCTACCACTTATTCAGGTTGCTCGAGATTAGAGCTACAACAGGAATCGTAAAGTAGATAAATGAAAACCGCAGTTGACTAATGATCAGGGGATCATTTTTAAAAGTTTCCTAAACATCTCTAAATGGTGTCAGTGCAGAAGATCATCTCGAGAGCTTTCCAACGACTGTGAGAACGCGACAAACGGACATCGGGAGCTCTAGATATGTTCGGTCAAAGTTCGGTCAATGGGAAAGTCAACTCTGGTCAACTAGTCAATATTGGACCGAATCGCACTGTGACACGTGGCTTGCCAACACTCGTCGAATTCACTCGATTTTCCTATCGGGAGACGACAAGTGGACTACAGGATTACCGAGTTAATTATTTCTATGCCACATTGTATGGGTCGAAATAATATTATTTTGGTAAGGCCACTTTCCAAATGCCACATATATATATTAATGTTTAAAACATTAGTATGAACCACCAAATCAAATGCAAATGCTTTGACCACGTGGAAGGTGGTGAAGCGGTTGTTTGGGAGGCATTAAGCCTTGCGTGGATGTTTCCACGTGGAAGAAGGTGGTAAGCGGTGGTAGGGGGTTATAAGCCCAACGTGGTCTTTTGACCACTTTACATGCGTGGAAAGGCTTTAAAGCCTTAGACATTTTCTCCCACCGCCCAACATGTGGGTCCTTATCCAAATGTGCCTCTTTTGGGGAATTAAACCCACTTCAAACAAATGCCGCGCCAAACATGGGATTTTAACCCATTTAAAAATACATCCGCCAATTTGGGATTTAATCCCAATTTCTATGTACGGGTTTAGGTTTAATATTAGCCTATGGATGATATGCAATGCATATTTTTTGGGCCCTAAAAATGTATAAATAGGGAACCCATTTGTATTGTAAGGAACACACATTACACACAAACTTGGAGAGAAGCTCATTCCTAGAGCGCTGGAGGTGAAGTCCGAGCCAAGAGGAGAATGAGAAATTGTTGTGTGAAGACCTAAATTATTTAGGCATTGTATATTTTTATATTATTGACCTATTATTTGTTAGGCAATAATAAATGAAATATTTGTGGCTAGGAGTTATTCAAACTACCTAGTTGGCCCATAGCGCCACACCAATTACTTGCAAATCCTGGATTGTCGACCGGAGTGCTAGCTTCGCATTGTTTGCGTCGGGAAGGCCGATCACAGCCGAAGGAGATTGTACGCCAGGAAGGTGGAAGTCGGGTGCTATTTTTCACCCTTGTCGTCCAAAGAACTGGTGTACTGATAGGCAAGTAAAATTCCATTAGGTTTTCTTGTGAAAGTACTATTGTAACTTACAAGTTTTGACTAGTGGAACGGTTCAACCACGAACCCGGAGACGTAGGCAATTGCCGAACTCCGTAATCAATCTGTGTGCAATTTTCATTATTGTCTTGCATTTATTTTAAATTGGTTACTTAAAAGGAGTAAATTATCGGCAACTAATTAAAGCCTATAAGGGTCCGAGATCAGGTCGTAATAATCTGATTATTTTCGGATCAACTAAAGCAATTGTTCGGGTGCACTGAGATTTGTGGATTTCCCAACTCAGGATTCAATGTCATATGACCTTTTTGTTGGTCATAATTCCTTTTATACAAGCCTTTCAGAAATATTTCCTATGAATTTGGCTCAATCCCACATAACATCAATGACACTTGGGACATGTTCAAACACAACTACAAACCATGACATGTTTTACGCACTACCGCAGACACACGGACATGAAACAAATGTTAGTTCTAACTCGGAGATCGAATGAATTAATCAACATGAACCATTGCAAGAATGACATGTCTTCGCACAACTTCATTTGGGAAAAAACACAGGTCTTGACAGTCTTGAAATGTTGGGAAATGATATTTTGACATACACAATAATTAGAACACACATGGCGTTCCACATGATTTTTAGATAATTGGTTCATCATTCATCGAGAGAGTAAAGGCGGACACAAATAACACTAGCATGCGAGCCACACAACCATCTACCACACTACTTTTATCTTCGTAACAACAACTAGCTCTTAATACCATACTTTGCGCACTATTAAACAAACAAAACACTTCTACCTCCATTAAGATTGATAAATCAAGGTACAACTGGCATAGGAAAATCATTTCGATAAATAAAATCCAAAATTCATTTACAAAGCAACATCAACCACATCTCCTCGCCGCTCCTTCTTCTTGCTTCCCTACCGGTGTTTCAAAGATTCAACATCTCTGCATCCACAATCCATACGCAACCCTCTCGTATTCCAATCAAAGAATTAAAACCCTAGAAGGCCAAGCATTATCGTCTTTTCAAGAGTCACTCAAACATATATAATATGTTCTTATTGATGAAATGAGTTTCATCACCCAAATTTGCTAGGAAAAATTTATAGTAGGCTATGCGAGGCTTTCCCACACTAAAAACATATGAATTTAGAAATAAATAAGTCATCCTCCTCGCGACCTCGGGCAATTACCACCAGCTTATGGACAATCATCTTTATGCAAGTAAATCCCACGAAGCCACCCTTTAGAAGGGATTTCATTCTTCCATTACATTGCAAACTATATTTCAACAACAAGGAACAATCGATGCACAAGTTTCATTCCAAAATTTATTGCTCAACATGCGAGATTCAACCCCTCTTATTGAGGACCGAGAACTCCTAATGTCTCACACAAGATTCACACCTAACTCAACAAAAGCTCAAAATTTTTAAGGACGTACCACATTTGTTTGCAAAAATGACCTTGTGGACCCCGCAACCTGCAAATGTTGAAGGCATTGAATGATCCGATCACCCAATCCATTGCAGAAAGTAACAGGCTAGTTGGACCAAGAAATCCCGAAGATAATCGGTTGGAATAAAAAATTTTTGCATGCAAACAACAAAAAAACATGTTTATTATAAATTTATGGGTTGACGTGGCCTCGTAAATGGTGCTACATGAACAATCACCGACATTATCTACGATGCATCAATGCCACCACCAACATTATCTTTGTTGTCAAATTTGATAGATACAATGGCCCATGTTGGGATCCCTCCCGTTACATATTTTGATACCTCCTATTTCGAGAGGGAATCAAAGACAATTGCCGCTTAAAATGGCACCTGGCAAGAACTATCCACAAGTCCCAGGGACTTACTATGCATAGAGCAACTGTTGACATTGGAACCAATGAAAGGCAGGGTCTGCCATTCACAACTTTCTCCAAAGTTGCCTTGCTTGCAAATCTGTGCATTTCACCTCCTTTTTCATTCGAAAGGTACTAAAAAATGGTGCATGTAGCAAAACTTGGAGCAAGAAGAAAGGAGGAAGCAAGACTACTATCATTTAACCCTTCGTAAATACTACACTATGCTTTGATAACACCTCCGCTACTACTTTAATCAACACTTATTCTATCCTAGAT
Source organism: Taxus wallichiana var. yunnanensis (assembly GCA_018340775.1). Taxonomy (NCBI): domain Eukaryota; kingdom Viridiplantae; phylum Streptophyta; class Pinopsida; order Cupressales; family Taxaceae; genus Taxus; species Taxus wallichiana. The sequence goes on along the minus strand of CM031243.1, from coordinate 725,158,924 downwards.
GCCATTTCTGTTCAAGGGGTATCAAATGTACTCATGTTTACTGGAAATAAAATTACCCTCAAAAGGCTACCATTCATGATATAATTCTTCTCATGTTAAGTTCAATTAAAGCAGTTCACAAAATGATACCACTAATGATATGAGAATTGTAAATGTATATGTACGAATTTGTAACAACTTTGAAATGAAGAGATGAAACCTTTAAATGAAGTGGTTCATCTATATATCTACAATTACAAAATTACACGTTTCAACATACATGTTCGATTTTTCCTTTTTATCGCCATCCGTTTATTTATGTTAACCAACAACAACACATTTTTAGTGTCTTCATCTACACCCAAATACCTAGAAATTTAAAATGCCAATAAAGGACCATGCAAATTATAGTTGTTTCCATCCAAAGCTTTGTACATTTTATCACTTTTTTGCATTTTGAATAGTTTTAAGGGTAAGACCTCATGTTTGCACTTTTTAAATGAAGTGACTCATCTATATTTCTACACATAAAAAATCAATCACCCATAGTTTAAACAAACACAATTACAAAAAAACTATCCCTATAACACAAATAACATATATCATTTTTTGTTTGCAAAATGCCTCAAAGAAATGTGGTCTCATGAAATGCTATGATTGTAAGATATGCACAAAATAGCTCTAACAATGATTCTCTCAAACTCATTGAGGTAATAAAGAAATTTGGAATGTACCATAATCATTTAAAATTTATTGTAGATGTTGAAGAAATGTTTAAAGGTCCTCATATATAAATGTTTAGTTCAGATGTCATGATATATGTATGAATTTGTAACAAATTTAAATGTACACATAGAACAAATCAATGTAATGTTTCATCTATATTCCTACACTATCACTATCAATCATACCCTTTATCGACTATACAAAAAAGGTTTTTTCAACAAAAGACAAACCAAACAATCGATGCAAAACTAACACAATTTCCTCCAAATAATTACAAACCAGGTCAACTATAAAAGTAATTAACTATCCAAAATGATATCAAATGTATACATGTTTAGTGCGAAAAAAAATTGGCCACAAAAGGCTACCACTCATGATATAAAATATGCACATGTACGAAAGTCTTCATGTATTCATGTTAAGCTCAAATAAACTACTCTGCAAAATGCTACCACTCCTGATATAAGATTTGCAAATGTATATGTACGAATTTGTAATAGATAGAAACTTTAAATGTAATACTTCATCTATATTTTTACACTTACAAAATCAATCACACCCCTTATCAACATCAACTACAAAAGTAATAATTATCTTTCTAAATCTAATAACATATACCATTCGGCGTTCACATTGCATTGTACACATGCGATTGCTAGTATATACAAATTAATTTTAAAATATTATTATTACGCCGAAGGCATTCCCCTTATGGGAAAGGCCCTTCCGGTCGTTTCAGAAACTATGTTAAATTTGACAGTTGTTTGGCCGTTTGGTCGAGTACAGAGCAATATGTGCCGCAGGATGAAGAGAGGAAGACATAAATAGTAAGAAACCATAGCAAATGGATAACATAGGAAAGGAAAACCTCTAAATGATAGAAAACAGAGGCGCTCAAGCAGAGTGGTAGAGGAGAGAGAGGTCGCGGAGGACAGAGGATTGGCGAGGACAGAGCAGAGGATACAAATCGCATGTGGAAGGAGTAGATGTTAGGTTTCCTCACTCGATAGATATTCACAGTTTAATTTACTGAAATGAACAAGAAAACCAATAATATCAATCATTTGTTGTTTTTGTTGCAGGGTGTGGTCAAACGAAGGGTTATGTCGGATGACACAGACAATAGTCGGAATGTTCAGTGAGGGAGTTTGGATTTTGTATCTGGTAGCGTTTGGAGAGGATGTTGGGTGTTCAGGTTGTATGAAACTAGTCAATGGGAAAATTATTAAACCATTTCGAATGTTTTTTCATTTCCATTGACACAACATTTTCTACATCTATTTAAACATCCCGTGAATCCTGATTTTTCCATAGCTAGGTTTAATTATTTGTTCTCTTTTCTTTTAGGGTATATATTCTACATCTCACTTGTCTTTTCATTATTCCAATTTCTGATATCAATCTAATACAATTTTTCTCCAAGGATGTGGATGTTTCTCCGTTCAATCGAAAAAAGAAATAAAAAATTCTCTGCACCACAAATCCATCGACTCAGTATATCTTACAAAATCAAGAAACAGAGGTTTCTAAGATCCATGAGCACTGAATCAGGCTGAAGTTTCTTTAATCAAGATATATTTCATATTTCGAGTCTTTTTGAGTGAAGAATCTAAGAAATCTTTGTAGATCTAAATAGGGTCTTGTGTATGTTTTAAAAGTTTTGTTTACATGAAAACATTGTAGCAGTTGGAATTCTTGTGTTTTTACATTTCAATTTAGTAAAAGAAACTCTGGATGTTCTGACCACTATAAATTTCCTTTCTGCCCCTTAAGGTTTGATTAGCTCTTTTTTCTCCTTCTAAATGTATGAAGGCTTGATTGTAATGGCAGATTGGTAATTGGGGTATTTTGTTGGATAGCTCACAATGAGTTAGTACTCGTCGTGGACTGGTTCCATTGGTCCTAAAGGGGTAAGTATTTTATGAGCACCAAATACTCTGGTTTCATATAAAGTTACTGTATTTTTCCCTGTTGTTCAATCCATGAGCATATGAGTCCATGGTTATCTAATTCAGTGGTTGCTTTCTTTCTCTTTTTCCTTTATCCTTTTTTGGGAATATTTCCTTAATTTCAATCCATGAATCCACTGTTATCAACTAAGGTGGTTTCACATAAATTTATTCTATTTTTGTCTGTTATTATATCCATATGTCTGTAGTTGGTTGCATTAAAATTTATTTGTATTTTCAGTATTTTTCAATCCACCTTTTTTCCCCCGTATTTAGGGTCCACAATAAAACACCCTGTAAGAATATTGTTACCTTCTAGCTGGACAGTATTTCAACCCCTTTATTTGTGATAGATACACCCATCTGGTTTCACGATTTGTTATTAAACACTGCAGTTTCGTAGAAATTTACTATAATTTTTCTCTATTTTTCAATCCCTGTCCACGAGTCCATAGTTACCTATTAGTGGGTTTCAAAAACATTACTACATTTTCCCCTATTTTTCAATCCATTAGTGCACAGTCACGAAATAACGTGGTTTCACTCATATTTACTCTTATCTTTTCCTATTTTTCATTCCATGAGTCCTATAATCACAAAATACAGCGGTTCCATGGAAATTTACTATATGTTCAGTATTTCTCAATCCATCTTATTTTTCCATATTTTGGTTTCACCATAAATTTCTGTAAGAAAGTTGTTACCTTTGATTTTATCTTCAATTTTCCTTCATGAAGGGATTATTGACTATAAACTTATGAAGCTCAGGTTTCAAATGCTAACGAGTTAGTTTTATTGTTGCACAAGTTCAAAAATCTTACATAGAAATTTAGGAAGGAGATATACATTAGCAATAATAGCTGGAGGGAGACGATTTTGGTGACCTAGGAATCCACCTAATTGTAGGATTGCAGACAATCTTGATGACATAGGAATTCACCTACTTGTAGGATTGCAGGAGTTCAAAACTTCTTTTCATAGAAATGGGAGATGATCCCGATGACCGAGGAATTCACTTAATTGTAGATGAAATTGTTTACATAAAAATTTAAGCCTAGTTGTGCAATTGGTAAAAACACCAATACTCTCACCTCTATATGAAAGGCAACAAATTTTCCTTCCTTGATTTATTGGGAGCCAACTTTGGGAGTCAAACCAGTGACCCTACTCCAAGAAGCTTTTTGCCTACCATTAAGCACACACAAGGAGGAGGTTTTCCCTACCTGATTAAACTCAAATCCTAACCCATGCTGTAATAGGAGGTATGAAACTAGATAACCTAGGTAATACACCTAGTTACAAGAGGCATCACTTAAGCCTTGCAAACATCAAATCACCCAATGATTTTACCTCACCCAATAATCTTACCTTTGCATACCTAAATAGAGGATTTTCCCTACATAATTGGGTATCAGCTGGAAAAAAATCTATCAAGTTTTGTTGGTATAAGCTCTACTTTAGGTGGATTGGATAGTTTTTGATTAGGGAAACGAACCCATGGGTACATAACTCGCTTGTTGCTCGCTTGTTTTGTGTGCCTTTCTTGTCTTTTTCGTTTTGGTGTCCTGTAGATTGTCTTGCTCTTGTGGACATTATTAAAATCTCTATCTTATTATGATCTTTATGGTTTAAATGGTGGTGTGGAATTGATCTTAAATATCTCTATGAGTGAAGGAAAGTTCTCATGTTTATCCTTGAAATTATTTTATTTTTAGTAGAATTAAGTCCCCTTCGAAACAATGATGCACCATTTAAGCGACCTCACTATTGCGTTATTGTTAATAATGTTGCTTTTCTGATTTTTATTTGACATGTGTAGAGGAAATTCGAGCAAAATATTGATGGATCGGATGTGAATTCCGAGAAGAAAAGAGTAGCTCGGTTATAGGAGTCACATGAATCGTAGGCATACTTGCAAAGGTGGTTATTTGTTTCAAGCTATCTTCATATTGTTTGATATTAAAAAAAGCTTTGAATTCATAGTTTTTTGTTTCAAGTTATCTTTATCTTGTTTAATATTAAATAATTGCTTCCATATGAAAGCTTGAACTTCATACTTGTGGATATGGGTTATGTAACCAAAAGACTAACAATGTCTCCAATAAAGTGTCAACTTTACTTGCCATTTATTCATACAAGCAACTAAAGACTTGAGATATCTTTGCTACAGTGTAAAGACACCAATTATTGCAAAAATGAATCACATAGAAATAAATTCTAATAGGAATACAACATGTGTTTTTCAAAATCAATGTTATATTGTCAAAATATTATTTTGAACATCAAAGATTTGTTCTTCCCATGAGAGGTCTATACTGGACATGTGCCCTTTGATGCTCGATTTGTACAAAGACTAATTAATTTAATCTAGAGAAAACTCAATTTGAACTTGAACATGATATTTTCCTTTTAACCATGATATAGAGACTAATTACATGGCTTGCTTTAGTTATAGAGACAATTTGTGTCCCAAAAGAAATTAACTACACATCCAACAACTAAAGCTTCACTACTACATGGAACACACAACCTTGTGTTTCTTACCAAAATACCAAACCAAGGCCTTCATCTAGGTATCATAAAAATTTAAACACTCACCTTTCACTCAAAAATAATAGACATTGGCTCAAATAGCCTTCAAAATTAGAACTACTTCTAACCACCCATTCACATGCCCTAAGAGTTTCCTCCACTCCTCCACAACCTAAAAAAACTGCAAATAATTCTTAGTAGTGTTTAAAAGACAAGGAAATATATCCCCAATCTTCTTCAATGCACTATAGTACAAATTCTTGGGGAAAATGTTCATAATTAGTCTTTTCTCTTCCAAAGAGGAAAGATATTACAATCGGGCACATAAAACAATAAAGGAAGAGATAGGTGGCAATGTTGTGACCTCACAACTGATATTTCTTTCTCTAACCGTATTGAATATGTTTATCAAACCAAAATTAGTTAATATAGGAAAAATTATTGGTTTTATTTTAAAAGGAAGGGAATATTACCTTATGAGCTCTTCAATGAACCATTTCAACCATGCATCTCACTCTAACTAGGAAAGTAGATGGAGTGGTGAAAGAGTTGTGGGTGATGTAGATATGATTGATGATTTGATAGTATTTATGATATATGACTTCCCTATCCCTACAATGCCTTGAATAATCAATTTTAATGGAGGTAGATGGCTTCTTTGCAAGAGGTGGTGGAGAATAGTATCAAAAGCCAATTATTGTTCCAAAGAAAAAGGATATTTAGAAGATGTGTAGGGTGATTGCATGTTGGTGACAATATTGTTGACCTTATTAACTGGATGAAAGATGGACCAAAAACCTGTAAAGGAGGGGGAACATTATGAAGGCTCCAATTGTTCTTTGTATTGAACTCTTGGTGACACAACATATCTAAGATGTCAAGACCTATTGTGTTGTCAGGATGAAGTTGATCCAAAAGCTACCATTCATTCAATTCTTCACGAGCATGAATGTTTTCATTATCATAGCCACATTCACTTTTTGAAGTTTACTCAGGGAGCTAGTATGAAGTAGGTGATATGCCAAGACTAGTAACTATTTTTGAATAGGTTCCAGTTAGAAATGACCTCCTCGAGGGTAGACCCAATATTGGAAAAAAACTTGCGAAAAGGCTTGTATAGAAGGAGCTTAGACCAACAAAAAGTTCGAAAGCTGGTGACTCATGCACCGAAATTTGAAAAAATCTTGGATAGGTATAAACAATTGCTAGACATGAATGTAGCTTCCATTAATTCCCATTGCAATTTTTGTTGTAACTCCAATCTCAGGAAACTTGGATAAGAGGAAGCAAATCCATATTTGAAGGCCATACCTTGTATGCATCCAACAAAGGGTTATTTAATGTGTGAGAGAGTTAGATACAAAAATTCATCGCAATACCTTCCTCTGAAATTCAAAGAAACAATGTTGAATGGGGTGATTCACCCAGTGGACATTGTACTAACATCGAATGACAGATTGTTTCTTGTGCAAACATGTGTGCTAAGAAAATTTTATGTGCCGATGAACATGATTAATAAGCTCTTTCGGGTTTACAAGTTGGAAGGAAGAAAGTAATTGCCTTGTTTGTAGTAAGCAAGTATCATCTTGGATGGAGCGGTGAGCGAATTATATACTCAATTGGAGCTACAGTAGCGGGCTCTAAGTGGACACATACTTATCAAAGTATTGTTTAGTTGTTTCTATAGATGCAATATCTTCCTATTCAATAACATTTACATTAGGAGAATTCTTAAGACATATATATACAACTGAATTTTGACATTGTGTTACAACACTTCTCTTGCAAGAACTAGCCTTCCTCCATTAAGAATGATAATTCAAGGTACTATAGGGATGGTCCACCAAAATCATACCTCATTAATGTTATCAAGTCCGCATTCACCTTTTCGTCACCTCTTGGTCTTTCACCCTTCCCTTTACTTGCACCTACTAGGGTTGCATATTTCAACATTTCTACATCTACTATACATGCCAACCTCCACTCTACACATAAACCTCCACATTCCCATCAAATAACTCAAACCATTAAAAGGTCAAACATTGGCATCTTTTCAAGACTCCCTTAAATATGTTGAATATTTTCTTATTGATTAAACTAATTTCATTGAGCCAAAATTGCTCCCCAAAATTATTCATCGCCTCCATGAAACATTTTCCCCTTTCCTAGATGTCCGAGTTCGAAACAAATATATCGTCCTCGTCGAGACCTTGGGTAGCTTCCACTTGTCATGGACATTCTTATGTATGCTAGCAATTTATATGACACCAACCCCTAAAATCATTTTGTACATCCATGTCCATGAAATCGATCTTTCGTCAATAAGGCACATCTCCTACGCAAGTTTCCTTTTGAAAATCTTGCTCCTCAACATTTGCAATGTTTTTCCACTTTTTAGTTTTGGGAACTTCTCATGTCACGCATTGATTATGCACTTACTCAAGATGACATCCTTACCTTCTAAGAAGCCCCCATTATTTTGTAAGGAATAAAAATTTGACTAGCACAACCTTCAAATGTTGAAAGGAAAAAAATCTCCAATTACCCAATCTATCACCAAAATACCATGTGCACGAATTAGGAGATCCAGATGATGCTTAGTTGCAACAAAAAGTTATTCTTTGCAGTAACCAAAAACTCATGGTCATAGCTAATTATGGATTGAGACAGTCCTGTCAATGGTGCAATGGTTATATTGTCAACATTGTTTTTGACACTTCCTCTGTACATCGCTTGATCTACCATTATTTGTTGTCATAAAATTTGATCAATATACGGCTCAATATGGGATCCCGACAACCCTTCCCATAATCCAATCCCCCTATTTCTAGGGGAATCAAAGGTAATTACTATTCAAAATGGTTTGGGCTTTAACTATCCACAAGTCTCAAGGTCTTACTTTGTATAAAGCCATTATTGATATTGGCAGCACCGAGAGAAAATTCCTTACCTTCATAACTATCTCTAAAGTTCCTTATCCAATCTTCAGATTTTCCCTCCCTTCTCCTTTAAACATTATTCTAAAATGTTCAAAACACCTCTACTTTAATGCCGCATAAACTAGGAGTCAAGGCTATAGTCTCTTAACCCTTTCCCGGGCCCTCGAATAACATCGCACTTCACTTCCACTCCCTTCCACGATCTATTATGTCTTCTTGTACTCCTTATACCATCCTCTTTTCTGTCAACGCGTTTCAGTTCCTTATCCCCCTTCTCCTTCTACTCACCTTACTTTATGTTTTTTTATTAATATAACTTCTCTTTATAACACAATTTTAGTCCTTATTTTGGTTATTTCATCAACTTATTCCCTTTTGGCATTCACATCACATTACTTGCATGCGATTTCTAGTATTTAATTGTGTTTAATAGATATATTATTAACAATTATCTAAGGGTATAAAGTAGAGAGTAAGGAATGTGATTTTTTATATGAAATATTTGTATATAATTAATTTTTTAATATAAAATATTATTACGTTGAAAGGAATATTCCGAAATGGAACGAGGCTTCCTGTAATTAACATTTAGAACATTAAAAGGTTTAGATTGCGGTGTAGATGATGTTGATGCATGGATAGCTGAGGGTCGTCAATTTGCAAAAAAATTCCTTTGTTGCGTGATTACTTCACTTTTCCTCTACACAAAACCATGATGAGGTGGTGGTAGAGGATTCCACAACAATTAAGCTAGCTATGTAAATAACCAGACATAAGAGATGGCAAGTGCATCATAATAAGAGTATTTTTAGCCTCTTCAAACACACATTGCAAGATTTGTAATTGGCTTCATTTCCAGAGGCATCACCCTCTTTCTTCAAGTGAAAAACCACTATTTCACAGTGCACAAGTTTGTTTTTCTAAACACAAGTGAAAGCTTTAGAACAGGAACAAACATACATCAGATTTGTAGATTTGACATTTTACATGGTAATCCCAGTCGTCCATGTCCAGGAAGCAGATGATCTCAACTACCCCTCATTCTCTATTATATTCGATTCCAACTTTGATAGTAAATTTGTTTAGGAAAAAAGAAGATCAATGACTATTACAGGCTCAATGACAGTGGATGTAGTAGTTGCATTGCACTCAAGCAGTGTTTTTTCTTTTCCCTCTTCCGAAATATGTTTTTGAATTGTATTGGTCATGGTTTATTTATGTAGAAATTTGGGTTTGGATTTTGTATTCATTGTAACCCATAAATGTAATTGGTTTGTAGTTTTCTTGAACTTTTGACAACTCTTCCAAAGTCTTATTCCCAACTTTGTTTGTTGATGTATTACCGGAGTCATTATTCTGAATCATTCTTCACCCAATATTGTAATAGGGCTTGCTACATAAAGGTTAAATTTCTTACATTTCGTGTGAAATCTTCATGATGGAACATGAGATATGAAGTTCTTATTCTCACTGTAGATGACTATTACATTTATTTATTGTGCTTTCCCAGTTTCTGTAATATGTCTGCTTTGGTCTCTTTTACCAGTGGTTTGTTTTTGTAATATGTCTGCTTTCGGCATGGATTCCCTAAATGGGTCACTATGTAGATGTTGGTGTCCTGATTTTATCTCTTGAGAAATTGCCAAGATGGAGTACCCCATTTCGATTTCTTGGCCAACCAATTTAATTGTATAAACTAACCATACCTACTAAGAGCCATGTTACATACTAATATATTATTCCATGAATGTGATCAATGTTTTGTAGCCCACTCAAATTTATCTATGTGATGCATGAATCACTTCAAGTGTTTTCCCCTTATTTTTAGGCACACAAAGTACTATAGATGTTAATTTAAGAGCACTAAACAGAGCATACCTCGTAAATGTTCTTGCATGGGACAAAGATTAAATTTTAGTTTAGAATCCTATATACATTTTATGGAAAAAAATAACATTGTAAATGAAATCCATCCTAGGTTCCCAAACAAAGTTTATGATTTGGGTACAGATATACCTATAGAGATCCACTCCAAGAAAGCAACAAATTGGCAAAAGTTACTAGACTAACAACAATTCCCTTAACATTAATAGAAAGTAAATCACAACTAAATGAAGGGAATTTCTTGTGATGATATGTCTAATGTGGAGGGCAGACAACTTGATATTAAGGTTAAAGTTTCACAATATTACAAGAGCTCAAGATTTTAAGTTATCAGGTACAATAAATCCATTAGATTCCATGAATATGATTGAATATAACATTCACAAACACACATATATTAAAACCTTGAAAGAAATATGCTCTCTATCTAGACATGGATAACAAGCGCTTTAAAAAGAGCAACTTGATTCGTTATTCTCATGCGAGAGAACCTAAACTAGAAAAAAAGTGCATCAATTCCCTTACGAAACTTAGCCTATAAAGATTTTCTCAAAAGATAAACAACTTTAGGTATTTCGGTCACACATGAACAAAATGGCAAAAATGTCACAATCTCTTCTAGAGTTTTTCCATTTGTCTTAGGTATACTTATGTGTGTGTGTAAATCCAAGACGGAGGAGTGATATACCAACAAAGAGGAAGAACCTTTAAGGGTAATAGATTTATACAATAATAGCTTACAAAGTTATCTTCCTCTACTATTTTTGCACTTGTTTCTACTTACATATGCACTACTATTGTTGTTGCTACTAATTCTCTTGTTGGCATTTTTTCTACTATTATTCTCATTACTATTTTTTTCTCTTAGTACGTGTCATGGTCTCCACCATGTGCATTCTATTTGCAGGAATAGTTTCTTCTTGGTGGCCACCACATCAACCCTTCATGTGTTTTTACAGATTATCAAACTTATCAGACATGGTTATACATCTATTATTTTGAGTTGCATGCTCAAACTCTTTATCACATGCACCTTAAAAGAAGGGGAATTCATATGGGTATATTCTACAACTACAACAAACATAGACAAAATTAGCTCAAACAAAAATAGGCACATGAAAAAAGTACTCGAAACAACCACGAAACAACATCACATACAAAAATTAGAAAAGAAAGTGTAAAGTCAAAAACATACAATACGATAAGATCCGTACAAATGTTCCTCACCCATTTCTATGGTTTTTCCCTGGGGGTAGTTACTACAACTATCTGAGCGGTTTCATATTTTCACCTATAGGAACATGTTTTTGGAACAATTTCAAACTCAAATGACTCAGTTCAAATATTTTAAAGGGGGCATGAAGTATTTCATTCATTATTCTCTATAACACTCACTTGCAATTTCAAATTCATGAATATTGGGGGCATGGGTCTCCTTTCTTAGGCTACATTTCGACACATTTCATCTTTATTCAATTTCTACTCAATTGTGTGACACATGAGGAGAGTATTTAATCAATTCATTCTATTTTATAATGTGTTTCATAATTAGTAAAAGCTGGGCCTAGATTTGTCATGTAAGATATGGTTTGTGGGGTCATGTAAGCTATCAAAGTAGCTAAGTTACTCTCGAGGCAATCCTTCCTCTCCTCTTACACTTAAAGGGAAGATATTAGAGTTGTTGAATGACTTTGATACACGGTCTTATTCCTTCACGGGGTGCTTCAATCCTCATTCTTCTTCTTTCTCTTCGACATTTGTGTATTGGGTTCCATACACCCGATATTTTGACATCTCCTCGACATTATTAGTGACTGATCACCCCTACTTCTTTGAGAAAATTCAACAATCCAAATCTCCAAGTACAAGCAAAGAGCGAGAAGATTTTCCCTTTTCAAAATAAATAGGTGTATCCCTTCCACATTTTGCATCTCTTTATTTAACTATTTATAGTTTCCAATTTCATTTACTTTACATCTTTTCATTTGAGCTAAATTTTAATTATTTATCATAGACATTGACTACACTCTTTGTTACAAGTTTCACCATGGAGCGTGCTAACACCAACACAACGGGATCTTGCAAAACAAACATTGAGTGAAGATAAAGTATGTCTACATACTCAGTATCTTTTCCTTTAAGCATGTAATTTCATTTCATACTTAAATAAGGGAAAATGTAGATAATCAAATTTGGTAACTTTACTCTTTGACACTTTTGGTTTAAACATTTTTCTCCTTCTTAAACAAGTGCACTATACCCATTCTCATATGGTATGTATGTAGGCCTCTTGTCTAGCTTTCTTGGTCATACACACTCATCTATCAACAATTTTTTAGAATCAAATGCATAAAATCTATTTAGAAAATCCTTTTGTCACTTCCAAACTCCTAACTTCATATTTCTCCTCTATGGTAAAAAAATGTACAATAAAGCCGGTTTGTACCATACGGTCCTTACCATGGTGTATGGATTCACCCTTGCTCACTTTGATCCCAAAATTTTAGTTGCATATCATTCTTTTGGTAATTTAATCCTCTTCAATTAGCATTTGTAACTTAAATCACCTTCGAGAGGCATATATAAGCAAGTGAAACTTGCCTCATTTAGAACCTAGCACTCTTATGGACTCCTATTGCAAAAGCTAGCACAAAAGGCACCCAAAGCTCCCTACACTTTGCAAATACCTCTACACATTCATTAGGGAAGCACTATCTACAAGTTTGAAGCTTCTCATTAGGTCTAGGGATTGCTTCCCACATTTACAAGCATCCAAATTCACTCACTCAAGTAGATTTGCAAGAGAGAAACTCAAGTCAAGCTTTTCAAAGAAATAATGCCAAATTTGATTGCACTACAACTAGATATCACATGCTAGGTGGAGAATGATGTATGGTTTGATGCCTATTCAAAGTGGTGCTAATGTCGGTGAAGCACGAGGGTTCCCACAACCCAACTAATGTTTATTTTGCAGGACTCTCTATCCATGGTTAGGGTTTGAAAGGTTAAGAAGAGTATTCTAAGTTTCTGCCGGTGTGATCGATAGTGACCAATAGAGAGCAACAAAGATATTCAGAAAAATGACAAAATAAGAAAGTTACGATATTGGTTTTGTATATGGTCAAGATCATACAAATAGGTCAAGACCATACATACATTCTTACCCCTATTGTATGGTCTTGTTTAGGAGCATCTTCATGTCATAGTTCTAGTTTTGAAGCATTCTCAGGTCCAGATCTCCTTATTCCATCATTTATATCACCCAAAATTTCCCAAAATCATTTGTAATCAACTAAGTGCACTCAACCCCATGTATTTATGAGTTTTTATTATATCGTGTACATTTGTTGCAAGTATTAATGTGTTATTTTGATATTGAATGGTTAATGTTGGAAGTTAATTAATCAAAATAACCTCTATAGCTTCTATTTCATTCCTTTTTGGTTATGTGTAAATCTTAATCAAATCTAAAAAAGGTGAAAACACATACATTAAAGAAATAATTGACTAAAAATGACCAATTCTTTTTGATAGGATATACGAATTTAAACCATGCTAGAAACATTGATGACATGAAGTCCAGTTCTAGATATGTCTTTTCATTAGGTTATGGTATGCATAATTTTGTTTATCATTTTTCTATTGAAGAAAAATATTGTGTTGTAGTAGGAGTTGTTTGCAAAGTGATATGGCTATGTCGTATTATTGTTTGGGTGTTCCACAAAAATAACCTACCATCTTGCACTTTGTGATAATGAGGGTGGGATAACATTTTTTTATCCAGGTGTTTCATTAACACGCCAAGTACACTTCAAGTAAAAATTCATTACATACGTGAACATGTTCAAGAACACAACATGCAACTCGGTTTTTCCTCACGGAAGAACAACGTACAAATATCTTCACTAAATTTTTGTACATGAAAAATTTGAGGCATTTAGAGAACCTCTCGCTTATTCACTTGAGATCATGTTGAATTAAGGGGGAATGGTAGAAATAATAATTTAATGTTATTCTTCCATAGTTAATTAATTATTGTGCTTAATAAAGTACATGTGATTAGTGTGTCGATTAGGTGTCATTAGTAGCAATGTTTCACTTGCATAAGGATGTTGTGTCATCCAATTCGGTTTGATTAGGTATCTCAGTACTTTTAAATCTTGTCATTCTATTTTGGGTAAGTTTTGACACTCGTTAAGTTGTTATAGTGTTGTAATTGTTATGTAACTCTGCTATCCAATATCTATAAATATTATAACATGGTTTTGGTTAATATAATGTTTAGATTTGTGTTGTGTAACATATATGATATTTTGCTTTTTCAAGCTATGATTTGAACCACAGTAAAGAATAAAATTTAATGAATACTATCAATCTGATAATTTTTTGATTCCAAAATTAACAACTAACCTCAAATATACATAACAAGACTTGAACTTGGGTGGGGCTAAGAAAAACCAACATCCTCAACCGACCCACTTAACCAACTCAACTATATCTCGACATTAATAATATATTGATAGAATTATTCATAGGCATTCCAATTCACATAATGTAATTACGCAAAGGTGTTTTCAAATGGGATCAACACCTCATCCCGTTGACATGCAAGGCGGTGATCGATGGTATCTGAGGAAACATATGTCGTCATTCTCTACCCAAGATTGGTTTTGGTTGATATGTTGGGAACTAATATATTTTTACCAAGCCCTCTCCTACCGACATTATTTAATTATTTAGCGGTTGCCTCTTTGTGTCCACCGATACATTCCTGCCATCTTTAGTAGCGAGTACAAGCTACGAAATGACTAAGGATTTATCTTCGTGTGTAGGTCTGATTTTATGATGGATATTAGCAAGACCTCTATTAGCATAGCTCCCTGCATCAATCTACTTACTTATTTAATTTAATTATGGTTGTGTTTATCCAATTACTACTAAATTTACAAAGTTAACTTGGGGTTCAACGTGGTTAATGCCTCGGATCTCAAATAAAGTGCTTGTATTATTATGCAAGGAAAATGATAGGTGTGAAAGGCTATTTAGGATGTGTCGGTCTCCATGTTCTGCTTTGGGTTTTGAAGAGAAGTTAACCCAGTTGGTGGGTTTGAAATTGGCATGGGTCTATTTTTCCCACTCAAATTTTATTTTGTTGTTAAATACATGGAGAAACAAATACTTTTGAAGCTATATGATTCATATCATATCTTTTCAACAACAATCTTATCAATCTAAGGAATATCTATATTGAAAGCCCATAAAAAAAAAATTAAAGCGTGTCCTCGGTCTCTGCAAACCCTCAAAAAAACTTGCATATGGTACTTAAGTTATCATAGGCAATTTAAAAATAAATAAAAAAGTGTTATGTTTTAATTTTCCTTTGCGTGGTGACGCATGCGAGACCTTAGGTCTAGTCCATATATATATATTGAAACTTCGATTTTATAGAGTGGACGTGAATATGAATTTTTGAGAAAAAAATCCCTCGTCTTTTGATATGGTTAACAAATAATTGGTTTTTTTTACGTTTAAAAACACAAAAATAAACGTTTAAATAGACATCGGATTTAATCCCGGTGTGTGTGGAGCCAAACCAAACCAAATCGAAGGGGCACAATCCTCTAGAAAATGTGAACCAGGGTGGAGACTTTATTTACTTTTCATTTTCTCTTTTAGACACTACTTTTTCTAGTATGACCCGTATGTTAAGATCCACTGATTATATCATGTATGTACATTAAAGCGTTGATGAAATATATCTAGCAGTGATCACTGCCCCTGGTACACTTTGATGGCACTTTCCTACCTACGTTAGGGTGTCGTTGCTATCTCCTTTGCAGGTTGTTCATCTTATCTAGTCAAGTGACATCCGGACCTTCACAAGTGCGCATTAATTTAGATAGCATGTAATCTGTCTTGTAGCTAATGCCACGACAAGTGGTTGTCCATAGGCATTAAATAAGGTATCCCATTCGATGCAAGAACAATATATATAGAGTTTTAAAACATGGTCGATGACAAAATATTCCCATGAAGGGAAATTACAAAACTCTCTATACAAACAATATAAGTATCCAACGGAATAATTTTAGATATTTACGTCGAAAGGTGTGTTTATAGGTAAAAATCCTGGGCTCTAACAACATATTATAATTGCCACCATCCACATGATAGACCGTATAAACGATCATGTCTCACGTAATATGAGCTTTTGTGCACTAGGATTCTTTTTGTACGCCCATGCCTTTCATTTACGAGATCGGTTTGTCAAAGGACATTGTGGGATCACACATTATGGTCATCAGTGTTGGCGTGGATGTTTTTTTGTCTTTTTTCTTTCATTCTATTTTGTTCAATAAAAGAATCAAAATCATTTAGACCTAAAAGAAACTATTCAAAAATAAATAACACTCACAGGCCGAGTCGTGCCATTGTAAGCTTTATTAGAGTTTAGCCATTATTCATATCGACCCTCGTGGGAAATTCTCGCAAGAAGCTCGATTTTTGTCTATAATTGCTTGCAGAAATGACATGTATGATATATCAATTAAATCAAAGGACATTCTCGATCATTGGCGGCGCGCGTATGTTTTGTTTGTCTTTTTGTTTCCATTTTGTTCCATTCAATAAAAGAACCATAGTCGACTAGACCTAAAAGAAATGATTCAATAGAAATAAATAAATAACACTCACATGCAAAGCCATGTGATCGTAAGCTTTATTTCAGTTTATCCCCTATTTCTCGCCCCCTCCATGGAATTTCTACAAGAAGCCTTGATTTTTGTCTACAATTGCTCACGAGAAAGATGGATAAGCCTTTGCAATATTTATCTAAAGCTCTTCAAGCCCTGGACGTGTGTGGATCCAAACCAGACCAAATTGAAGGGGGCACAATCATCCCTTCTGCACCGTACTATCGACTTTTTTTATATCTTCTTCTCCTTCTTGCGTCAACTTTTTAACACTTATCAATTTATTAATGGTGCGATGCAATTTGGAGAATATTTATTTATTGGTTTTTCTAACTAATCATATAACACGGTGCTTTTTAAATCACAAACCAAGTGAAGTAGCTAAAAATATTGAGGAAATTCGTAAACAACAAGCACACATATAACACAAGAGCTGAAAATGTAAACAACTATTGCCATCAACAATTTTGATCGACCACTCTTTGCGTTCTTAGATATCTGCAAAATATGTTCCCTCGATCCTTGCACACCATAAGTAACATTTTTTTAACATATTTGAGCTCTAATTTGAATTTGAATATTATTAGTAAATTGTATATTTTTAGTAATAAAATATTTCATGACTATAATTTGCAAGGCATGAACTTCTTAAATTTAGACAAAACACATCGTATCTTAAATTAAGAAAATAAGCAACCTCTTTCCACCTATACTTTGCAGTACACTTTTATGGTTTTATTAGTTCAAATCCTTCTTTTGAATGGAAAATATAAGCCACATTTCTCTCATTTGGCCAACTGCTTGAAGAACCTGATTATCAATGATTTTTGTTGCGTTCTCTTTTCTCATGTGCTTACTTGAGCTTGAAATTGGAAAGGGAAGTGGATCGCCATGACTTATATTATTCCACACGCCTAAATAATATCTGTTATGTGCTCCACTTTTCCAAACGCTTAAATTTTTGAGTTTCCCAAAATTTTAATTTGTCCTCTTTGTGAGCTTGAAGTGCTTAAGTGGAGCATAAATAACATATATTACTTGGGTAGGAACAATATGATTTGTGGAAAACGTGTGGGGCATGCAAGCCACAACCTTAATCTAGCTTTGGCTCATATGACCAATCATTGGAATGTGTTAATTATCGATACATGGATGTGCATCTGCTCCCTAGAATTGCTTGACCTTACAACTAGATACAGAGGCTAGAAAGTTCTGCAACAAGTGCTCATTGTGGTAAGGTTCCAAAGTTGGAACATTTTGTTTTTGTTTTTTTATTTTCCCCTCTACATGCAAATTGCACTTGCGTGAATACTTTGGTACCCTCATCATTAACGTGACTACTATGCGTATTCCTATCCCTAACATCTCCCGTACACCATGCATTCAAATTCCCCTTACTTTTACAATTTCTCTAACTACCGAATGGAGTCAACATATGCAAATTCAATCGGGTATTCACCTTGACAACATTTTTCTCCGCTTCTTGCATTTTCTTGTATCTCCTCTACATTTTCTGTGATGTCTACCAAAAAAGGGGTTTTATCCTTTTTATGATTACCAAACATGTCTTGCTCTTCGTATTTCATATATTTTCACATTGTCCCCTCGATTCTTCTTTCCTTTCCCTTCCGCTTCTCCACCCTCAAACACATATTTTCTACACCCCTCTTCCTTCCCCTTCATTTCTCTTCATCTAGTTTCACTTCTTCACTATATCCCTTTTGGCGTTCACATCGTACATTTCACATACGATTGCTAGTCCAATCACAACTTACAATCCATCGTAGATTGCATGTTAAGGTTTTGAAACGTCCATGAATAAATCAAAACAACAAAATATTTTCTCAAAAAAATCATTTACTTTTATAAATTGAGGACGCCTCATTTCTTTAGTTTATTGTTACTTTCCTAAAGAATGTATTTTACGAGAAATAAAATAATTCTTGTAAATTAATGAAATGGACTAAAGCCATAAAATTGCGAGACAGTTCCTAAATTTCATTTACAACTCATGGAGAAAAATTTCAGATCGTTGCTTTCATAGAAGCACTAAGTTAACTCATTTTTAATTGTATTTTTATTTCTATTGCTAATCTAATTTATTTTAGTGAACATTGCATTGAGGCGAAGACGATTTCATCTCCCTTTAAATAAGAAGATTAGAAACTGAAAAATATTAAAGATTAATAATTACATATAGACATTGACAACAACTTTTATGTGAGTACAAAGAGTCAAAACGGTTGAGGCCAGAATTTTGTTTGAGGGATTTTGATGGCGTGGCAAAATGGTTGAGGTCAGGATCGTGCCCTGAGTGACTTTAACGGTGTGGATGCCCCTTACTCGTTTAAGTTGAAGGTCATCAGTAGTTTAGGATCGTACCCTGAATGACTTTGACAGCATGGATGCCCCTTACTCATTTAAGCCGAAGGTGACACTGAGAACAAAGATGCCAACAATCTATATAATCTAGTGCCCAACTAAATGCACTACTCATTTTAAAGAAAAATTAATAACATATGAACATTGACAACAATCAATACGTAGTAAGCACATTATATGTCAATCAATATGTAGTAAGCACATTATATGTCAATCAATATGTAGTAAGCACATTATATACTTCCTAATTATAACGGCACATGCCGTGGGAAGAGGAAGCGCCACAGCCTGCAAATGATAACATTAAAAACCCATCGACATGCACTATCAGGGTTCTACGGAGCCCTTTCATTTAGCTTTTTACACTGTTGGGCTTCTGCAGAGGAGCAAGTTAGTGAGTAAATTAAATGGGTTATTTTGGAACCAGAAGACATCCATGGTGTCTCTATTTTTCTGCATCCACAGAAGAAAGCCCGGGCTATTCTGCAGTGGGTTGGGTTTTAAAGGACTCGAGGAACAACGAGGTTGTTGTTAAAGGCTCTTTTGTAAACGAAAACTATTCAACCACACAAGCATTCTATGTTGGACTCATAAGGGGTCTTCAGGAAGCCTTTGAAAGAAAGATTGCTCACATTCTTGTCTATGGAGATTCTGGTGTGGTCTGCAATCAAGTAAGCACAACACTCTTTAATCATTTTAAGCATGTCACAAGAACTTGAATCATACTAGATATCCAATGCTTTCACAGTCCATGTAGCGACTTTCCTAATAGATTTTAAATATGG
This sequence comes from Taxus wallichiana var. yunnanensis, assembly GCA_018340775.1. Taxonomy (NCBI): domain Eukaryota; kingdom Viridiplantae; phylum Streptophyta; class Pinopsida; order Cupressales; family Taxaceae; genus Taxus; species Taxus wallichiana. Next base: position 725,139,056 of record CM031243.1, on the reverse strand, counting down.
GAAAAAAGGCTGTCCATCAAATACCAAAAAAAGGTGTGTTAACCTTTTTCGAGTTATTAAAAACCTTCTATATGCTGTTGAAAAATAAATAGAAAACCTTCTCGAATTACGTCTTATGAGCGCTCTAGGCAATATAGGAGCTAATGTCTTCTATATAAAAACGAATCTTATAGTAGAAAAATTAATGAACCGTAACTAAATATTGGATTACTTGGTATGTTATGCTTCTACCATTCAAGAAGAACTTGCTGATAAATTTAGTTGTAGCCGCTACTGCCTAAATTCTTGGGCTAATTCTCTAACATATGGTCTATTATAGTCTTCCTTTATTAATATCTTTCCCAACTATTTAAAATTATTTTTATTTTCAACAAAGAGAATCAAATTGGTATGTAAGGGTGGCCACTAACTCTACTAACATATATGATTAATAAATTGATCTAGTCTTCATAAAAACCATGATAAAATAAAACAAATTGACGCCCCCTAAATGTTGGTGCCCTAGGCAGTTGCCTAATCTACCTAGGCTTTAATCCCCCTGTCTACATGCTGCTGAAAAATAAAAACCCCTTACACTGCTGAATATAAAATCTTGGAAGTGTCTAATAATTTAAGCATTTATGATGTAAATTAATGATAAACAAATATTTTTCAAGTTTCAATAATGAATTATATTATATATTTATTAAACTACCAAAATTTTGTGGTTTCATATGGTTGAGAGGAAAACTGAAAAAAATTGGAAAGTTGTAATGATTCCTTGGTAACCTTGGTTAATAGAGAATATATTTAAAAAAATTGAGAGTGTTTTTCTACTAGGAAGTGCGATTCAAAGCATTGATCTAAAATCACAACACAGTTTTTGAAGTGTTTTGCTATCACAAAGTGCAATCAGAAATGTTATCTTAAACAAAAGTACACAAATTTTGATCTTGAAAACACTACACAATTTTGATCTTGAAAACACTACACAATTTTTCCAAGAACTCTTTCAATCAAATTATATGGGAATGTTAATTTAAATTCCCTTTAATCTTTCACAAGAGTATTCTAGTTTAGTTGGGGTAGAACACACCATAGGATTTAAGCTTACTCTTATTATAAAAACCTATTGGAGTGGTATAGTAGTTTTATACTTCATGAAATAATTTGAATTGATTGCGGTGCAAAACATGACTGTTCAGAGGTTTTAGTGTGTTATAAATAATTCATATGAACAATTTATATTTGCTTGGAGACATGGCTAAATGCTTGGTACTCTGTCTCATAGTTACCAAATAAAATGGTTACACAGATATTTACTGTATCTTTCCGTCCACAAAGTGTGATACCTTTGGTGGAAGTGTTGAGATGGTTTTCCTGGTAGCTCTGAAGTTCTATATTGTGTTGGGTTTTTGAAAAAAAAAGAGTTCAATTTACATTAACCATTTACATGAACTTCATCAACGGTTAAGCAGGTGTTAAGAAAAGGAATATCAGACCCAAAGGACACCCTCTCAGTATAGGCCATTCTTAAACATATCTTGGTGGAGGTGAACAATCTTCTTTTTCCCTTTTCTGTCACAGATCATTCAAGACATCTTGATTAACTCCAAGCTAGCTGCACTTTCACAGTTCCATTGAAGTATTTGATCATGTTTGTAAACATCTTTCTATTGGTTCCATTTTTTTGTTTTTCATACAGAGACTAGTCATGTCTAGAATGTTTTTGTTTTAAATCTTTTTGTTTACTGTACTGCACACAGTTTTCTCATAGCAAGGTGCTTGGCTAACTCAACTGGATACCCTCCCTTAGGGGCCATAAAAATTCTTGGGGAGGTTAAGCTCCTACTTGTGATTAGAACTAGGGTTGCCTTGTGAAGTATGGATTAATTTGGACAGAGGTAAGATTACAGAATGACATAGATTTTAAATTGCTGGTTTCTGGAATCATTATATGAAGTGAAATAAATTCTGACGATTCAAGTACATTAAGTGGAAGATTATTGGTTTTTACAAGAAGTTAGCTACTAGGATTATCTATAATTTTATAAAATCTCTCTCCATTTAAGCTTTTAAATTTTGGATGTCCTAACAAGTTGTTAATTTAGGCAGAAGTAAGGTTACCAGGTTCTACAGGGCAGGGGGTGATTCCTCTTGCAAGTATGTATTATCCTAGAAATTTTCCACATTCATGCTTTTAAATCACGGTGTTTTAATAAGTGCTAATTAATTTAGACAGAGATAAGACCATTAGGTTTGAAAGGGATCAGGTGATTCGTCTTAATATTACATATAATTTTAGAGAATTTCTCCAACTCCAAGTTTTAATGTCTTACTTAGCCTGGATCAATTCGGGCAACAAGTAAAGACTACTGGTTATTAGTAATTACAGTAGGGGATTCCTATTGAGATGGTGTAGTAATCTAAAGAATTGTCCACATCCAATCAAGATTTAAACTAGTGCACCCTTACTAGTGTATTTTAGCTTTTAAGCCCCCAGCCTTACTAGCTCAAAATAAAATACCTTCGAGATGGGTGCCCTGTTGAAGAGCAAAGTAACACTGGTTACCGTTCTTAAGAGATTTTTCTTGCCTTCTAACGACATTTAGGCTAGAGTACTTTGTCTTCAGATCACTTGGTTATTTATAAAATTTCATCATTGGTGTTGTAGAGTTTCAATTTTGAAGTTTGTATTACATCATTGCCCCAGATGGTATGCATCCATTTGGGCATAAACTCAGATTTTTGTGAGGGTTATATAGATCATTTGGGTATGGGAAGAGTTTATCTATTACAGAGGTTAGCATGGTTGAATTGTTGACCAATCAATGGGTCATTCAGCATTTCTTAGGTGGTATTTTTTATTGGTTGGCCATCAATACAACTTGCTAACGAATGCAACTTGCTAACGAATGTAGAATGTTTAAGTACTCCCACTGTAGATTGCCTGACCACGAGAGGGAGACGGATTTATTTAAAGAGGTTACGTTACTATTTAGTTTATATTGTTTTCTAGTGTTGAAAATTTATTATTTTCGTCTTTTTACAGATTAATCAGCATTGGTGTGTTCGTAACAAGAGACTGCTGAAATTTTATGACAAGGCAATGGATCTCATACGGTGCTTCGAGTCATTTGAGATCGAGTACATTAATCCTGATGATAACAAAGTGGCTGTAGAAGCTGCAATCGATGCAAGAGATGAATACATAAAATGCCTTGATTTGCTCAAGTCATCTTCTGATTCCGAGTCTGATTCGGAGTACGATTGTGAATAAAACTGCAACAATTAACTTCCCATTACATATTTTCTTTAACCATGGCTTGCTGTCCATTTCCAGAATTGAGTTTTGGAGCCAATGTGAGAAAAATGGTTGTATTTCTGATAATGTAGAAATTATCTTCTTAACAGAAAATTTTTGATCTTGAATATACATAGAATTGCAGGCAATTTTATTTTGCTTTAATACAACGGAATTGTGTGAAGAGGTTTTGAGATGTTTTAACTTGAAAGTTGCTGGTTGCTCAAAGATTGTCAAATGGTTGGGATGTAAGTACGAACGAGGGTAGTAAATTTTTACGTAAGAGTTAAGCAATTTTTATGAAGATTTAAATTCAGCCATGTAAAGTTTTAATTGTAAGTCATCAATACATCATATTAAAATAATAGGATATTGCAATGAGTTACAACAAAAGCGTTACGTATTGAAATAAAATTATGGCAAAATAAATTATTTAAGAAATAAAAACTTGGCTATCCAAGCCAACAAAAAGAGAGAGATAAGGACAAACCACAAAAGCCTCCTTTTCCTATTTTAAGTTTGAGAGTCGCCAACAAGAACTAAAGAAACAATAACCCCAAACCCATGTGATGGAGGCACCACTTGCATGTTGCCATACACTGGGGAAGATCACTGAGATGGGCTTGTGGTCAATTTGCCTCATGCTGAAAGCGGAGGGCTTCATCCTCCTAGTTGAGGAGGAGAAGAGAATCGAGTTTGCAAACGGTTGTGACAATGTCTCGAATAGAAGTGACATGGAACCTTATGGAGGCTGATCTAGCAACACTCGACTCATCATATAGGGAACACTCCCGATGGTGGAAAAGCTCCTACAAGTGTTGAAATTCAAGTATGACTTTCTTTGCTTGGACCTATATTTGCAAATACATCAAAGAGATTACCATAAGTTTTTCAATATTGATAGCAAGTTCCAATAAAATTGTTTCTTTGCTAAAGAGAACTAAATTTCTAGACTCTTATAATTGAAACAAGTTAACATCATGGAGTACATCCCACAAAAAAGTAATATAATCATGTCAATTCATAGGATCACAAAATAATCAATCGCCAGAAAAAGGGTATGGGTGGAAAGGGAATCCAACTAGGTGACTATGCCCAAGGAGAAAACCAAAAGGTTTGTTTAAAGGATTCATATTGAGAACAAGATGGGCATTGCACAAACATGCCAAAATGACTGAGCAACTTTATTAGTAGGAGAAGCTACCAAATGAGCTAGAAGGAGAAGCCTATTTTACCATTATACAACACTATTGTTTACGACGCTTCAAAACAGATACAAGGAATATGTCTCATTGGGCTAAGTTTTCATATGCCTTCATTGTATATTATTTCATGCGATCTACTAATCAAATCAAGGATGCTAAGAAGATCAAAGTTGACTCACTAAGGATGGATCAAGATATCCACATGTTGTATAAGAAATATAATTATGATGGGAGGGAAACATATGTATAAAACTACGAATACGATATCTACGCCTTGAGCCGAGGATAAGACATTAGTTGTAGAAAATAAGGTAGTTTGGGTGGTTCTACTTCGTAAGGCCAAAGAAGGGGGAAAGAACATAGGCATACAAGAAGAGGAAGATCCGAGAAGAAGAGATGATCCTACCATTTTGGACCAATACCAAAGGAACTAAGAGGCCAAAGCCAATGAAATCCTCTTGAACTATTCAAGAGTTCCCAAACAAAGAAGGATATCACGAGCCCTTGATAAAAATAAATAGAGAATGGTCATGACAAGAACTTCCATGCTAGACTTGGAATCATGAATAACTCACGTAAGTGGGGATAATGAGTTACACAATGGTGATGATGGGAAATATTCGGGTAGAGTAGGACTTGTTCTTGAGCTAGAAGAACTCGACACACCAACTTAGATGGACACTTTGGTGTAGGAACTAGTGGGGGAAAAGTGATTTCACCTAAGGGAAGATATAGGTTTGAGTGCCCATACAAAAAATCCTTAAAGATTACCTACACCTTTAATAATACGACACACATGGAAGGTGAGAAATAAAAAAGAGAAAAGACTATATATTCTAATGCAAGACCTGCTCCACCTTCAAGAACGAACCCCGAAATCATTAATGTTGAAGATGAAGGAGATAACATGGAGGATAAGGATAAGAATGAGGAATAAGAATATGAGCATGAGGAGGAGGAAGTACATGTTCATGATGAAGATGAGAGTCTTGGCTAACGTAAGGGGAAAAATGTATAAGAAGAAGAGTAATACACATATAAGGATGATGAAGGAGAAGATGAGTTGAAGTATGATGAAAAAAACCCATCAAATCTCTTCACTCCATAGTCCGAAAAGGAAGGGCATACTAGGAATTGTTTACGTTGAAAATCCTAAAGGTGTTAGTAGGGTTGATAAGAGTGAAGACGGAATTATCCTTCATTTTGGATAATTTTACTAAGGATCCCATTTTTGAATTTCCACTTGCTAGCTTGAATGAGATTCCCAGAAGCAAGGATGAAGTGAAAATAACCCTTGCAAAACTTATCACATGTCGTAGACACAAGTAGTGGAAGCACTTTTGAAGATAACACTTGGTGATGTGGTGCAAAAAAACCTAAATAACAGAGTAGATAACCACATACAATGAGTAAGGGTGGTTGAGATACCTAACATCTCAAAGAAACAAAGTAAATTGGGTGAGTTGACTAGGGAACATATAACATTGTAGGAAAAATATATGTGTGCCAATAAAAATGAGAAATATTTAGATGAAAAGATACTCTGCAATGAGCCTATAGTAACAAAATAACACCCAATAAACCCAAGTACACATATATAAGAGTTGGAGAAATTGTTGAACCTTCTGCTCAAGAAAATAGCCACATATAAAGAAAGGGAAAGGATAACATAAGGTTCATGTACACAGAGAAACCGAGAACATGAGTGGATATGGAAAAGAATATTAGAGACGAGGCCACGTATGTGGACGAATGAGTCAAATGTTTCTTCAAAAATATAAAAATAATAGACATATGAATGATCCAAGACAAAAAAAAAAAATCCATCCTAGAATAGAAAATGAAGAGGAAGGGTATCGACCAAGTTACTCGTGACCAAATCTTAGAAGAATTGAAAAATTAGAGGGTGGAGATAGTGCAAAAGAGAGAAGATTAAGAAACAATTGGGTGCAATAAAAAATTTAACCTCCAGGAGGAGATTTATTTAGAAAATACATCCACCCAAGCCGATGAGAAATTGTAAGCAATGCAAGGTCCGAGGCACTTCTTGGTAAGAAAGGTTTCAAAATTTTTAATGAGCTCACCACATGGATTAATCAATTGAACCCCCTCTTCCGAATTCCTTAAATGAATGGAAGGAACATGAAGATCTACTTAGGAAAGAGGTGTTATCCCAAATTCTCCCCCGACAAATTTGGTCAAGACAAGTCCTACACTTAAGGAAATTATGAAGAAAATGACTCAGACCCGCGAGCTCACATTCTAGGATGACAAACAAGGTTGCAAAGGGACTTTACAATGGAGTGGCGGGGCCTGTAAAAGATCAAACGACCCCGTGCAAGAAGAAATTCAAGAAACGGCTCTGTTGAGTGAATTCGTGCCTCAAATCCAACAAACAAATTATAAGTGGGATCGGAAATAGAATAGAAGGGTCAGAGAAGGAGGAGTAGCATCACAAAGAAACCAGGAGAAAGAAAGAGAAGAAACGACGAAGATCTGAAGTCTTGGGCTCAAAACAGATTGAACGAGTCCAAAAATCAACTAAGTATGGAGGAGGCAGCGGAGAGAGCCACGTGTCGAAAGGCACTTCTCCAAAGTTGAATCCAAAAGGGGAAGCTCAAATGAGTGCCAGGCTTCCATGTGTCCAGAGCTCCAAAAAGTTGCAGGCTATTGAAAAGTCTCTGACTCGATGGAAGGGGCCAAGTGTCGGCCCAACGCAATTCCAAATGGGAGCCCAAGGTGGAGACTCAAACTTGCGCCAGCCCTCCACGTAGAAAATGGTCAACAGAGGTCAAAAGGTGGATAGGGCGAGCCTAAAAAGGGCTAAGTATAGAAGTGTTGGCGGAGACTGCCATGTGTCCAAGTGGCGCATCTCCAAGGGTAAATCCAAAAGTGGAGGCTCAAACAAGTGCTAGTTCGCCACGTAGTCCAAGGTCCGAAAAGGTAAGAGGGAGGTCGTTGAAAATTCCAAAGACCTATGGAGGCTTCCAAGTGTCAAACCGATGCTCCTTCAAAGGAAAATCTTGATTGGGATTTTAAGTGAGCGCAGAGCCTCCACACGTCCAGTCTCAAAAAGGGGACAGAGTTGGGTTGAATAGCCAATGCATTGTGACGAGCCGATGGAGAGTGCCAAGTGTCCAAACGATGCTAGTTCTAGAGTAGAATTGAAGGGAGGTTTCCAAGCAAGCGCCAACCCTCCATGTGTCCCATATTAAAAGGGGGCCCATTTTTTGAACTAGTTTTCCCGCCTTTTTGTACGGACTCGATATAAACTTCGAAGGGGCATATATTTCGACTCAAGGCTTGAAATATTACAAATCTGACATTGTTGGAAATATCTCGGCCTCGTCTACACCATGGAGATCTGAAGCTTTAAGTTTGGGGAGGTTAGGTGGGAGAAAAATGGAGAAACATCTTTGGGGCATTAATGTAGGATCTATTTTTTCCAACAACCAGATTGGATTCGATTTGATCCACTGTTTCCTCCTCCTTCGAGGTGCCAAATAAGAAATTGATGTAGTCAAGACAGATTTGGGGGCATATTTTGTGAAAGGCATTAATAGCGGTGGTTGAGCTTCGGACTATTTTTTCCCCGCTTCTCTCTCTTTCTCCCCTCTGTGTTGAATCTATAAAAGTAGGGTCGAAACTCATTGTAAAGGGTTGGACGTTCTTTTTTGTTTTTGCAGGCTCCCCTTTCCTTCTGGAAAAGGAATTCATGGAGTTCAGACCTTCCATTTAAATTACAAATACATTTCCTGCCTTCTGGCCATTTGTAATGCATTTTATCAATCTGCAGAGAAATAAAACACGTTTATGATTGATTTTAGATCCTTTCTTGTCCCCTTTTCTCTCATCTTGGTCTTTCATTATAAATCTAGTTATCTGTGCTTGATTATTGTATGTATTTTGTTGGTTTGTGTCTATCAAAAAAAATAATGTTCATCATTCCTTCGGTGCATCACCTTGTAGCTTAGTTTTGATTTCTTGTATTCCTTTTATCCTGTCTCCTTGGTAAAACTTAGATTAGGTTTAGGAATAGGTCCTCTGCAAGTTTCCACGTATGCACCTAAATAGAGGAATAGGAACCAACCTTTAATTTGGAGAGTTTTCCCATTTGCAAAGTCCCACACTTTGGGAAAACTCAATGTTATGCGAATCACACCAAATGAATATGCCTTAGAAAAGCAGATATGAAGACTCATTTGGGGGTGCTTTGTGAGTTCGCACTAACAAGAGGTTCTAGAGCTATTTGAAGAGGTCGAAAAAGTGTTATCCTAGGGTAGGAAATAGATTTAGTGTGGGGTGATGTTTGGCCTCGAAAATGTCTATTCTTTTATTGGTTAAAAGTTCCACATTGGAACTTATTCTTTGAAGTGCACAAAAATCAAGACAGGAACCATGTGCAAGAATAACAAAAGTGGCTAAAAATAGATAAGTGGATTTAATGAAATTACATGTGCGAAGAGGCTAGTATGATAGAGATAGAAAATTTAAGGATCGAAAAAGTAGGAAGCACATAGAAACATCAAATGGGATGAATATGACACTATAAAGATATGTAATTAAGGGCATGTAAAGCAAAAAGAAGCAAAGAAATTTCATGTAGGTAAATAAGTGAGGAGATGAAGACATGTGGCGTAAAAGCCAACCAATGTAATAGTTAGGATCCACTTTTACAACTAAATGCTAATAATATACTTGTCAAAATAGTGAAGGGCAAGTCCCCACTAGTATTAATACCCCTTGGGAACCTTGTAAAAGTGTAGTGAACATGTATATGAATGGATAGAGGGACTAAAAATATATGGTGGACTGTGTAGGATTTGTGAGTGAGACAAAAATTTGATAACGAATTTTGGTTAAGATAATATTATAGAGACTATGTTTAACTGAGTAATATTATGTAGTTTTATGGAATAATTTGTATGAATTTATGAGAAAAACTAATTTGTCTCTTGTCATATGTATGAATGTTCATGTTTGTCTTAAGTTTGGTTAAACACTTCACCATCGACATGATAAATGAAACGAGAGTTGGAAATATCTCATGTATCGTAGGTAGTGCGCTAAGGTCTCCTACCTTAGTATGATAGGCATTTGCATAAAGATAATGATATTGGCATGCAACAATATGGTCAAAATTCCATGTGGATGAAAGGATAAAATATACGTGCAAAAGGTAGTACAAATTTATTTATTTCCTAAATGCTTTATTTTTTTCCCTTAGTTATTTCATAATTTCTCTTCTTTCATAACAAATAAATGAGTCATGCATTCACCTTTCATGAGAAAATCTACAAACATTGGGCTCAAGTTTTACACCCCATCTAGCCACATGTTCTTCCTTTTCGTATATATGTAACATGTAGCATACCCCTTTCTTGATTTCATTAGAATACATTCAATCCTTGATCGATTAGATAACTCCAGTGATTATTTGGGTATCCTCCTCTATTTTTGGGGAAACCACCACCTTGTTTATTTTGGTTCTCCCTCCTTGACATTCCTAGTTTCATATACCTCCTTAATAGCCTCCTCTATAGCTGCCTCTATGTAATATCCCCTTCAAGTTAGAGAGATTATTTCAGCTCCAAAGGAACCAAATATTGATAGTAGACAGGATAAGAAATTCATATATGCAAGCAAGTAGGATGTAATGGAAACTCAAAGAAAATGTGAGGAGTGGTAAAGAAGAGCTAGGGCTGCTAGATTGATATAGTTCCTCAAGGGAAACATCACCTACAAGAGTACAAGGTAAAGAGCTCTTCATTATTGACAACAATTCAAAGGGAGCATAAAGACAAATCAAATACACACCAAAGTGAAGAAGTCAAAGAAGAATTTATGGATCAAGTTGCACATGAGGAGGAGCCTCCCATGGACATTTGTGTGAAATTGTAGCCTGATGTAATTTCCAAACTAGCAACCTTTGATTAGCTTTCATATACATTTAACAAGCATATAGACAACAATGTTGGGGGCAGCTCAACATATGTCCATCTTAAACACTTAGAGCATATTGAAGGCATTGAAAGGTATGGAATGAGTGAGATAATGCCATATTTATTGATGCATATTCAGATTTATTTTCCTCTTGAGAAAAATGTTGAATTAGAGGAATAAATCTACCATATAAACCATGTAATACCTTTGATGCAACTTTGTGTATATGATTCTCTTGAGAGACGTATATGGTGGCAAGATCTGTTTCATTTGATAGGTACATGTGCAAGGATCTTGGATCACTTCAGCATGTTTTGTCTCTTGTGCATGGCACTTGGAAAAAACAAGTTTGGAATTGCTTGAGGGCAAGCAATTTTGGGAAGGGAGGATTGTAATATCCCCTTCCCAATCGAAGACCCTTAGCCTATTTTGTTTACCCAACGACTAAGGGAAGAAAATAAGGGTGACTTAAGTTATAATATTTTATTATAAAGTGTAAAAGTGAAATTAAAATAAAAGAAAAATATCATATGCACTTATAATAAATTATTATTAACTTAAAAATAGAAAAAGCAAATAAAAAGGTAAAAGCACTTGAAATAAAAATGTATTTCTCATGGAAAAGTGTGACTATCCTAGGGAGAAAAAGTTAGTGATTAAAAAGGGCAACATAAATAAGAGCATATGGGCCAAATGATTATTTCTAGGAGAAAATGCAACTTTCTTGGAGGATGAAAGTGGTGGGAAAAAATATTTAATTAAGGGACAAATCTGATTGGGTGTTGAGGAAGGTTAGATGGGCCATTTTCTCTATATAAGCAAGTTGACTTGTTTAAGAGAGGCACACCTTATTTATTATCAAATTTCATATTTGTGTGTTAAGCATTTGGCTTGCATTTTTACTCTTGAGGATGAAAACCCTCCAAGAGCCCTAGAGAAAGACGAAAACCCTTCCTCTAGTTTGTGAGGATTCTCTACATAAGGGATTCCATTGAGCATCATTGAGTTAGCGGTAATTTTCAGCAGTTGGAGGAATAAAGGTTACATATTTTTGGCAAGGGTTTGGGAGAGAAAGTTGCTATCGTTTCTATGCTCTTCATCCATGTGGAGTGACCCACTTTTATGGCATATTTGATGTATGTGAAGGTATTTCTAATCTGATTTGGAAGATGGTTCATAGATCTGATTTTTATAAATCAAATCGAGTTGATTTTTAGAATTTTGGGATACTGAAGAGATATCATTTTAATTTATTTATCTCGGGCAGCCAAACTACAAATTTATAAATTAATTTCCAGCCTTATTATGCAACAAAATCTGCATGTTTTACCATATTTTGGCTTTATAAAATTAATGTATCATATTTGAGTGGCAACATTTTGGTTTACATAGTGATTTTTATGAGTCTTCAAATCTACCCCGAGTCACCATTTTTGATTTAATTGAGATCCACATTAGATATTTTGAGATAATTCCTATAAATTGCATTTGGGTATTTGGGATTTGCCCAAAATCCATTTGAGGTCAAATATGTCCATTTGGGAAAATTACACTATATCATAGTTTTTACCACCATACCCTCTATTATATATTATATAAATATATCCATAATATCCTCCCATATTATTGTTAAACCCTCCTTGGTATTATCCTCCCATGTTTTGATAATATCTTCCATCATAGTTAGGAAAATTTTGAATGTGTTCTAAATTCGGTGACATAATTTATGGTGTGATGGGAGGCATTTGGATTGTTGGATTACTTTGTGGTAAATGAGTAGATAGTGCTATGTGTTAATGTAAAATGTTTTGTGGTTGCAAATGGGGTATTTTTTAGCCACCACGACTAGGTGGGTTTCATGCCCTCTTAAATATTCTATTGCATCTATAAATGGAAAATTCAACTAATAGTGATTATATGATAGATATACATAAACTAAAATTTTGATAGATATAACTCCATTAAGGGAACCATATATTGGCCCATGTTGGTCCCGTATTCTACAAGTTCCACACCATAATCTATTGTTAATAATGAACATTGTTATGACAATGTCATTTTGTGGGTCCTAAGGGACACTTTGTCCTAATTTTTCTTCCATCACAACATACCATGAACCATATTTTTAGTTTATGTGTAGTTCTTGGTAGAAAACTATTCCTTCATTCGATTTCATTTTTATTTCTTACCATAATCTTAACTAGACCAAATATTACATTACTTTCTCTAAATATGATTATATTGTAGTCTCTCCTTCTCTTGAACATGGTTGAGCCCCTAAACTAGTGGCCATCTCCAATGATTTTGTAAATGTATTGTACTAATGCCCATCCATTTATGCTCTCAAATATGGTAATAAATTGAAAATGAACCACTCATTTATTTTTTTCTCTTTGAAGGGACCATCTAACTTCCTTACTACTAATTTTAACCTTTTATTAAAATCTTTTATTAACTCTTCCTCTTTTTTAATTGGCGAGGTTATCACAATAGATGATGGTAGGCTACCGAAAGTGAATACCAAACTCTGTCAAAATCCCCTATAATTAAATACCTTAATCCATGTCAATGTTGACTCCTCCCCTGAATTATACCTCTATAGAATATATATAAATTGTGTTCTACTTCTTGCTTAACTAATTAACGGGATCCAAAATAGGAGAAAAAGTTGTATCGAAAAGTATACTTCAAAGATCGAGATCATTGGTCCAATATGAATATATGAATCCAGCTAAGTCAATCTTTTCCCCTCTCAAGTATTGAATTCCATCTGATTGAGTTCCATGAACATAGTGAATGATCCACTTAGTTACTTTAAAATGCAACTAATGAGGCTCCTCAATAAATCAGGACAAAGTTGAATTGTAATGAATTGTTTATTTAAAAGCAGTCTCCACATTTACACTCGGCACATCCTCAACTTTTGGTGGAAAGTACTCCATTTAATTAAAAGTAGCGATTCCTTAAATTGAATTGAATTGAAGGATTTTAATGACGTCCACGAGGCCAAACAACCTATGGGACCCGAAAAAGGCAAAAGCAAGCCAGTCAAACAAAACACCAAAGAAACCAACTCAAAATTGCTACGTATGCTCTTTCCCGATTTCTTTGCTAATCTTGAGCCTTCTATTATTGATTTTATTTTTAAAGTGACCATTGAGAGTCTCGGTGATTTGGTAGTGCGGGGATAACTCATTTTAGACCTTTCATGTCATTTTAGTGTGCCGACTTCGTGAGTAAGAACAATTTTTTTGGGTAGTAAGATGGGGGTTATGTTAGTCACCTTTTCAAGAATTGAATCTTAAAGTGTTAATTATTTGAAAGAAGTCTTCATAATTTGTGGTGGTGGGTTCCAAACGGTGGTAATATCAAGGATTCTCGATGACATTCCCTTTCGGAAAAGTGGTAATAGTAAACATTTATTTATTAAGTTATAGGTTGAAAAATTGGTTAATTAAGTGTCTCATCTTCAAATATCATTACATTTGTAAAGTTAGAATTGAACAATTTTAAGAGTCATGTTTTTAAACCCCGTCACATCAATGTATTATTTTTAAAACTTCGTCACATCTTGACAAGTGCTATGCCTTCAAACTCGTCACATTTATCATTTATGTGTTATCCCTTCAAACCCCATCATATTTTTAAAAAAATGTCATGGTTTTATTCCTTCGACCCCCGTCACATTTGAAAAAAATTGTTATGGTTTTATTCCTTCAACCCCGTCACATTTATATGTTATCTTTTACACCTCCATCGATCTAAAAATGTTATGGTTTTATTCCTTCAACACATGTCACCATATGTTATCTTTTTATACCCCTATCACATCTAAAAATGTTATGGTTTTATTTCTTCAACCTGTCACATCTATATTTTATCTTCTTACACCTCCATCACATCTAAAAAATGTTATAGTTTTATTTCTTCAACGCCCTCACTATATGTAATCTTTTACACCCCATCACATCTAAAAAAGCTGTTATGGTTTTACTTCTTGAACCCCGTCACATCTATATGTTATATTATTACACCCCCATCACATCTAAAAATTGTTATGCAAACCCCTCACATCTAAAATGCAACTAATGAGGCTCCCGCATAAATCGGGACAAAGTTAAATTGTAATGAATTATTTAACTAAAACTAGTCTCCACATTTACACTCCGCACGTCTTCAACTTTTGGTGGATGGTACTCCATTTAATTAAATGAAGTTTCCATTGAGAGTCTCGGTGATTCAAGATTGACTTCGTGAGTAAGAGCAACCATTTTTATTTTGGAGTTATGTGTGTGACTCAATATATCGATAATCTACAAATGAAGATGTGGGTTATGTTAATCACCTTTTCAAGAATTGAATCTTAGAGTGTTGATTATTTGAAAGAGGTCTTCATAATTTGTGGAGATGGGTTCCAAATGTTGGTAATATCAAGGATTCGATAACATTCCCTTTCGGAAAAGTGGTAATACTATACATTTTTTGTTAAGTTATAGGTTGAAAAATCGGTTAATTAAGTTTTGTTATCTCTATGACTAAAATTCAAAATTTTCAATTGATTGGATAATTTGAAGTGTCCCATCTTCAAATTTCATTACATTTGTAAAGTTAGAATTGAAATTTCAATTGATTAGATAATTTAAAGTGTCCCATTTTCAAATTTCATTACATTTGTAGTTATAATTGAAATTTCAATTGATTGGATATTTCGAAGTGTCACACCTTCAAATTTCTATTACATTTGTAAAGTTAGATTTTAAGAGTCATGTTTTTAAACCCCGTCACATCCATGCATTATTTTTTGAACCCTGTCACATCTTATCTTTTCAAACCCAACACATTTATTTGTTATCTCTCCGAACCCCATCACATTTAAAAAAATATTATGCTTGTATTCCTTCAAACCCAGACACATCTATATGTTATTGTTTTACACCCCATCACATCTAGAAAAATGTTGTTCCATCACATCTATATGTTATCTTTTACACTGCGTCACATCTAGAAAAATGTTGTGCCATCACATCTATATGTTATTTTTTCAAACCCTGTCATATTAACAAAATTGTTATCCCTTCAAACCCCTTCAAATCTATACTTTGTAAACCCCATCACATCTACGTGCCTTCCAACCCCTTTACATCTAAAACTTCAGATGTGGACAATTTTGGATCTCTAGACAAGTTCAGGGCCATTAAATAGCTGAATGGTAAACAAACCATGAGTTGTACCATTCTGTTGTTCGCCTTGCTGCTCCACACTTTTGTCATGGCAAATTCTAGTTCATCTTGCCACCACTCTTCCCTGCAGCCCTTCCAAGCCAATGCTTCTCTGGATTTCTCTGCCCTGCCCAACATTAGGGACGATGTATTCATCAATCACCGGGGAAGGATGTAAAAGAATCTGTAGCCAGCCTCATTTTTATAACCTCCAAAACAAGGGAGCCAAGGTATTTCTGGACAAGATGTCGATAGGAATGGGGCGCAAAATATCCAAATCCATAGAGAAGGCTATCCGCTCGGCATCTGTTCACGTAGCAATATTTTCACCAAACTATGCAGAGTCAGAATGGTGCTTGAAAGAACTCTACTGGATGCTCAGAAGCGGAACCCCTGTTGTTCCAGTCTTTTGCGGAGTTCAGCCTTCCGATCTTCGGATGGAAGATGAAAATGAAGCGTATGCTCGAGCTTTCAAGATGCATAAGCATGGAGGAAAAATACACAGTCGAACGCTTAAGAAATGGAAGACTGCGCTCAGAAAGGTTTCACGCATCAAGGGCTTTATTTTTGAGGGGTAAAATAACTGTCTTTTATCTACTGCAGCTTGTTTTTTTGGGGTATGCTAGTGTCATAGATTTGAAACAAAATTATCTGAGATAGAATCACACGGTGTGTTATACAGGGATTTAGGAGAGCTGCTGGAGAGAATCGCTGTGTGTGTAATCAAATATATTCACAATGCCAAAGCACGGAAGAAGTTGACTTGAGATAAAGGAGAAGATTTTTATGTTATTTTTTAGATGTGTATTTAGTGCATACGATTGGGTACTAGTTTATGGAGATTGTGGGCATTTTAGCTTATGTTTCCTAGGAAACATACAGGAGGTATATAATTTTTTTAATAAGCATACAACTAAATTAATGAGCACTTTCAGGCAAGCAGTTATGAGTAAAGGGTATTCATGCTGTAAAGATTATGCAGGGCACGATTCTGGGTTCAACCATTTTGATTCTCTTAGGGTGTCTCCGGGCCTTGAACTCAACAAGACTTGATCTCTTGTGGGCTCAACAAGAAGAAGATTTTCTCTTACTATAATTCATAATAGTGTAGGAGTGGAGGGCCTCAATGAATTCATAGTTTAAGAGGTAGTAGAAAGTCTCTACCCAAGGTTCAAACCCTCATTATTCCACCTTAGCGTTATTTAGTATAAGCCTTCCATATTCCTCTAAATATGTTGTTTGAGATCACTAGATCTAAATATAATGTATACTTGTTGAACTCAAATTTCAATTATAAAATTAAAATTTCAAGAAATATTTTCAATGGGTTTTTTTGCCAATTTTAATTCTAATTTGTAATGCATATACTTGATATTTAGATTTAGAATATTGAGATAGTTCAATAATCCCCATGTGCAAATCATTATAAATTTTAATATTTCAAAATATTTGTAATGTTAATGTTTAATTATTTATATTTTATTTATAAAACGATTAATAATTTTATATGTTTAAAATTAAGGTAGAGTTTTAAAAATGTGTAATTAATCATTGACGTTAGGACTCCTTATTGAGATTGAACTATATATGGCATTAGTATGACATGATAGGTACTTGAATGGAATCATTAAACAATTCTAAATTTAGTTTAGAGATAGTGACGTGAGATATGCATTTGACAAATTTATTAATTTCAAAATTTCAAAACTTGCAAAAGAGCAATATGAGAATGTAAATGGTCTTGGAGGATTTCAAGGTGTGAGGTAATTTAGATATGATATGTTAAGACTTAAAGTGAGTATATAAGTGTTGTAAAACAATGTAAAAGGCCTCATTATGTATGCATGTGCATAAGAAGGTCACGGTGAGTCACCAAGAATTAATCAAAGAAACAAGTAATTTTTATAACTATACGATATGGTAACTCTATTTTTCATTGTGTAAAGGTTTTCTCTCCTTAAAATGGTGAAATTTATCATCTTTGTTTGAGAATTAGGAGTAGAATTTATTATTATTCTTGAAATAATGGCAATACTTGTAGGTTTGAAATAATTCTTACCCTATTCGAGAATGAACTCTTGCATATAAACTATGTATGTTGTATGATCGGAGGTTTTTGGTAAATCAATCTTTTAGTAATCTCATTATTTGAGAGATCTCGGTGAAATTCAATCATAGAAGTAATGTACTTTGCTCACTTTGTGAATATATAAATCTTGTTTATGCATGCACTATAACTAGGTTTGAGACCGGAATAATGATTACTTTTCCTTGGATTTTTGAGTGAGGGTATTTACTGACGTGTTGTTGAGACCACAATTTTTTATAATTTTTCTAATGAAGTAATTTCGGGGTTTGATGATAAATGTTAAGAAGTCTTTATTGCGGGTAAGTTATCCTAGAGCATTCTAGACCGTGATTTGTAATTTTGGTAGGGTTTGAGGGCATATTCATAAGTGTTTCAAGTGAAGGTTTTATATTCCATATCTTCATGTTTTAGAGATGTTGGAGACATGCTTGTAATGGTAATAAGTGATTAGTGTTGGTTTTACTCATTGAATGTTTGAAAATCTCCATGAACTCAAAACTCTAACTGAGTGCCACTGAGCAGAGGTATTAGGAATACTAAGGAAAGTAAAATTTGATGAAGAGACTTGTTTCATTGTTAAGCTAAAAATATAGAAGAGGTCAATATATACCTACATAAAAGGTTTGGGTTTTTAAATAGAATAATAGGAAAAGATACACCAAAATTTGTCTATCACGGATAACCTGTCATAGACCTAGGGTTTGGTCTTAGAAAAATTGGACCATCAAATTTTGACGTGAGACTTGAAAGATAACCACGTGGGAAGGTCTATTTAAATGTATTGAAAGAATTTTTAAAGTCCACGAGGTAAAATTATTATTGTCTTTACCGAGTCCCTCCATCCATCATAGTCACACCGTTTGAGAACCCTGTTATTGGATCTAAAATGATGAAATTGGAGGAAATTTGCATAAGAAACCCCTATGGGAAGCTTGTAACCTAAAATATTATGGAAATGTGTATTATAATAGGCTATCCTTGGATCTTGGATCTACTTGGAAAGGAAAGTACGGTGAGAAATCTTGGGGGCATACCTAATTGGCATATAAAAGCTTAATAGAGTACATAAATATTACCAAGAGAGGGATTAGAGTTAGGGATTGAAACTTTCCACACCTCACCATTAAGGAAGAGGGTCTTCAGAGATGCTCATATACTGTTTGGGGTCGAGTGAAACCTTCTAGACATGAAATAACCTAGAAATCTAGTTTTAGGCTCTGAGATGGCGGTATAAGCAAGATGAGACTATAATGATGTTTAAGAATTATGAATCAACCCAAAGGTTATGCTAACACTTGTTTGAGATGTTGAAAAGGGTATTGAGATAATGAGGGAGTCTTGAAGGTGAAAAATCAAGTTTGAGGAGCGAAAACCACAGAAGCTAGTGGAAGGTGCTTGAAAGTGAGATAGGGAAAATGAAGTTTTATAAGAAGATGAATCATACTAACATGGATTGTGCAGTACATGTTGTTAGAGCGGGGCATGGTGTTAGTAGATTGAGATAGTACTTGAAAGACCAAATTTGGGCAATTTGAGCCATTACATACCCTAGAAAAAGACCTCTAAAATAGTGAACTAGATTGTAAGAATGATATTGAATGTTATTAACATGATGAATGTCTGAAAATGTAGAGTAGATTTGCATCAATTTTATCCTCATGCATCTCTAGTCGTTGTCGAATGGCCCTCTATAGTATCGGGTTGCCGTTGACCTATGCAAGTTTGGTTTATTTAGCATATATTTAGACCATATCTGTACTTTCTTTACACTTCTCCATTTCGATATTATGTTTATCACATATTCTACATATTATTAGATCCTTGCTACATCCAATTACTCAATATATAATTTGATCTATATTTATCAAAATGAGGGTTAACATCCATAAATTAGGAAGTTCTTACTTCTGGGTGACTTTGTCGGAAACCCTCCCATCCATCTACTAATTCATCATCTATTGAGTTTGTTTGATTTGCAAGTCACTTATCTTGCAGGAGAGGAGTTCATATTGCCCCGTATCCATCCATATCTCCTTAAGGTACCATAAACCCTTGCATATTTGGAGTTACTTGTTTTCTTTATTACTAGTTCACTAAGTTGGATAGGAACGAATAAACTTGGTCAACATTCTAGCACGCCGGTGGGATCCATCTTTTCTCGTGAGTCTTTTCATTTGTCTTTCATTTTCATTTTATTTTATCCATCTTCTACTAACCTCCTAAATTGGAGTGTTGTTTTGTTTTTGTGCATTGGCTCGTGTTGCTTGGATTTTATTTTGCTTGCTTAACATTAAAAACTTGAAGATTAGATAAAAGGAAAAGAGTTATCTAAGTATTCCTTGTTTTTATTCCCCATCTCTTTCTTTTATCACATTGCATTTATTTCTTTATTGTCCTCATCAAATCCCTACATTTCATTTTTGATCTAAAAAGAACCCTTCATACTTTCTTGGAAATCAAGTTTAACTAAGGGTTTAACTCTTTACATTCACACTTCATCACACACATTCTAAAACACAAAAACCAATTTACACATTTAAAACCCTCTACCGGGTGTAACTATTGGGATTTCATCACCAAATAGGAAAGCTGCCACGGTGTTTTGACTACGTTATAATTTATTTGTCTATTGGTATATTGGCTAAGCACCCGACTCCCTTATCGATGTGGGACCATGAAGTGAAGGGGTAGGTCCCAATACCAAGCCACTGTACCGATATATATATATCACATATTCGTGCCTCACGCACCTTCGAGATATATCGAGGACTCCATCCCAAACTACTTGAAACCATCCATAGATTGCCATTTCCTAGGCTCCCTCAAGCCCATTTTTCATTTCTTTTTCACATCTTAATAATCAAGATAATCAAAACTTTGTTGCTTGACTTGCTTGAGTTAATTAAAATCAGCATAGTTTTTTTATTGATTATTTCATTCCAGCTTATTAAAATATCCCAAGAAAAAAATGGAGAAAAATTTCTTCAACCAACATCCACACTTTTTCTCCTTACCTCCACCCCTTTGGTCATTTCTTCCATAGTTACTCAACCCATGGTTTCCATTCCCCCTCTTCAAGAAACTCAATTGGTCCAACCTAATACTCATGTCAAAACCAATCCTTTTCTTCATCATTCAATCCCATCTAGACCCGACCAACCACTCTCCCTTCCACGGCCTCCATCAATGCTTTATGACCTCCTCTCGTCCCTCATGGATGTGTGGAGTTTTAAGAGTTTCTCGATGCTAATCTGGTTTCTCTCCATGATTATCTTCTTTGCAAGACCACCAATCTCCCCATTCATGGACCTCATTTGTAATAAATTTACACTTACCATTCCAATCCCAAATCCACACAAGTCCTTACATCACAACTTGACGTGTCCTTCCCTCGAGCCATGAATGAGCTTACTATCACCCAACGTGACTTTGATCCTAATGAACCTTCATTTTCAAATCCTCATAATCACCAAACCACTCAGTTTGTGGTCCCCATCCCCCTATTTTTCCTTGTGTCAACACTACTATCACTTATTCTATCTCCATCACTTCATCATCCACTATGGTCACTTGTACCACCATCCAATCATCTCAAGAATCACACTTACTCCCTCCTCTATCTGAATAACTTAATTAAAATCTAATTCTCATTTCCACTTCTTACATCCATGCAAATGTGATCACTTCGCAACCCCATCCATCTAGATCAATGTAAACCTATAAAAATCTGGGCCTCGAGGTGCTTATCATTATATAATTCCCAACTAACTAACGCAAGTATCCCATCCACCCATTACTTACATTCCAACTCATCCCATAGAAACCAATCAAATGTCCTCAACTTGTAACAACAAACTCAATCTAACAAATCCTATCACATTCCCATTTCGCAGCAACAACCTTTATCTTAACCCATCCGATCGTAACCCTTTAGCTATTGTCCCCCTTATAAACCACCTTCTCCAAAACCAACACATCCTCAAACATATAAAACCTATCAATGACCTAACCCATCTACCTCATATGCATCAAAATATCATCCTTAAAATTCACAAACTCATCCATGAAATGATCCCATATAAGTGTTATTGAGTAGAATGGCTAATCTTGAAGCCAATACCTTGGGATCCAAGACCACCTTATCATATGATCAAATTTTTAACAAACCAATCAATCAATCCATCCTCGTGAATCCTTATCCCCCTCAACTTTGGAAAATGCCAAAGTTTTATAATTTCAATAGAAAGGAGTATCACCAACAGCACCTTCACACTTTTAGACATACATGTTATCTTATATCCCATGATCAAGACCTTATGCTTTGCAGATTACTTATCTCGTTAGCTGGCCCCACGTTGGGTGATACAATGACATCTCACAAAAATCATTAATCACCTTCACCCAACATGTGAAATTATTCTTAGAACATTTCTTGATCAATATCGTGTGTAAGATCACTATCACAAACCTCTACGCCATTAGATAGTATGATGACAAATCTATAGTAAATTTCTTTGCACGATGGTGTGGCATCATTAACTAACTATCATTTTCCCTTCCATAGACTGAATTGATTGAACTATTATCACGGTCTTGTGTGAAGCACATATGATCTAATCTTCAAATACAATCATTTAAAACCTTTGAAGAGGCATTTACCATTGCTTACAAACTTGAACTCTACGCCCTTGAGCAAGGCCATCTTAAAATTTGATCAAACAATTGCAAATCCGAGTTCACTAAATCCTCCACGAATGGAGATAAAGCTAAGAATTTTTCTAATGCCATCATGGTCAAATATTCATCTATATCTACATCCACTTCTCTCATAGAGCCTCCACAATGTGCTCCTAGACTACCACCTAACAATATCCCTCTTGAGGAATCTTATAGTTTAGTATTTGATAAGTTTATGATGGTTAATATCATTCGTATTCCTCCCATCACAACATTTTACGAATCAAAACCTAAATCTGCAAGGTATCCTAAGGAACATTATTGTAAACACCATCAAGTTCATGGTCATGACATTGAGAAATGTTGCTCTTTTAAGGACCTTGTCCAAAAATCATAGAATCTGGTGACCTTCAGTGGATAATCCATATGTTCCACATAATCAACCCCTTGACGTCTTCAAAAACCCTTTCCTAATCACTCACCCAACAATCAAAATCCACCCCTTACATCACAAGTACCTAATTCCCATACAATTAATTCTATAGACCAAAATCCAACCCCATCATCCACATGCACTATCTCATCATCAATTAGATATCCCACTATTTCTAGCTCTTCTCTTATAATCACAACTTCATTGACTTATACACCTATCATATAAAAATCAACCACAATCACACCTAGGCCATCAAAATCAACCTTGACCATACCTAATTCTTCATCCACATCATCCATGTCCTCATCCATCACATCCACTCCTTCATATACAAATACATTTGTTGACCAATTTTTCCCCTCAGGTAAAATTAATCAAACACGGCCTTGCACAGGAGAAAATCGAAGGGTCGGTCTAGTCCTGCGAGCTCATAATCGATCCCAAATCAAGAGGTGCATAGGAGAACAATGGAGAAAGGTAGCGTCCACTCGGGCCCAAATTGGCTAAGTATAAGAAAATCAGCGAAGCTGCCATGTGCCTCAATGACGCGTACCTCCAAAGGCCAAGACCAAAGCGAGGACCCCAAATGGCGCTTGAACTCTCCACGTGTCCAGAACCCAACAAAGTCGCTCCTAAACAAGCGGAAGGGATCCAACCAAAAAAACAAAGAAGGATGATTAGGCCCAAAACAACTAAGTGAAATAAGGTCGGCGGAGGCCTCACATGCCTTAATGACGCATCTTGAAAGGTCAAGCCCTAAATGATCCATAGGGATCCAAAATAACTCTACTTCATCGAAATAGTCAGCAAAAAGAAGAAAAACACTAAACGGAGGTTATGTCTTGTAAGTAATAGGAGTGCCACTTGGTGCGGGCGGCGATTACAAAACCACCGCCCGGCCCAGGGACGGCGGTCCTGGGACCGCCGATCTGTATAGTGCGGCGGTCCAGGCCATTACAGAGATAAATTTTTTTTTTTGAAATGAACAACCTCTAAATTTGAAAGAATGTTCATTTCCCTTCTCCTTCATGACATTTCCCATTCTCCAGTACACAAGAGGACATGGGAAAGGCTATAAATACATGATTGTAGAAGTGTAGAATATCATCGAAGCATGAGAGCAAGTGAGCAAGAAGTCTTAGTGCTGGAAATTGTATTTTGTAGAAGAAAGGAGTGTTGAGATAGAGCAAGAAAGTAATTGAAAGGAAGTGTTGAGATATTATCTACTTCCCTTTCATACTTATTGTAAATTCTATACTTGTTGATTTGAATTGGCCAATAGAAGTGGGAAGAAAGAGCAATTTCCCTTCCCGACTGGTTTTCCTCCATTGGAGGTTTTCTAGGATAAAATTATTTGTGTTATGAGCTTATATTCTTTCCTTTACTTTAGTGTCCTCACATTCGCTTCACGTTTACGTCACCAACTATCCCCTTGGGATATTATCCAATTTGTGATTTAATCACTTATTCCAAATTTAATTCATCCCATCACATCTTGCCCATGAGTGATTAAATATTAAATATTTAATTACGCTTCTTCCCATGCATCTTAATCACTTATCCACCCCAAATTTATTCTACCCATGTATCACATCTATTTTTAATCTTCCCTAAGCGGGATATTTTCCCGTAGTCGGGATAAGTCTTATCTTTCTCGAATCAATCAATTTGGCCATCTCGGGATTCTTTTCCGCGATCGGCGCCGACCCATATGGTCGGCGCCGATTTTCTAGGAGCGGCGCCGATTATAAAAGCAAGTCCGTAACTCGGCCTTCTGGACCGAAGACGAGACTAAGAGAGCGAAGAGACCGAAGAAGAGATTACGAACGAGCGAAAAAGCGAGCAGAGAGCGAAAGATACAGGTTGAGAGAAAGAGAGATCTTCTTAGCATCAATTGTATCAAATTAGGCAGATCTCGTCCGAATCAATCCTCGAGAGGAGCACCGCTACTCGTCCTCGCCGCATCAAGATCGCACACCACCATCTATCATCTCGGTGACTCTGCTCTGTTGTCTCGCCAACTTCGCACATCCAGCAGCACCACATTCACCTTCCACCCCGAATCTTGTCGCACAGCCCCCGATTGATCGATCTCGTCTCCGGGCCGACGCCGATCTTATCCAATGACGCCGATCCTCTCAATCGACGCCGACTGACCAGCCTCAATCGACGCCGATTCTACCTGGGCCGACGCCGATTTATCTCGCAGATAGGTAAAAGGATACAGTAACACAAATCCAAAGATTTATTTCATAGTTCCTCTCTCGCTTTTTCTGTATTTCTCTGCTGTTCATTGCTTAGATTCTCGTCTATTACCGCAATCGGAAAATCTAGTCTTTATTTACATCTTTTATCATGTATGCTTCTTTTCTTAATTGAAAACGTGGACTGACATCCGCCGAGGAAGCTTATCGCTTCTCGGACCCGCTTCTCGGGCAGTCCACTAAAATATCTTTTAACGTGGTCTTTTTCTGTCAAGCATCGGTGTTTTACAGGTTATTCGGATCTATTGTGCGAATTGCTCGTGTGCGCCCGTCTTATCTACATCGGCTTCCTCATCCGTCTACATCTTCATCAGGTATCAATTTCATTGAGGTTTTTCAGGGTTTTTGTGTTTAGTTTGGTGCATTAACTTGGACAGGTAACAAGCGCAAAATTCTTGATCTACATTCTGGCACGCCCGGTGGGACCCAACCAAAGTCCCTTATTGGTAAGTTCATTTCTTTTCTAGTTTTGAACTTTGTTCCTTTTCTTCACTGATTTCTATCACTCCTATTTGAGCATTTCATTGCATCATTTCAATCTTGCTTTTTTAGGCGAAATCATTATCTTCGAAATTTTTCTAGTTCCTTAAAATAGAAATTTTTCGTTTCACCATTACCTGGATATATCTTTCTGGGTTTTCTTTGGTGTTTGCTTAACCTCTTCTTGCGGAGCACTTTGCTTGTTCGTGGGATTGTTCGAGGGGAAGAGCTCAACAACGCGCTTTTTGAAGTCCACACACCTTGGAGAGCTAAATCTACAGGTATTCCTCTTTTTCGGTGTTTTCTCCTTTTTAGGATTTCTTTGTTGGTTGTCTATCACATCCAAACACTTCAGTTTTTGGTGCTTAAAAAGAACCTAATCGCATTCGGGGAAAGAATCTGTTTGGCTTGTTTTCATCGAAATCAAACACTTCATTTTTAAGTGCTTAAAAAGAACTTTTTCTTTGTCATTGCTGCATGCTTTTCATCTAGTTTTAAATAGGCTGGAAAATTGATCAAAATCGGTAGTGACACTATTTGATTTTTATTTTTCACCCTTGCACACAAAGCCAAAATCACTAGGTATAAAGCATCTAAACAAAACTCCTTCCCTGGCCTCGCCTACTTGGAAGTGATATCCAAGAGGAAGAGCCTACGCGGTACTCGGGCCGCGCTATAAATTCACGAAAGATTTTGGTATATATTGGCAAAGCACCCGACTCCTTATCGCAGCAGGTGTGAAGTGCGGGGTAGGCCCCTATATCAAGCCACGACTGGTCTTTTATCAAGTGCCTTCGACTCCTCACCAAACATTACCCAAACCATCCTTAGTTTGGCTATCTCGAGTAGTTCCTGCTTCTAAAAGCCTTCCCTAACATTTTCTTTTCTTAAAAGCATCAAAATTTAAAGGAGATAATCACTTGCGCTACGCTTGAATTGTTTGTGCATTAGTTAGACAATCTTCTTTCTTGCTTGTTTATGACGGTTATCACCCGGTCACAATCTAGGAAAATGGCCCAACAGTTCCTTCTTCCTCCGAAATCACCACCGCGTGGATGTTTCGCACCCTCCAATCTTCCTGACCGCCGTTAGTTGGTTCCCCTCATGGTCGTATAATCCCTTCTATCAAACCAAAGCGCCTCCATCACGCCCAAATTCTCCTAGCCCCTCCGAGATATCATCCGCTCTCGAGTATGTTCCTCGCGGGGATCCTGAATTTCAGGCTTTCTCGATCGCAATCCAATAGCCCTCATGGACTACCTAGTACACAAGTCGATCCAAATATCTGACCAAGACCCACCAATCCGACAAGTGTACAATTATCCTCGTGGATCATCCTGTGCCTCAGAGAGCAGCAGCACCATCTCTCTTGCCTCGAGCCACGGAGAAGGGCGAGGCCCCTATGCCTCCCTTTTCTCTTCCACCTACCATGTCGACTAGTTCTCAATTAGTCTTACCTATCCCTAACACCGCAGTTACCTCAAATATTCCACAACCTACTTCTGAGAGGTCTTCTGCCTTGGCTATAATGAATGCGTCTGCACACCCGCACATTGCCGTCAATTCATCTATGCCCTCCATCGTGTCCCAAGGTCAATACCTCTTCATGAGCCAACCCCCTCCGAATAGTCAGTTGGCTCCTACTTCTCGCCCTCTAGGGGGTCTTTCTTCCAATATTCCAGCAACTGTGACTTTCGCCCATCCTCTAACATCGGCACCCTTAATACCTGATCCGGCAGTAGAAGGCCCCTTTCAGGTCCTGTTCCCCAACATGTCCAATCCAACCAACACCCATATTCCTCAATCTGTCCCGATCCAATCAACAAACATAGGAGTCCACCAATCACAGGCTCCATCCGTCACCCAACCTTTATTTGCTCAACCACTTATTATCTCACAGCCTGCCTATACGCAAGCTATCTCACAACAAATACCCCACCCGGTGTCACCCAGAACACCTGGTTATTCTTCTTATCATCCTATCCATCAACAGATGAATCCTCCATTGACACCCCAACAACACCCACTACTTGCTTCTTATGTAGGACATACCAATATACCTCCTCCCCAATCCGACGTAGTTCAAATTCTCTTCAAGAAAATTGCAGACTTGGAAGCCTCCACAAAAGGAGCCCGTCCTTCATACTCCTTTGAAGAAGTGTGCAATGAACCCATTCATCCTTCGGTGGCTTTTAAGCCTTATCCTCCCCAATGGGAACTTCCCAAATTCTCAAAATTTCATAGTCGGGAAGACCCCCAACAACATCTGCGAGCATTCAAACATGCTTGCTACCTCATCGTCCAGGATCAGGAACTCATGCTCCGTACCTTTCCTATGTCTCTAGCGGGTCCCGCTTTGGACTGGTACAATAATATTCCTCAACATTCCTTATTTTCTTTCTCTCAATTGGCCCAGATGTTTGTTGAAAACTTTTCAATAAATATTGCACATAAGATCTCAATTACAGATCTTTACAACATTCGCCAATTCGACGATGAGTCTATTGCAGACTTTGTCGCTCGTTGGAGAGGGATAATCAACCAATTGTCTTTCTCCCTTCCTCAATCCCAACAGATCGAGTTGTTCACCCGATCTTGCGCTAGTCACATTTCTTCCACGTTAAGGATCCAAACTTTTCATACCTTCGAAGAAGCCTTCACGATGGCACGCAAACTTGAATCTCGTGCCATTGAACAAGGAAAACTAAAACTTCGCTCCAAATCTAAACCAGATTTCTCTCGGTTCACCAAACCAAATTCTTTCCCTCCTAAAGATAAGAATCAAGGGTCCACAAATGCTATCGTATTAAAAACATCAAGAACCGATAGTACTCCTAATCAACCACCACGAAGAGACCCTTCATCTGCTCGTAAAGGGGCTTCATCATCTCGATCCTTTGCTCCCTTGGGGGAATCATATGCCTCTATCTTAGAAAAAATGTTGGAAGTTCGCATGATCGAACTTCCACCCATTAGGGATATTGATGAAAGCCGAGAACGCCCATTCTGGTATAGGGAAAACGATTTCTGTCATTATCACAGAACCAAGGGTCATGACATCGAACGATGCCAGACTTTCAAAAACCTTGTCCAAAAATTCATTGATAAAGGCGAGCTCATTCTGGATAACCCAAATGCTCCCCCAAATCAAGCACTGGACGTTTTTAAACAACCTTTCCCCAATCATGCCCCAAATCATAATTCTTCGGAATCTCAAAAACCAAACACCCACACCATCAACTTCATCTCTACCGAGGACTCTTCTTCTGAAACCAATCCATCTGCAAACCCATCAATCGAATCAGAACCCCCTTCCACTTCATCAATCACTGGAATTCCTCTATCTTCAGATGACCCACCTTTGAATATTCCTACATTACTAAGCACGGAGTCATCTTTCTCCGTTCCTTTGTCGGACCTACCATCCATACCCGAGACAGTGTCATCCTCATCTGTCTCATCATCAGACATTCTTTCAATACTCGAGGCAATTACATCCCTTCGAGTTTCCACTTCAGACACATCCACTTCTGTTGCTCCCATTCCCGCTGCAACTATGCCCTTGGTGAACATACCTATCATTGTGCCAACTTCAACGGAAGCATCTTCAATTTTGACCCTTCCTATCTCTTTTCCTACAGTAGTTTCACCAATGATTACTGCATCAGAAGTAGTCCCTTCGCAAGGAACTGCTTCGTCATCACCCCCTTCTTCCATCACCAATGTTACTTCACCTATTCAGGAAAAATCAAAAGAAGTAGCACCAACACCTATACACTCGGTTCCTGAACCTAAACCGAGACAACCAAAATCTAACATTACACCATCAGTATCTCCCCATTTGCTTCCCCCAAAAAGGTTACAATCACCTTATGCCGTTGAAGTCGTCACCATCCCTGAAAAAGGAAAGCCCATATTTCGGACCATCAAAACTCTTGGTGCTCTTCCACAAAAATCTCTCTCCACGCCTCATAAACGATTGGATTTGCCCGCTGAGAAGGCGTCTTCTTCTACACACTTATCAAAGCCATCATCTTCTTCCACAACACATTCTTCATCAATACCCCGAAAAGTAGACTTACCTACTAAAAAGACGTCACCTCTTCTATCAGGATCATCATCTTCGTTACCAAAAACCAAGGCACCCTATCTCCCTCCAATCTCATCTACTTTGGGAGCTTCTTCCTCTTCTAAACCAACATTATCTAAATCATCAGTACATTCGACCAAGCAACCCCCTTTGTCTCCAAAGACCGCAAAATTTGTCGCATATCCCTCATCTTCAAAATCTATTTTAGGGGCTCCTCCTCCACCAAAGTCAATCATGTCTCACTTGCTCCCATCTCAAGTGCCCAAGACTGCTCCTCCAAATGTCCAAACAAACAAGAGGATCCCTAAAGAGACTGTTAAACCTAACATGCAAGTTCTTTTACCTCGGCAGTCGATTAAGGTAAAAGAACCATCTTCATCATCTCTATCCTCCTCTTCGTCTACCGGATTCTATACCGAAATCCTTCATCAACTCATCCAATCTTCATCCATAACCCTTCCTCCGATTAAACCTTATAATCCTAAAGGAGTGAAACCTACTTGGTTTAACTCTGATCTGATTTGTGCTTACCACCGTACCCCGGGTCATGACACTGAGGGGTGTAAAGCTCTTCAAGCCGTTATCAAGAACCTTCTGGAAGAAAGTGACCTTTTGCTGGAGGAGGAACAATTACCTCCTGTCATCTTAGCCCCATCCAAACCTCAACCATCCACTCAGACCTCTAGTGGTTCCATCCCACTTGATCTTCCACCTTCCCAAATTGACACAATCCATATCGCCACTAGAACCCAACACTATGATAACCCATCTTCATCTTCAGCATCTCGACCACGAGTTGTCATTTCTGCAGCCCCTGAAGGCGTTTCTCCTTCCTCATCAGCCCCACGACCCAGGGTCTCTATTCGTGCTGCACCTCGGGCTCAAGTTCCCGTGTCTGTTGAGGAGAGTGTTATGAAACAACTCACCCAGGCTCCGGTCAAAATGTCTCTTTTTGACCTCATCCAATCCTCTCCACAACATCGCCAAGCTTTGATTGATAATCTGCGTCGCATCGCAGTGAATTCCGATGAGCCCCAGCCCTTCGAGTTGGTTGTTGGACTGAATAGACCATCAACTACCATTTCTTTTGAAGATTCAGAAATTCCTTCTCTTTCTTCCGAAGATTTGGAGGCTCCCCTCTTCATCACAGTCCAAATCAATAACACTACCTTAAAACGTGTTATGATCGATAGTGGAGCTGCACTCAACGTCATCTCCTCGCACACATTCGAACAACTTAAGTTACCAAAGAATGTGGTGTCACCCCCACCTTTCGCCCTTCGATCATTTAACGATCAGCTAGCAGTCACTCTAGGAACTGTGGTCTTACCCATTCGAGTAGGTAAGAAGCTGCTTCATGAACTCTTCTACATCGTCGAAGGAAAGTTCCACTATAACATGATCCTCGGACGCTCCTGGATTCGCGCAATGCATTATGTCCCATCCACCCTCCATCGATGCCTAAAATATCAATATGAGGGCAAAATATATACTCATCCAGGAGATCCTTTTCCTTCCGCACAATGCGACATGACCACAAGGTCTGCCCCTTTAAAAGAAAATGCATGTTCTCCTGACGAGGCCTCATCTTCTTCCATACCTGCAACCAAACTACCGGATTTACAAAATCTGGAAGAGACATTGCAGCGCTTTCTCACTAGAGAGCTTCCTCTCTTTTTTTCGATGCCCATCTCAAACCTAATGAGTATGGTAGACCGCATAAACAACCCGAATATCAACCAGTCTCTGCCGCATCGTCACCATTGGTCTCGCCCAATCAATGCACTCAATTTCATCTACTATGGTGGTCTTGATACACCTCATTATCGCCCGGATTCTCCTCCTAGAGCCAAACCTTACCTAACAGGGTTTGATTATCTACAGAATCCCACGTTTGCAAAAACTTATCTATATCGATGCGCGTGGAAAGGTTTTGGCCTTGGAAAATATGAACAAGGTATACATGATCTCAAATCCATTCCTACTCTCATGCCACATCAGAAATTTGGTTTAGGATTTAAACCTCTTTCAAAGGCCACTATCACTATTCTTGATGAGCCTCTTCCTACTGAAGAACCATCTTCCCCCACCAAGTCAGAAGCATCACTTGATGTGGACGATGACATTTCCATCCCACCTAACTTTTTTTTTTGATCAATACCATTTCCTTAGGGCCGTTAGTCTATGAGACTAACAATCGGTCTGCTTCTATACCATTAATCTTCCCTGAAATAGTTGGAGACAACTCTCCTACTATCAATACTATCCACTGTGCGGATGATGATTCTGTCCTCACCTATCTGGGGGCAGAGGATTCATATCTCCCCAAGACTATTCCTTCTGACACGTCTACCCTTCTCAACGAAGCCACTATCGACCTTAATATAGGGACTTCAAGACCCTCGCATCATTAAGGTCGCCAATCCCTTAATCCACAGGAATTAGGGACTTTACCGCTTTTCTTTCCAAACATCGCAAGCCTTTGCTTGGTCATACGAGGATATGCCAGATTTCGATCCCGATATTGTGGTCCACAATATCGTTACCCTTTCCCAACATCAAACCAAGCTAAGCAAAAATTGCGTAAATGCACCCTAGAGTAGCCCTTCTTGTTAAAGAAGAATTACAACGCTTGCTTTCTCGGCTAGCTTCATCCAACCCATCGATTATCCGCAATGGGTGTCCAATGTAGTACCAAGAATTCAAGGCTACCGGGAAGATTCGAATTTGTACCGACTTCCGGATCTTAATCTCGCCTCGCCCAAAGGATGATTTTCCTCTTCCTAATATCGACCAACTCGTAGATTTAATCAAGGGTCATGAGATGCTTTCTTATGGATGGTTTCTCCGATATAATCAAATCCTCATCGCACTGTAAGACCAACATAAGACTTCCTTCATAACTCCTCGGGGACCTTTTGCTATCGTGTCATGCCTTTTGGCCTTAAGAACGCAGAGCAACCTATCAACGAGCAATGACGACATCTTCCATGATCTCTTGCACAAAATCGTGGAGGATTATGTTGATGATCTCCTCGCAAGTCCACGCGCCGCCGATCATCTTTTCATCCTCGCACCTCTCTTTGAGAGGCTTATCGCTTCGTCTTCGCCTAAATCCAGCTAAGTGCGTGTTTGGCGTTCTCACTGGTAAACTTTTAGGTTTTATCATTTCCATCAGGGGTATTGAAGTCGACCCCGCAAAAATAAAAGCTATCCTTGAGATGCCTCCCCCGTCTAACTTAAAGCAACTCCGCAGCTCTCCAAGGACGCCTTCAATCGCTAAGGCCGCTTTTTTATCTCCCAATTGTTTGACCGTCAACCTTTTCACCATCTCCTCCGTAAGAATGTTCATTTTGAGTGGGATGAACATTGCCAAAAGGCCTTTGATGATCTCAAAGCTTATCTTCTTTCTCCACCTGTGCTTACACCTCCACGCGAGGGGGAGCCTTTCTATCTTTATATCTCTGTGACTGACCATGCTCTGGGAGCCATGATTTCGCATCGGGACACTTGTGGTAAAGAACAAGCTGTCTATTACATCAGCCGCACCTCCATGAGTATGAAACACGCATTCAAAGCTGAAAACTATGTTGTGCTCTCTTCTTCGCAACTTCTAAGCTTCGCATTATCTCCTTAATCACAAAACTTACATTGTCACAAGTGTCAATCCCCTCAAGACAATCCATGCAAAACCTTATCACAATGATCGCATCACTCGTTGGCTTATGCTCATGACTGAGTTTGACCTCGAGTTTATCCCGCAAAAGTCTATCAAGGGTCAGGTTATTGCAGATCAATTAGCTGATGCTCCTCTTCCGACACTCAAGACCCCCTTGCTCAATTTCCCGATGAGTATATCCAACAAA
Source organism: Taxus wallichiana var. yunnanensis (assembly GCA_018340775.1). Classification (NCBI taxonomy): domain Eukaryota; kingdom Viridiplantae; phylum Streptophyta; class Pinopsida; order Cupressales; family Taxaceae; genus Taxus; species Taxus wallichiana. Next base: position 725,105,504 of record CM031243.1, on the reverse strand, counting down.
TTGATTTTGGTCTATCTCCATTTAAAGTAAAGCTCTTCTTTGATGGATCCAAATGCCAGCAAGGGGGAGGTGCGGGTTTCGTGATGATTCCTCCTTGGGGTACGCCTATCCCAGTTGCACACAAATTAAACTTTGAGTGCACCAATAATATGGCTGAGTACGAAGCTCTTGTCTTAGGTCTTCAAAATGCCATTAATCTCGGCGCTCGTCATATTGACATCTTTGGTGATTCTGAACTCATCGTTAATCAAGTCACGGGTGTCTATCAATGCAAGAATGATATCCTTCAAAAATATCGTGACATCGTTCTTGCCCAACTCCAATCTTTCGATAAGTTCACTATCCAAGCCATTCCTCGTACTGCAAATCGATTCGCGGATACCATGGCCTCTTTAGCCTCCCTTATCCCGCCTTTTACCGAAGACTCGCGTCTTTATGTGGCTGTGCAACGATTAGATCAACCATCTCATCTTGGGCAACTAACTTCAATCAATGCTATCACAACCCATACTCAGGATGAGTGGTATCAACAGATTGTTGATTATCTATCTCATTCGATCCTTCCTCCAAATCTGACTTCCAATGGTAGAAGGTCTTTTGTCCAACGCGCCAATCGCTATACTATCCTAGGCGGCCTTCTTTACAAACGCGGCTTTGATGGTATTTTGCTTCGATGCCTCAAAACCCATGAATCATCTAAAGCTATTCAGAAGTCCATGACGGTATCTGTGGTGGACATTTTAGTGGCTTAGCCGTGTAGCTGCGTATTTTACGCTGGGATATTATCGGCCTTCTCTTAATCAAGATTGTTGTGAATACACTAAGAAGTGCGCCAAATGTCAAGAATATTCCAATCTCACGCACATCCCTAGTCGCTTTGCAACTCGCGCGGATTTGTGGCCTTTTTCGCAGCGGGGGTCTTGATCTTATTGGTCTTATCAATCCCCGCTTTCACAACGCCATCATTCTATCATTACGCCACCGAGTACTTTACTAAGTGGGTAGAAGCTATCCTCTTTCTTCAACAAAGGCTAAACCCATAGTTGATTTCGCTCTATCAACACATCATTTGTCGCTTTGCTCCACACAAGCTAATCACGATAATGGTAAGTCTTTCAAGAACGCTGATTTGCGTAATCTCTCGCAATGCTTTCAATATCAAGCTCGCTTTTCTTCTCCATACTATCCTCAAGCTAATGGTCAAGCCGAAGCTTGCCCAATAAAACTTTTGCGTAATATCCTCGCAAAGGTAACTAGTCGAGCCGGTAGGGATTGGCATTTACATATCCCTTTCGCTCTCTCGGGCTTATCGACTAGCATTCGTACTCCTACCGGTGCTACTCCCTCTCTCTCTCGCCTATGGGTCTCGAGGCCGTCCTTCCTTTGGAGGTCCAAATCCCATCTCTCCGTGTTTCTCTCGTGAGAATTTGTCTCCGATGAGGATTATCACAAAATCGCTCTAGACAACTTGAATTATTAGATGAGCGGCGTCTTAACGCTCTTGAGCATCATCAAGTCTATCTCGAGCGTGTCAAACGTGCTTATAACAAGCACTTGCAACACCGTGACTTCAAAATTGGTGATCTTGTTCTTAAGGAAAATCAAAATGTCACTACACTCGAAAGGAGTCAACGTGGTAAGTTTGCTCCCAACTGGATGGGCCCCTACATTATCACTCATAAATATGGGTCTGGGGCTTATCGTTTATCTTCCATGGATGGTATCCCTGAAGCGGAACCTCTTAATGCTTTGCATTTACGGCCCTTCTATTGTTAAAATCTATCTTACACAAATCTAGTCGCAACTCAGATCTTTCATCCGTCCTAATAACCAGTCATCTACTTTTGTGGTGATTTGAAATCGTGTGGTTCTCCGCCTATTGCCTCATCTACCTTAAATATGAGTATCGCGGCTCTACTCATCAGACGCTTTTGGATATGTTCCTCCTCATGGTAGGAATACCTTAATCACCACTTCATCTGTCCCAAGTACTTATCTTAATTGGATCTACTCGGGGCATGAGTACATGTTCTTCTATGCTCTCTTCCCCTCCATCTGATCTATCTAGGTCTAAACTCAGCTTCTTTCAAAAAGTTTCAAAAAAAAAAAAAAAAAAAAAAAAAAAAAAAAAGAAAAAGATGCTATCCAAAAAGATAGACTGATCCCTCGAAGGACAGCTATCCATATATTACCAAGCGAATCAAAAATTCTAAAAATATAGACCATACCCTCGAAGGATGGCTATCATTCAAATTCAAAATACAGACCGCTCCCTTGAAGGACGGCTGTTTCTCAAAGAAATATTCAAGGCTTCTTGTAATCAATCAGCCTTCCAGTCAGTTTATACACTTTTTAGCATCACTGAAAGACTTCCCGCATCGATCAGTCTTTCCATATCAAGCAAACTTCCCGCATTGATCAGTTTGCTTTTCTGTCAAAATCATGAAGCTGAGATTTAGGACCTTTTTGTCGATCATATGGAGAATCCTATTTTCCCACTATGGACATGTATTCTGTCCCTTGTAAGTTCCGACAAGATACTTACTTACTTTTCTTTCCGTTTCTATCCTAGATCTGGTTTGCGACTAGTTAGTGTCAGATTTATTTTAATCTTATATAGGGCCTTGTCTGCTTGGTCTTTCGGTTTCCTTTCTGGATTTTATCTATGGTCGGTTGGAAGTCCAACTTATCATTTTTCTTCTTCTCCGAGTATCTTCTCTTCTAAGTCACGGTTGTTTCCGCTTTCATCTTTGGCTCTTGCAAGGAGTATTCCCCATTTCTTTGTCTTGCAACCCTGTTAAATTGGCATTTCACATGTTAATTAAATCAAAATTTATCTTCTATCAAAATTCCTCTTATCTATCAAAACATCTATCTTTTTTCATTTCTCATTAAAATTACATCTATCTATATCTAAATCTATCCATCAAATGTACATCCAAGATACATTACATCTATCTATATCTAATCCATACATCAAACACATCTATCTATTTATTCATCAAAATATTTAAACACATGTACATCCAAGTTACATCATATCCATCTATCAAAGTTCTATCCACATCACATATATCATCTATCAGTCTATATCTATCCAATCACATCTATTTTATCCACATTTCAATCTATCTAATCACATCTATTTCTATCATCTATCATCTATATCTATCCAATCACATCTATTTTATCCTCTATCTATATCCATCTACCCATCTATATCTAAACTAAAAAGCATGAGTACAATTATATGACAAATAATGAATCTATATATACATGTGTGTCTGTACAAAAATGGATGGCTTCTAATCAAGCCATCTATACAATGCCTTCCAATCGAGGCTACATCACTATACAAATACAAAATCTATCAAATCTCTATATGGTAAAATCCGAAGCGTGGAGGACACTATCTCCTCCACCCTCCTCTGCACCTGGCTGTCTCTCCTGGCCGCCGCCTATCGAGCTCGATGCACCTGCCGCTGGAGGTCTCGGCCCACCTCGATCTCTCCCAAGCTCCTCCGCCCGAGGCTCCGCCGCCGTAGCCGTCGCTGCTCTCCTCCTCGCCCCGTATCGAGGCACATCTGGGGCATGCTGCGCTAGGGCATCCTCGTAGTATCTCACCTCAGCGAGGAGAGACTGGTACGTGCTCAGGCTCACAGTACCCGGTGCTCGTAACGATGCCGCCGGCCGGCCGCTGGCCGCCGGCGCGCTGCTGGGTGCCCTCTCCTGAGTCGCATCGTGTGCCGACTCTGATGTGGCACCTGCCTCCCATACTTGCCCCGAGGGCCTCCTCATGCCGAAAGTAGCGGTCCCTCTCGCTGATCGCTGTATCTCGCTCCTGGCGAGCGGTGTCTCTCTCCACAATCAGGGAATCTCTCTCCTCTGTCAAGGCCCTGATCTCCTCCAGAGCTACCTGATGTGTCTGTATCAGTGTGGCATGCTCTCCCTCTAGCCTGTCCAGCGTAGCAGCTATGTCCTCCTCATCAACATCTATAGAGGGCGGGAGATGTCGTGGCAACTCTGTATCGTACCATGCTGCATAGCCCTCATCCACCCCCGCGTCATCATCACTGTCCGTGGAGGGTGGGGCCTCTCTCAATGGGTCTCACGCCGGATCAAAATCGCAAATCTGCTCTCTCGCTATCCCGCCTATATACGGCGTGTAGGTGGCCGGCCGGTACTGTCTGTATTTAGGCCAAACTGCCTCAAGATCTCGCATGAATGGGACCCGCCCCCATATCCGCCTACGGCCTCGACCACCCGACTCCGCCTCAATGCCGCCAAGTGGGCGCCCGACTCACCCATGCCGGGAATGCCCGATATGGTCTCCGATAACCTCGATCTCGGTGTAAGCCCCGAACGCCTCGTAGTACCACTCGGCCGATCTACTCAGTATCTCCCGCGCCATGCCCCGCCATCTCCGAAATCCATAATCACACCCCCACCGCCGCTGGGTCCAAGGAAGCCTTGATGGCTCGATCACCGCTATATGCTCGTATGCCCAAAGAATGAAGCACAAAGCCGACATCGATCCTCGTCCTCCGACTCAAGAGGTGTACATCCATAGCTCATAATATACCCGAGCTATCGTGAGCATCGGCAAAGGCAAAACTCGTCTGTCATCAGCCGCAAGATGTCGCAAACGCAGCTTAGCAAGAGAGCAATGGGAATCTCCCACCTCCCGAGTCTCGGCAGTGGCAAAAAATAGGAGATAGCCATCTCAATCAAGGCTATCCGCTCGCTCCGAGGGCTATCTCGCTCGTACTGTGAGGCTATCTCACGCCTCTGCATACTATCTCCGAGTCATTCGCTCTCTCTCTCGTATATCGCACTGTGGCCCTCTCCGCTGCCTCCCGAGGTGTGATCTCGATCGGGTCCCTCAGACCGTAATCTGAGGATCTCGAATACATCCTCATGGGTGATCGCCATCTCACCCGCCCCAACCAAAATGTGCACGTGTGGCTGTCCCACCGTCGCACTAATGCCCGCATGAGCTCCACATCTCGTGGCACTCGTCTATAATATCTCGAAACCCCGAGCCCGCTAGCTCTAAATGCCGCCACCGTGATCTGTCACATCAGAAGGATCGCTCTCCAATAGCTCAGGGATGGCATCCCTCATATGAAGAGCCTCTCGTGCCTGCATCCACGACATCACAAAACATAATTAGTCTCTTCTTTCCCCAAATCTCATCTTCCAAAACACAAAAAAATGCATATCTTTCAATCGGCGCCGATTTATTAAAATCGGCGTCGTTCATTTAAGTCGACGCCGATTACTACCAATCGACGCCGATCCAAAAACAAATCGACGCCGATTAAAACCAATCGGCGCCGACTGCCTGGCTGGATGTAAACCAGACCCTGGCCTCCCATGCACCAAAAAAAATCAAACAAAAAAAAAAAAAATAAATAATAATAAGAAAAGTGGGTTCAAGAATGATCACTTACCCCAGGTCGTGTCCTCCTGCGCTTCTGTCCGCTCCCAGAGGCTTCCATTGTGTTCAAATCAAAAATCTATCTCTGTCTGAATCAATCGTCACGTTGCAAATAAATCGTTTACGTTTTCCGTTCGCATATTTATATGCGTCTGGATTGGTCGGCGCCGATTTTTTGGGTCGACGCCGCTTGTTTTGGTCGGCGCCGATTAGTTTGATCGCCGCCGATTTTTCATGTCTCTTTGCCATAGTGTTGATGCTTGGCTTACTTATCTATCTGATCATTGTGGTGTGCTGAAAATTGCCTTTTGGCACCTCTTTTTGATATCACGATCTATTTCGAGTTTGTTCCCTTTGCGTGGAGCACTCGCCTTTTGTTTGGCCGCTTAGAGTTACGCGGGTCTGTAGGCACTAACGTCGTCTGATTTATGGACCGTCTAGTTGTCCCTACCAATGTGTCTCTCTCTAGATGCTGACTATTTTTGCAGTTCTCCTTACACTCATGGGTCTGTAGGCACTAACGTTGTCTCATGAGGAGACCGGCTAGTTTTCCCTACCAATGTGAGTTCCTTAGGTTGCTGCCCTTTTGTTTATTTTTATGCGTCATCAATGATCAGATCTACTCCAGATATCCGACTGGGGCATCCTGCATTTTTCATCTACCTCTTTCAAACTCGGGATCGTCTGTTCTATTATCCATCCCATCCCTAGTTTGAGGGGGATCACATCACCACAAATTCTTCTCTTCTTCCATCTCCTTGTTTTTGTCTCATAACCTTGCTTATCGCAAGTTACTTGACAAAAAGGGGCAAAATGTAGACACCTAAAATTGGTTTCTCAATTTAGTGTCCCTCACATTCGTTTACCTGCTTAGGTAACCTGGGGCACGTTTACGTCACCAACTATCCCCTTGGGATATTATCCAATTTGTGATTTAATCACTTATTCCAAATTTAATTCATCCCATCACATCTTGCCCATGAGTGATTAAATATTAAATATTTAATTACGCTTCTTCCCATGCATCTTAATCACTTATCCACCCCAAATTTATTCTACCCATGTATCACATCTATTTTTAATCTTCCCTAAGCGGGATATTTTCCCGTAGTCGGGATAAGTCTTATCTTTCTCGAATCAATCAATTTGGCCATCTCGGGATTCTTTTCCGCGATCGGCGCCGACCCATATGGTCGGCGCCGATTTTCTAGGAGCGGCGCCGATTATAAAAGCAAGTCCAGAACTCAGTTCTAGGGACCGAAGAGAGCGAAGAGACCGAAGAAGAGATTACGAACGAGCGAAAAAGCGAGCAGAGAGCGAAAGATACAGGTTGAGAGAAAGAGAGATCTTCTTAGCATCAATTGTATCAAATTAGGGCAGATCCTGTCCGAATCAATCCCTGAGAGGAGCACCGCACTCTCGTCCCTCGCCGCATCAACATCGTACACCACCATCTATCATCCGGTGACTCTGCTCCAAAGTGTCTCGCCAACTTCGCACATCCAAAGCACTACATTCACCTTCCACCCCGAATCTTGTCGCACAGCCCCCGATTGACCGATTCGTCTCCGGGCCGACGCCGATCTTATCCAATGACGCCGATCCCCTCAATCGACGCCGACCGCCTCAATCGACGCCGATTCTACCTGGGCCGACGCCGATTTATCTCGCAGATAGGTAAAAGGATACAGTAACACAAATCCAAAGATTTATTTCATAGTTCCTCGCTTTTCGTATTTCTCTGTCTGCTTGCTTAGATTCTCGTCTTATTACCGCAATCGTAAAATCTAGTCTTTATTTACATCTTTTATCATGTATGCTTCTTTTCTTAATTGAAAACGTGGATCGACATCCGCCGAGGAAGCTTATCGCTTCTCGACCCGCTTCTCAAACACCACTAAAATATCTTTTAACGTGGTCTTTTTCTCACAAGCATCGGTGTTTTACAGTTATTCGGATCTATTGTGCGAATTGCTCGTGTGCGCCTGCCTTATCTACATCGGCTTCCTCATCCGCCTACATTTCATTGAGGTTTTTCATCTTATCTCACCACGTGTCCAAAGCCCGAAAAGGAAAAAGCGGTCATTGAAAAGTCTAAACGGAGGTAGGCCAACGAAAGGAGCCACATTCCAACACGATGCAACTTCAAAAGTAAAATCCAGTGGGTTCCTAAATGTATCTTTGAGCCTCCACATGTCCGGGTTAGACATATGGCCCCGCTAAGTAAAACATGCCGAAGAAGGTACCACGTGCCTCAACGACACAAATTCGAAGGCGTGGCCCAAAGGCCAATCTTAAACAAGCGCTAAGCCTCCATATGTCCCAGTCCGAAAAAGGGAACACACGCCATTGAAAAGTCCAAGCTTGGGACAAGCATGGAAGCCTCCATGTGTCATGTCCGCACAACTTCAAAGGGGCAATCAAAAGTGAAGACTCAAACATGTGTTAGTTCTCCATGTGTCTCGGGTCAGGTATAGTGTCTCCACCAATAGGGGAGCTTGGGCAAAATATAAAGGAAATAGAGTAGGCCCGTGGAAGCTGCCATGTGTCTCTTCGGCGTGACTTCAAAAGTGTAGAGGAGGGGGAAAAATTTGAGATGCGCAAGAGGCTGCCACGTGGACATGCGTGAAAAGACCCTAGATTCGAATTCCCTTCAGTGGCCATATCTTTTGATCGAAGCTCAAAATCGAGCAAGGGGATGTTTCGAGAGCTCTTGACACCTATTACCCACCTTACCACATTAATATTTCGACCCGCCATTACTGAGGCTGTCAAGTCTCCTACCTACCACCATGATGAAGAATGGGTTTCCTTCTTTTCCAACAAGGAACAGTGACGGGGGCATGGATGTTGTAGCAAGACCCATCATTGTGGCAAGGGAATTCAATGCCCCTTCAGGGCGGTTGGAACAGGGTTGGATTTTCCCTCCTTTCTCTCTCTCTCATTCTTCCTATATATTGTATAAGAGGGACAATTTCAAGGGGTTGGACATTATTTCTTTGCACCCTCCCTTTTCTCTGCTCTGTAGGTGAATTCGTGGAGTCTTCAACCCTCCATCCAAATTGTAATGCAATTTCTACCTCTTGGCTGTTGTAATGCACTATATCAATTCTTGGAGCAATAGAATAAGTCTATGGATGATTTCAACCCCCTCTTATGCTTTATTGTTTCTTCCTAATCCCTCATTGCAATCTTGGTCATCTGTGTATGGATATTGTTTTACATTTTAATGGTTTGTGTTTAAAAGCAATGCAAATGTTCAACATTCCTTTGGTGCATCACCTCTGTTAGATTAGGTTTCATTTCTTGTATTCCCTTAACCTGTCTCCTTGGTAAGTTAGAGTAGGAGTTAGAACAACCCTCTGCAATCTGAACGTGTGCACCTGAACAGAGGAATAGGAGCCGACCTTCATCCAGAGAGCTCTCTCGACTCACAAAGTCCCACACTTTGAGAGATGCTCCATGTTGTGCAGTCACACTGAGGATCTCAACCCATCAAGTTGCAGATTTTAGGGGTGTTGTGATTTTGCAACGACAACTACCTCAACACCTTCATCCCACACATCTACATCCACATCAATCACATCTACTATTATGAATATACCTATATCAACATTTGTATCCATACCACCTCTTGAATCATCCACACTCAATACATCTACAAATGACACTCTTACTTCATCCATGAATTCAATCAACTCTACACCCACCAATCCTAAATCCACACAATCTACCACCCCTTTAGATCTTGTTAAATACATCATACAAAATCCACTTCCACAATCAATATCTACAACCCAATCCACATCACTTAATCCTAATCCTACAGATTATCCGATTGAAATAATCATCATTCATGTTAAAGGTAAATCCTCACAACCAAATCCTAAGAACCTTGGAGTTCCTATCTAAAAATATCTCATGCATCCACACAAAAAGTTAGATCTCCATCCTCCTAAGACTTATCCTCCTAAGAAATCTAGTGTCACATCATCCCTCTTAAGAGCATCACCTTCCATTTTAGGCTCAACACCCTCCTCCGAATCCACGTTGAAATAATCTAACCCTCCTAAATCATGAAAATCATCTACATCTCCCATCATCAAGTCAGAATCCAAGTCATCCAAGTCACCAATAATCAAAACTAAAACCAAAACACAACCATCTTCCTCCTCTTTCAAGCCTAAGATAGAATCAAAGGCTCCCATGAAACCACCTCAAAGAAAACCTTCTTCATCCACCATTCTCAAAGAAATATCAACAACGACATCTTCTCTAACTATCCCCATTGGAGTTTATATAGAAATATGTAACTTCTACTTCAAACATCTACTATCACTCTCCCACATATCAAGCCTTTCAATCGACATGGTCTACAACCATCATGGTTTGAATCTAATCTCATTTTTGCATAACATTGTGCACCAAGACATGAAATCGAACATTGTAAAGTTCTTGAAACCATCATCCATAATTTATTGACAAATATGACCTTATTATTGAAGGGGAAAAATTCCTCCATCCATCAAATCAACCTCCTCATCCCAACCTTCATCCACAAAGAAATCTAAATCCCTCATTCATCTAATACTTACGTTTTCATCCCTCCTCCAACCTCAACCTCTCCAAAAGAGGGTCCTCCTCTCTTCATTAATGTTGTTTAGGTCACAACCCATTCCCATCCCCATGAATTCTAATAACCCACTCAATCAAAATACAAATTCACTAGCGCTGCTCCTTCTAGTGAGCCTACTCCACTATCTTCTTCATCAAAACCTAAGGTCTTTATCTTAGCTACCCCTTGGCCTCGTACTATTAAGCGAAGTGTTATGAAACAAATTCACCAGTTCCTAGTTAAGATGTCACTTTATGATCTCATCCAAAGCTCTCTAGATCATAAACAAGCCCTCATTGAAGCTCTCAAGCATATCCCCACTCCTAATGATGAGGTTCAACCCATCACATCTCTTATTGGAGCACTTCCTACTTCCACATCTATATCCTTTGATGACACTAAAATTCCTGACATACCATTTGAAGAACATGACCTTCCCCTCTTCATCACTATGTGTATTAATGACACTTTAATTTTCCATTCTATGATTGACAATGGAGCTAGCATAAACATCATCTCATCTCACACCTTTGATCAACTTAATCTCCCTAATTCCATTATCACTCAAATGCTGCGGTTCTTCGCGCATTCAATGATGTTGTTTCCCTCACTTTAGGCATAATTATTCTTCCCATCCACGTTGGTGAAAATATCCTCCATGAAATCTTCTATATCATAGAAGGGGAGTTTTAATACAATATCCTACTTGGATGACCATGGATTCATGTCATGCATTGTGTTCCTTCCACCCTCCATCGATGCATCAAATATGAACATGAGGGGAAAATTATAAATATCCCTTCGGGCACCCTTCTTCTCAAGCATCCAATAGCTCATCTGTCTCTATGTCTAAGCTTCCTAATGATGAATCTTTAGATAAAGTGATGGATCAAATTTCACTTTGGCGAGTACCGTCTTCTCACACTTAACACCCTTCCCACACCTCATAGAATTGGTAGACCTAATAAATCTCCAATGTATCAATCTAATGTTAGGGATGTCATTACTTTTATTCTATCTCACATTTACACCAATCTCATATATGGTGGCATTGATCACCCTTCTTGAAACATCGACATTCAACACATACTAAACCATATACCAACGAATTTGAATTTTTGTACAAAAATACTTTTCTTAAACTAATCTTCATCGCTGCACTGGAAAGGATTTGGAATGGATGTTATGAACAAGGCATGCATGACCTTTTCATTGATCAATATCACAAACCCCATGAAAATTTTGGCCTAGGGTTCAAAGAACAATCTATAGATCCTCTCCCACCATCTTTGGCTCTCATAAATGACGATCCTCCATCTTCTCCATCCCAAAAGGTTATGGGTATAGATGAAACTTTTTTATTACCTCTGGATTATTTTAAAATCTCCACCATCACTTTGGGATTGTTCACTTATCAGTGTGACAAAAACTAGGTCCCTCCCTCTTCAATTTCGGATATGATAGAAGAAGAATCTTCTACCATTGACATTCTTCATGTAGGGACGATGACACCATCCTTTCCCACATGGGGGCTAAAGATTCCTATATTCATAGGTCCTTACCACCAGACACATCCACCCTTCTTAATTAATCAACCATCAATATCAACATAGGGACTCCACAGAGCCGCACATTCTCAAAGTGGGTCAATCCCTTAATCCAAGCGAGCTTGAATATTTCACCACCTTCCTCTCCCATCATAGCCAAGCCTTTGTATGGTCATACTCCAACATGCTAGGCCTCAATCCATCCATATTCATCCACAAAATCATTACCTTCCTAACGCTAAGTTGGTTAAGTAGAAGCTTCGCCACTACACACTCAATTTTCCCTCCTTGTCAAAGAGCAGCTACAATGCCTTCTTTTAGCCAATTTCATCATTACTATCAACTATATGCAATGTGTTTCCAAAATTGTACCCATTTCCAAAGATTTGGGAAAGTTTTATATGTACAATGACTTTTGAGATCTTAATCTTGCTTGCCCTAAAGATTATTTTCCCCTTCCCAACATTGATCAGTTCGTAGACCTTACCGCATGCCATGAGATGCTATCTCTTATGGATGGTTTTTATGGGTACAATCAGATTCTCATCACACTAGAAGACCAACATAATACCTCGTTCATCACTCTTTGGGGGACCTTTTTCTATCACGTTATGCCCTTCGGTTTGAAGAATGCCAGAGCCACTTATCAGCGGGCCATGAATTATATTTTCATGATCTCATCCATAAGATTGTGTTCATGACCTCTTGGTTAAATCCAAGCATCGAAGCAACCATCTCACGATAATTGAGATCATTATCAAGCACCTTATCCATTTACTCCTTTGTCTCAATCCCGCCAAATGTGTGTTTGGAGTGCTTACTGGTAAAATCCTTGGATTCATTATCTCCATCAAGGTATTGAAGTCAACCCCACAAAAATCAAGGCTATCTTAGAGATGTCTCCTCCTTATAACTTGAAGAAGCTTCATAATCTTCAAGGCCACCTCCAATCAGTTCACTGTTTCATCTCACAACTTTATGATCATTTCCAACCCTTTCACCATCTTCTTCACAAATAATTTGATTTCAAATGGGATGATAACTCGCAAATATGATATTAAGTAGTATCTCTAATATCCGTTCGTGCTTACCCCTTCACACGAGGGGAGCCTTTCTATCTTTATGTCTCTTCCTCCGATCATGATCTTGGTTCCATGTTTACATATTGTGATGAGCAAGGCGGGGACCATATGTTTATTACATCAGTCACACCCTTCACGATTATGAGACTCGCTACATTTGAAGATGAAAAGTTATTTTGTGCCTTTTTTCATTACCTCCAATCTTCATTATTATCTTCTCAATCATAAGACTTATGTCATCACCAACTTTCATCTTCTCAAGACCATGCATTCTAAGCCTTATCACAATGATCACATCACTCAATGGCTCATGCTCATGATAGAGTTTGACCTATAGTTGATCTTGTAGAAATGAATAAAGGGATAATATATCACGATCAATTATCTAACGCACCTCTTTTTGATAATCTCCTTCCTCACGAAAAGTTTCGAGATGAATCAATAAAAAAATTTCAACATGTGTTTTCTCCTCTTAAAGTGGCTCTCTTATTTGATGGTTCTAAGTTTCACTAAGGGGGAGGTGCTAGCGTCATTATAATTCCTCCTTGGGACACTCCTATTCCTATTGCCAATAAGCTTAATTTTAAATGCACTAATAATATGGCTGAGTATGAAGTCCTCATCTTGGGCCTTTAAACCATCATTCTACTTGGTGTGCAAGTCCTTGACATCTACAGGACTCTTAACTTATCATCAATCAAGTCAAGGTATTTATCAATGTAAAAATGACATCCTTAAAAGCATAAGAACATCATCGACATCCTCAAAGAATTCAAAATTTTCACCATTCAAACTATCCCTCGTTCATCTAATCATTTCACGACGCTTATGACATCTCTCACTTTGCTTATCCCATGGACAATTGAGGAATATAAGCTTTTTGTTATTATTTTTCAAGATCAACCATCCCACGTTCATGAGCTTCCTTGTGTCAACTAATAATAATCCTCATGATCTTTGGTATTATCAAATATTTGACTATTTATCCCAATCCATCATCCCCTCGACCTATCTAAGAATGGTAGGAGCTATTTTATTTAATGTGTTAGCAATTATGTCATCCTTGGTGGCATCCTTTACAAGCGTGGCTTTGATGGCATCTTTCTTCATTGCCTTAAATATCATGAATCCACTCGAGCTATCCAAGAAGTCCACAATGGTATCTATGGTGGCAATTTTAGTGGTTTGGATGTCACCAAATGCATCCTTCACATGGGTTATTATTGGCCCTCTCTTAATCAAGACTTCGTGATTACGTTAATAAATGCATCAAATGCCAAAAGAATTCCAATCTCATCTACATTCTTAGTCGATTTACATCCAAATCATGATATTTGGCCTTTCTCACACTGGGGACTCAACCTCATTGGCCTCATCAATCCATGTTCTTCACATTGCCATCATTTTGTCATCACTACTACTGAATATTTCACCAAGTGGGTGGAAGTAATTCTTCTCGCATTAACCAAAACCAATCAAATTGTTAACTTAATCTATTAGCACATCATTTTTCACTTTGATGTTCCTCACAAACTCATCACAGAGACAACGAAAATTCCTTGAAAAAATTATATCTCAAGAAGCTTTACGAATCATTTAATATTAATCTTAGCTTCTCATCACCATACTATCCTCAAGCTAATGGTCACCCAAAGCCACTAACAAAAATCTTTGTAGCATCATTTCCAAGATTGTTGATAAATCGATGGTGATTAGCATCTTCATATCCCTTTTAATATTTTGGCTTATTGGAAAGCATCCGCACCTCTACGATCTACTCCTATCTCTCTCATCTACGGCTCTGAGGTTGTTCTTCCTCTTGAAGTCCAAATCCCATCTTTGCAAATTTCTCTTTGTGACTTCATTTCCAATGAATATTATCACCAGGTGCATCTAGTACAACTTGATTTATTAAATGAATGTCATATTCTCACTCTTGAAAATCATCACGTCTACCAATATTACATCAAATGTGTTTATAATGAACACCTCAAAGAACATAAATTTAACATTGGTGACTTTTCCTTAAAGAAAATAAAAACTTCACTACTCTAGAAAGGAGTCAACGTGGAAAGTTTTCTCCCAACTGGATTGGTCTTTACATTATTACACATAAGTGTTGATTCAGAAAACTCATTCTCACATGGGTGAACACCGAGACTGCAAGCCACTAGCAACTTCGAATGATAGAGGGCTTAGGACCTCAGATGCAGATATGGATTCTAGATACGGGCGCAGAGAAAATAGATCTGTGAGAAAGAAGATAGATCTGCAAGATGGAAACAGATAAGATTAGATAACGATATGTAGGGGCTTCTGACAAAGCAGATCTAAGAAGTGTTAACTTCCTCGGTGGCTATCAACCCCCATGTTCACAAGAAAATAATGAATATCCAACGATAAGATGACATGCCAAAACTATAGAGATTTGCAATATGTTGAATAAACAATATAAATATGATACCAAACCAGTGTTTTGATATAACAACAAATTGATCATTAGACTGACAATATGAGACCGATAGAGCTTCACCTCCAAACACTCCACAATATGATTCAAAGCTTCACAAACAATTTTGACAAAATATTATGAATTTTAAGCTTGAGAATTTCAAGAATTTTCTACCTCCCTCCTTTAGAGGGGGAGAAAGAGTTCTATTTATAACTTGAATTGGGATTAAAATAAAGGATTAACAAATAATTATAATTTGCAAAATAAATCCTGATTAAGAGGACATGATGAAGAGTTGATTTGATGGTGGGGTTCATGATGTGAGAAAAGGAAAAGGTGTGATGTGGAGTGGGGACATGGTTAGGTGTAATAGTGAAGTCATGTGCTCACTTTACACTATTGATTTTTGGATTTGTTGTCGGATAGGGAGATTTTTGAATTATTGACTTCATGGGTGGGGTTAATAATTTAATAATTTGAGGGAATTGAATTTTTAGGTGGGAATTGATTTTTAGGTGAGAAGTGATTTTGACTTAAGTGGGGAACATGTGGGGTTGTTGATTTGTATATATATTTTTGAATTATTTAATTATTAAATAGGATGATATGACTTATTAAAAAAATAAATTATTTAGCATAATATAGTTTTGGCATGTAATAAGAGATTAATTAAGTTATAAGATTAATTAACTGAATATGAATTGTCGGTGGGAAACGAGATTTGAGTAAGCCTGCTGAAGGAGACCAAAACACGGGGTGATACCAAAATTTGGTGTCTACATTTGCCCCTTTTTGTTGAGTGGTTTGCGATAGCAAGCCACGAGACAAAACAAAAAGGTTAGATGAAAGATTTGTCCGAGGACAATTACGGTCTCAACGGAGACAGACGACAACATTCTACAGACCAGTGAGTGGGTGAAGACCACTGCAGTATGGATGTAAACCAAGATGACCAATGGGTCATAGGAAAACATCAAAATATGTGCAACTGAATGCGAAGATGTGCACAATCCTTTGTTTGCGAGGAATTGTGCAAAAAATCATGCATCCAAAATGGACGAGAATGAAGATAATGCTGCCCCAACATAGGGCACAAGAATGACCCAAAGTGAGCTATATGCATTGACAAGTACAAGGATGAAAAGATGCCTCAACATAATACATAGATGGAATAATCATAAATGTGGACAAGATGAGTAAATATGATAGAAAGGTTATATAAAATGCCCTAAAAGGGTAATAAATATGATGACAATCATGTTTCATAGGAAATATGCATAAGTGTTAGCAAATTAGAAGGTGAACAAGACAAAAAGTCTTATTTATTCGGTAAGTGTGATAAAGTTACTTTTATGACAAAACAAAAGCAGAGAAAATATTCAAGGAAGAGAACAAGATTAGATAGGTGATGGTCATTATGGTATCTTCCAAGACAAAAATGTCCCAGGAAGATGGGATGAAAGATGTGGATGATAAATGATAGAGATAAGAGAAAGTGGACATGGTTGAAGTAGAAAAGACATGGTGGAGGAGAGGGATCAAATAGTAGAGAAGGACGATAAGAGAGGTGAGAAGATAGATGAAAGCACAAAAGAGAGAGAATAACATTTAATAAGAGGGTAGTGGAAAAAGATAAGGGGGAAATAAATAGGTAAGGTACGAGGGACCGGAGAAAAATAAAATAGAGAAAGAGAGTAGGAGAAGAAGAGAGGGAGGAAGTTTAAACAAGAAGAAGACAAGATGAGAAGGGAAGTTGAATGTATAGAGATATATCATAGTAAAGAAGTAGCAGATATAATAAAGAGGAGAAATGGTGGAAGAAATAAATGATGAAGGACAAAGAAGAAGACAAGAAAATGATAGAAGAAGGGATGAAAGGGAGATGGAGATCAAAATAGAGGGAGAGAAAGAATGGATTACGAAAGAGATGACAGAACTGAGAAAGAAAAGTTGTGAAGAATATGAGAGAAGGATGATTGGAGAGATGAATATGTATAGTAGGATGGAAAGATGAAGGAGATGAAGAAGATGAAGAAGTTAAAGAAGATGGGGGAGGAGGTAGAATGGAAAAGAGAAAGAAAGGCACCATGAGGAGCTAGGAAGATAGGGGTGGTAGAGAAAGAAGCTCAGTAATGGGGGAAATGAAAATAAGAGGGAAAGAAGGGATGATAGAGCCAAAATAGGAAAGGAATTGAATATGAAACCAAATGCATGGAAATGCATGTGGATGGTGAGATGGTTAGGAAGATGGGAAAACGCTAGTGAGTTAGGTTATCAATGGAGAAGTACGATGAAAGTGTGAGGAGAAGAGGAGATGAAGATGATATAAATGATATGAAAGAAAACCAGAGGTAGAAAGGAGGAGAGGACAACAAAGAAAATGATGCAAAGGCAGTATGTGATGAAGACTATAGAGATATTGAAAATGGTGAAGGGAATATGAAAAGGAAATACCAGTGGAGGGATGTTAGGAGAAATTTTTTGATAATGATTAGAGGGCACAAAATAAAAAAAGAAGGAAGAGAAAATGGAGGAGGTAAAAAAGAGTGAACTGGTATTAGTAGAATGGGGAGAAATGAGTTTTAGGAGAAATCGAACGATAATTCTTAGTGCAAGAATGAAAGATGATGATGACATAATGTTAGATGAAAAATAATGATGAGTAAATGTGGTGATAGATATGGGGAAGTATTCTAGAAAATGGACCAGAAAGAGTAAAGAAAGGAGGGCTAACGATATGTAAGAAGATAAAGGCGAGGAGAGAATGCAATGGATGAGGATGTGGATGAAGATGACGGAAGTAAAGATGAAGGAACAAGACATAGTAAGAGAGGGTATGAAGTAGTTAAGTTGGATTTTAAATGAGGGATGATGGAGATGATATTTGAGGAAGTTTGAGATATTTTGTGCGAGGAAAAAAGAGAAGGGAAAAGGATGTGTTTGTGGGGAATGAAGAAAAATACGGATGATGGGAATATGAAGGAAAGAGGAAAGGCAAGGAGATAGATCATTCTTAAGAGAGACTCTTAAGTAAGATCGCCATGCCATAGGAATGGTTAAGTAGGATTGCCAAGCCGAAGAAGAAGAATGATGAAAATACTGAGCAGTGTATACCAAAACAGATAGGAAGTGAAAGGAGGTAATAATAAGGAAACAAAGGAGTGTGACATGAGTGGATGGAGGAATATATGCAACATAGATGGAGAGTGTAAGGAGAATTCTTAATTAGGATGCCTATGTTGTATGAGTGATGATGTCAGAGTGTTAAGCAAAAGTTATGGAGTAGGAAGATGTTTCTAGCGTTGAATGGAATAGAAAACAATGAAGGAGTTTCTACAGTGGTAGGATCTTAAGAAAGAGATGCATTGTGATTAAGAAGCTTGCATGGAATGGATGATTAAGTAGGATCGTCAAGCCAAAAGAATAATGAAAAGGAAATGGAACAATAAAATAGATGGCAGTAAAAGGATATTAAGAGAAAAACACAAAAATAATGGCCCGGGTGGATGACATGTGAAGTATCGAACAAACAATGGAGAAGGACAAAGTGGGTGAGAAGAGCAGTGGAGAATGAGATGAGGTGAATTTTAGGAGAAAATTGGGTTGATAAAGAGGACTAGGAGGAAGGAATGGTCAACAGACATGATCACGAATGAGACCTTGTCCAGAATGACAGGTCTACCTCGAGTAGGGTTTCTGTGCGATGTGGGTAGTTACGTAGATGTGCCAAGATGGGGGTGAAAGTTCTGAGATGGTGAAGAAGAGGATAATGAACAATGGTGGGGGATGAGGAGCTACCGGATAATGAATGCTACTTGAGAGTTATCCTCAAGTAGAATTCACAAACTACAACAGAGGTCAAGTAGAATTCCCAAACCGAATAATGCATTATAAATATTCCTATGGATTTATGGATGATGTTGATAGGGGACATATTTAAGAGTAAACATATGGATACAAATTTTATGACATGAAATTTTATTTCTAAGGAGATAATTGTGATAAAAGATGACTTTGATGAAATGAATGTCACATAACCATAGCAAGGGTCAAGTAAGAAAGTTATGCTTTTAACCCGATAAGAAGTAAACAAGAAAAGGTACTACTCAAGACATTGCACTTGCAGCCGATAGCAGGTGTTAGTACATAACTAATGAGATTTGATTATATCACAAGACCAAGAGGAAGATATGGATGAAATATGCTCATAATCCTAATGCCGACATGACAAAGGAATTGGAGATGTATCTTGTACGTGGGAAGAAGGCTCTCCAAAGATGGTATTCCTTAAGTCTATGCCCCAACTCTGGGAAAGGGGAAGAATAGAATAAAAGAAAGCTGATCAATGTGGGAAGCTTTCTAGGAATGCTGATAAAAGGAAGGCTGATCAATGCGGAAAACCTTCCAAATTCCATAATAAAAGAGTAGCCATCCTTCTAGGGTATGGTCTACTTTATACATAATATGGATGGCAAGAATAATATATATGATAGCTATCCTTCGAGGGATCAGTCTATTTCTCTTGATTTTGCTTTTGAATTTGATTTGCATTTTTTTGTATGCACAACTATCCTTCGAGGGATCAGTCTGTTTTGATAACCTTGATCTTTCTTTTCGCATATATGAATTGTATATTTTCATAGGGAAGAGCTGGGGATAGCTAGGTAGACCACCTAGGAGGGGAGAATAAATGTACAAGAGACACCCTAGACCCTCTACATGAGTACAATAGGAAAATGAGATGGTGATGGATGTAATGACCTTGGGGTTATCACAAAATGGGAGAACTTATCCATAGTGAATATGCTACGAGTAGAGCCATGTGGTACTCATATTCAAGGTCATGAAAAGTAGTGATGGTAGACCACATGATTCAAAATCATTACAATGATAGATGGAAGGGGATACTGATGGAGGAATGATCTAAAGATATGCCTAAGTGCTCATTGATAGATGTGATAACAATAGTCTGGTTGCAAGTGTAATGGATTAAGAGGATCTATCTATGGTTTACTACCAAGGGAGAGAAGTCATTAAAGTTACGACAAGATGAGAGATTGCAAAGGATTAGATGTGATAAACAAAAAGGAAATAAAACTTTGTCCTTAAGGAAGCAAAAATATGACCACAATGGTGGGTTTTGATGAAAATAAAAGATGCCCCAAGAGAGACAAAAATATGGCCACAATGGTGGGCTTAAATGGAAATATGGTCCCTTAATGAAAGGAAAAAAATGACCGGAAAAGTGGCCTTAATGAAACAGATGGTGCCCCAAAAGAGACACGAATATGGCCACCATGATGGACTTTCTTCAAGATGGAAATATGGTCCCTCAACGGAAGGACAAAAATGACCACAAAAGTGGACTTAATGAAATATATGGTGCCCTAAAAGAGACACGAATATGGCCAAAATGGTGGACTTTAATGAAGATGGAAATACGGTCCCTCAAAGGAAGGACATACACGGCCTCAAAGGAGGATTTTGATAACACACTCATGGCCACAAAGGTGGGATTTGACGGAAAATATAAAAATATGGTCCCTCATGGAAGGAAAAACTTCATCATCATCATCATCCCATGACGCCCACACCTCCTCCAACGGGTCCGCCATGCATAGGATAGGAAAATATCTCTGAGTCTTGTCTCGTGTATATATGATAGGCTCTTAAGGGACTATCTGAATAACACCAAATTTCCACTGAACTCTATCAAACTGCACTACCTCCATCATCTCGGGTTGACGCCTCTATATCCACCTAGCCCATCTCATACCTTCCAACTTAATATCAACTCCGGGCCATGTAGGGAAGTTGCGGTATGACTGCCATCTCACATACTCAACATGAATCTTAGAAAATATATATCCATACTAATTAGCATCCCTATCCCCTATCACCATGATCTTGGCTGGCTTGCCACCTCAAAAATCCAATTGCTAGCTCAATGTGGTCACTTTGGTAACCCATGATATCCTTGGTGGCCTAACGATCGCTATGTGCTCATAAAACTAGCAATTTGGATAAGGAGACCCAAATCTAATGCTATCCTCCTCCTCTCTCGAGTACATACACAACTCATGACACACCTATGCTAAAAATGTCATGCCAAATGAAAATAAAGTCATGTGATCCAAAATGTCAACAACTATTCCTACCAATGTCCATAGGAACCTAACACCTCCTAAATCGGAAGTGTGTAGCTAGATATGGCCATCGTCACCATGAAAATTAGTCTGCTCCTCATCACACATGTAGTCTTATTTTACCCACCAAAATCTCAAGGCGCACTTTGAAACATCACCTGCAGACAGAACACAAAGCTCACCTAAAGCGCGCAAGGGTACCAGGTCCCTCTTTTATGTGAGCTCTATCAAGGAGTTAGCATGATGGGCAGATATATATTTCATATTTATAATAAGCCTTCAAGTATATTATAGTTAATATACTGGATCTAGATCATAAAACCTAATATTATCTCATACAAGTATCAAGATTAAATCCACCATGCAAGAACTAATAACGAGAGGTGTCTACAACTAGTATCCAAACCACAAAGATCCATTATATTAAGTACTGTAAAGCACATAAACTATTTACATACATATAAGTGTCACCATGATTCATGCATGCACATATTCCAACAACATAACTCTAATACAAAAGTGGTGATACTAACCTATGCAGATCATACATATATATATATATATATATATATATAGGGTGGGAATTTCCCTTAATGTTTATGCATCCTTAAAATAGGTTGCATGCTAAGAATATCCATGTGCCACTATAAGATAACTACAAAAGCATGCAAGCTTTCCTAATAATAGATCTACTATAGTTAACTCCTAGTTTAGATCCTATTATTAGCTTGAAACTATGCATGTCACTTGGTCTTCCTTGTATCCCAAAATAGACCTTGCTTGAACCGTAAGTCTTCATGTTCCAACCTTATCTTCAAAACCTTGCTTGGCCGACACTCCAAGTCTATATTTAGATCTGCATCCAAAACTAGCTAAGTGTTGATTCCTATGAATGCGTAATCCTTTTGTTTCTGAATTTAACACACAAACCTTGTTCTCCATGCGTGTGCTTCCTCATGCGCCTTTCTCCTCGCACGCTACCTTCTCCTTAGTACTTAGTCATTTTCTCTACTCAACATTACCCCACACTTGTTTCATTTCTACCCCGAAAATGGGTAATCTGATGTGTCCCTCCAAGAATAAAGAATAAAGAATCTTACATTCTTAAAGAATAAAGAACACCAAAGAATAAAAGAATTCTGTCACTGTGTAAGGAGGATAGGAAAATCCTTATTCAATGAGGCTTCATTCACATTCCATCCTTCCACCTCACTCTGCATTTTCTTTAATAGATCCCCCATCATCGCACTGACTTCTTCAAATGTTAACTCTTCACCCTTGGCCTTAAACGTGTCAACCAGATTTTCCAACTATTTGCTAATGTCAATTAGCGTGTCCATTCTACGAATCACTTGGGGATACAATTCCTTGAGCTTATTAGTTATTGAGGTCATTAAGATATCAACATCATCACTCTTCTTCTTGACCTTTGCAAGGATCCTATCTCGTTCCACCCGATTGTATTTGTTTTTAGCTTAGAACTCCTTTAAATCATCTCATCGGTGGCAACTTGCATACTTGCCATCCAATCCATGTCATCACAATTTTCATAAACAACCTCCATCATATGGGTTGCGGTCTTTTTGAATCAAGAAGCTCGATGGGTGTGTTATGGTTGCCTAATTTTTTTCTTTCTCCTGCTACGCTTCGGCGTGTCATAACTTCTTCAATAGAATCCAATGCAAGTGGTTATTTCTGCATTGTAATCATGTGCGTTAAGTCCTCTAGACAATGTAGAGTCGATTGTACTTATGTGAGGGTGGGGCCAGATTCGGGTGTACTAGTATGATTGAATCTGTAATCATTTATGTCTTTTTATATACCTTGCGAAATCTCCCCTTCTCTTCCCGCAACTTGACCTTTAACTGCACAATTATATATTAATTCCCCTTTATTTCCTTATCCCTCACAATAATTTCTTTATTCTTTTCTTTCAGATCCTTTTCCATCACTTTGATCTTGTTATTTCACCCAAAAATCCTAGCCTCTACTTCCACTAAGATCTTATTTAGCGCATTACACACCTGCTCATCGGTCAACTATTGTGAATCCATAATTAGATTTATCTCCTTAGAGCTCGAGTGAAGTGCTCCGTATCTAGCAATGCTCCTACATTGACTTCAAATTTAGGCTCATCGACATGGGACTCAAATGTCCAGGACAACATTTTCCTTGTGCGTGGGTACACACTTTCCCTATCAAAAGATGACCAATAAAAGAGTTGGTCCATTAGAACTGTACTTTGGTAGCGAACATGCAAGACCTTGTTTGGATCTACATCATATGAAATTTTAGGTCTCTGCGATATAGATGTGTACATACCTCCCGTGCACGCACCCTTCGAAAACCCTACCGCCAAACTTGTCTCCTCTCCTACACTTCCAGCTCTTTCCTCTCCTTCATCTTCCAGTTGCTCTATGTTGCGCTCTACCTCCTTTTCGACCAAGTTCTAGAAAATATTTGTGACTTTGCGTTCAACCAAGTTCTCTACTTCAGGTCTAATAATGTGTGTAGTTTCTTTTACATTCGTTCCCACTTCTTCTTCATCTCCTTCTCCCTCTCGAGTGTCCTCTAAATGCGCACTTCGCTCCTCATCAGATTCATGCACATTGTAAATGGGAGGGTTATTTTCAGGATCTCATTCCTCTTCCTCCTCCTTTTTCCCTCATTCTTCAAGTTCTCCATCTTCTTAGAGTCAAAAATATACATCACCCTTTGCTTCTTCCTTACTAGAGATTACTTCTTTATTGGGGAATTCTTCCTACGAGTATAAGTACTTGTACACACACTTTGTCTCTTGTGTTCCGTAGGTTTTTCACTATGTAAATCTTCCCTAAAATTCCCTAAACCTAGACCATGTTGAAGGGATTCTTGAGACCTTTCCGATGGTATGCTGAAATTCAGAATTGGATTTCATATGCAAATTCTATCACTGGTCAAAGTTAAGGTTGTAAACGGGTCAACCCTGGTCAACAGGTCAACAAGTGGACCAATGGCAAGGTGACACGTGGTAGTTGGAAAAAGGAAAAATTTATGGTCTTTTAATGTTTAAAAATCAGTTCCATGGTATAGATCTCATTACAAGCTTTCCGACGCATTTTTAATGGACCAAATCTGAGTTCGTATGCAAAAGTTATGCATTTCGGAAGTTGATTCTTGGCGCCGTAATTATTTTAAATCTTCAAATTTTCGAATTATTTATGCTAACTAGTGATATTATGTAGGTGGAACATCTAGAAAATATTCCAACTACAAGATACCCTTAGTTAACATATTTTATTAATTCATAAATTAATCCTAAGATATCCGTTTAATTAATCCTAATTAAGCATCTTAAATTTATCAATTTTTGACCAAATCTCCTCTCCCAAGTTTTGGCGCATTTTTCCAAGGCAAGCCATTTTCCAACCAAAAAAATCTCCATGAGAGAAGGAGGAGGGTGGTTAGCATTATGTGGACTTGGTATGCACATTAAATGGAGGATTTGAAGGCTTTGATAAGGTCTAAAATTGGTAATATCCCATTATACGTGGGATTATTCCTCCATTTTTAATGCTAAAATCCACTCACATGGATAAGAGAGAATCATGGGATTTGGGAGGATTATTGGGAGATTTAAATGGGATTAAATTTACTAAATATACACTTAAGTGTGTATATATATACAGGTATTTGTAAGGTAGAAAAATGAGGAAGAAGAATACACACAAGTGTATTATTATTTGACTGTCTTCGATAGTTTTGATTCAAGGCCATATTTGAGGGTCTTGGAGGCCGAATGGAGACTTGATGTCTTCTGGAATTTTGTCAAGAATTCAGAGAATATTCTAGTGATGTGATTCTTTTCCCATTTTGAGTTCGTTTGACCTATTTTTGGAAGCAAAATGTGAGGGTTTTATTGAGAACTCGAGGGAAGGAGTAGAGAGATAATGAACTGGTGCTACAAACTTGTGGAGACACTTCTCTGAATGGTTTTAGAGGTTCTTAAAGTTCAGTTTCAGTACTATTTGCAGGTTCATCTATTTTATGTTTTATTTACATAATTTAATTATTATTGCAACATAGTTAGAGAGATATATTGATCAGTTTATCCTGTATGTACATATGTAATCTTCTGTTGTATGAAGCTAAGCAACTATGGAAGTAAAATTGTAGTTTACAGGAATGATCCAGGCCTCTACAGATTTGAATTATTACTCTAATGGGTTTCTATGTAGTTTATAGTTGATTTGCATACCCAGATCAAGGAGTTTTGAATACCCACAAGGTGGAGAAAGTTGCAGGTACTTGGAGTTTTTGGGAACAGAAACTTGATCTTGAGATCAATGAATTCCACACTCAGTGAAGTACTATTTCAGTTTTTTAAATATCCATACTGATGTAAATTGTAAAAGAAAGTTTTACATTGGTTTTTAATGGAAATGGTTCATTATTCGAACCCGGAGATGTAGTCCCAAATGGGATGAACTCCGTTATCAACTTTGTGTCTTTCATTTTCAGTTTGTTCATTGTTCAGTTAAATGCAGTTGCAAATGGATTTGAATGCATCAGTTAACAAACTTGTGAAGATTTTCAAAACGACACATGAAAGAGTTAAGCAGGAATGAATTCATCAGAGGTTTCTAAGTGAGATTTTTTTACATTCCTAGAACAAGAAAAGAATCCAATTTTCTATTCAATACTAAAGGAAAGTTGAGAATCCGCTTCCAATTCTATGTTTTTTAAAGGAATTGAGAACTTCAGTATCCGTTGTGTAAAACTGTTTAACCTGGTTTATAGATCAATTTTGGTATCAGAGAAAGTTCATTTTCAGGGATTTGCTTCAGTTGTTGATCTACTTCTTTTGGAGTTTTATATCAGATATTATTATGTGTTCTTTTGTTTGATTATTTGTGCAGGGAACTAGTGCAAAGGATTCTTGGAAGACGTTCCAATCCACTGAAGGAAGACAAGCTTCTAACAACTAAGAGTTTGTAACACTAGTCCTGTAAGATCAATCCAGTTGAGGAACGAGCATAATGACACTTGGTAAGATATTTTTGGATAACTAATCATACTATGGAAATTCTATTGTCTTACCAGTTATAAGTGAAAAGACCAGATTCCATTATGAGACATGGAAATGGAAATAAGGTTATTTGGATTTACTAAGTTGCATTTTTAAGACATTGAGATTTATATTGGTTGTTCAGTCGATTTGTCTTCACAACTTGTAAGTATTGCAGAAGCAACGGGATGAGTTGTTTAGAAGCTCCGACAAAGTGCCAACCTTTCTCAAATCAGTATGCATACTTCATAGTTCTTAAAGAAGGTAATAATTGTTTTTCAAGTATAGCTATGTGACACGGGTTATGGATTTGATTCCTTCGTGTGTGTTGCCTTTGAAAAAATATACCTTGATATGGAATTATTTATAAACCTTTTTGGAATTTCCGGTTCAATTGTATAACCAAACAAGAGGAAGAAGTCCCTTGTATTGATAATGGTTAATGAATTGGTTTAACAAATTCAACAATAACGGGTCATCTAACTCTTTCTGAGATAGAGTTTCATAGATTTCATAGTTTCTCAAAGGAAGGTAAAACTATTCCAAATCTTCTATATTTTTAATGGATTTTTGAACACAGTGTATTGGTTTAAAATAACCAGATGGGATGACCTTTGTGTGGCTAATCTAGAAGGGAATATACCTTGTTGAGATTGTTTAGAACTTTAAAAGAGGTTTTTTATCACTAAGTCAGTTGAATAAAGGGTGATGATAAAACTTCCTATTCATGTTATTGAAACCATGCAGAAGTACATATGTTGCTAAAATGGTTTAATGAATAGTTTTAATAGGCATTACTATGATATGAATAGTATGCTCAGTTTTCATTCAGACACTTAATCAGGGAATTTTCGGAGTATGGGATCCGGGAAGAAATTGACATGTTTAGTGTTGTGGATGGATATTTGCTATCTCCTATTTTGCAGTTTTCTATTTTTAGATATTTTGGAAAACTAACTCAGATGGATAAGCAGGGGGATATGAGACAGAGAGTAGTCATCAGTGAGGACACCTTGAGATAGGTTTAAAATTCTTGGTATACTCCTCATATTTATGATATTTTCTTACAGTTACTTACAGGTTGTAAGTTGTAAAGAGACTCTTATTTTATTGGTGAAAATCTCTAAGTTGATATTAGGGTTTGACAGATGCAATGAAAGGGTTTTGATAATCAGTTGCAGGGATAAAACAATGAATGTTGATTACAGGATGGATTTGTCATCTATTTTTCCCTTAGATTATCCTTTCATATATATACAGTTGACTATACTTTTGATTCCGTAGTAATGTTGAAAGGAATCACTAATAGATTGTTGAATACAATTTTGAGCTACCTACAGTGGGAAAACTTAGAGGTAGGTTTAACACACTTAGTTTTCTTCTCACAGTTAATGGTATTGCAAGCTCTATTTTTATATATCTCCTACTAAGTTTTTGAGTTCCTCATCAAATGTGGTAATGGATTTAACTCATATTTTAACTTGGAGATTATCCAGTTCATTGAAGTGACCTATAGAGAAAGTCTGAGGGATAGGTCATCATACTCGATTACTCTCACAGTTATGGTTATGGAAAACTTCATTTGTGAACTTCATTTTTGGACTTTGACAATAGGGTACACATGATTACTTTTGGGCATGATCAACATGTCTTGCATCTTAGTTTAAGTGTTGTCATTTATAAGGTGGAAAAATGTGGATGCAATTGTATTAGGCAATATAACTGCTACTTGATATTTGATTATACATTTAAGTCTATATTGGGCAATGATTGTACGTACTTTTCAAAGACCCACAACATGACACATTGGTTCATACAAGTATACATTTTGTTGCAGTGATTTATAAAGGCCTATAATGCATTATTGACACATATGATTTTAACATCATGGTTGCAACACCTTGTTTTTCCTTGGAAGATATTGATAAAACAAGGAGAACACCTTAACCATTATGTAGTGCAGAGGTTAAGAGAATCCATCAGCTCAGTGACTATTTTTGGGTAACAAGTCATTTTTGGAAGATGGGGATATACAGAGTTGGTATTTACTCTTTGCAGTTAGTATACAATTTCAGTGAGATGGTTGATTTCTTGTAGGGAAGTTTTTATATCTCGTCTTATTTTGCTGATAGAATTGGTGTTTTGTGAAATGGATTTTTTACATCAGTTGATAGAATTGACTTCATAACACCTTGATATGAGTTTTTCTCCTGTATATGTTGGATTAGTGCAGGATCAGGATGTATAGAAATATGGCAGTTGTAGTGTCATATCAGTTGCAGTTCAGGCCATTGGGTTATGTTACTATTATTGGCATTTGAATATTACAATATTTTGGAAAACTTACCATGCTATAAACTGGGTTCTATGTTTGTATTATGTAGAGAACGTGTGTATAGTTCAACTAGAGTGAATTTCCATTTTGAGGTCAAAATGGTCTTACTAGGGAGGAGTGATCCGGAGGATTTTTCACTATGTAAATTTTCCCTAAACTTCCATAAACCTAGACCATGCTTTGAAGGGATTCTTGAGAAATTTCCAAAGGTATGATGAACTTCGAATTAGAGTTCGTATGCAAATTCTATCACGGTCAAAGTTAAGGTTGTAAACGGGTCAACCTTGGTCAACATGTTAAGATCACTCTAAGCATCCAAAGGTGTGATTGGATAACATGGGTACTATCTCCAAGTTGTGGGACTTGCTACTTGAGATAGACCTCCGTGAGAAAGTCGGTTCTTGCTCCTAAACTACCTGCCACAATCTACTCTAATGCAGGAGAAACTAGCTATTCTAACCTAAAATTCCAAGGGACCAGAGAGAGAGAATGCATAAAATGAAAGCCTACACTAAAGCGGTGATACACCAGAAAAAGAGGGTGTGAGAGTAATCTCCAAATGTGTGAAATACGAGGCAAAGTGCACACTAGAAGAGGTGATGACAGCCACCATAATCCAAAGAAATGCATTCACAAAGAATATTCCAAGCACACACAATGATAATGAATTCTGCAAGAACATAATAAATAGACACAATATACTTGTAGAAAGATTAAAGGGGCAAGAAGAATGCAAGGAAACACAAAGCAGGGAAGATATATCCACAAACCGATATTTTATTGCTTCATGATATGCACAACAATCTATTACAAGATAAGGGCCTGGATCACCATGCAAGGAGTCCACTACAAGGGCTTGCAACACACTGGCTTCACAAAGCAATTTTGACAGAGCTTTGTTACCCAAAACTCCCCTTACAATGAGCCCAACACTCCAATTTATAGAAAAATGAGAAGGAAAAGAGAAGGGAAAATGGAAATCCCGAAATCTGTCCTTCAACCACCTATAAGAGGCATTAAATTGAGTGGAATGGGTATACATTACTTGCAAAAGGCTCCCCATACTGTCCCATATGCTGCAGCAGAGAAGGAATGATGACCATGCCTCTTAATTGCACTCCCAGCTACCAAATAAAACACTGTTCTGAACCCGGCCACGTTTCCTTAAAAAAATCAATCAATTTCTAATCAAATATGGAATTTCTTTATTGCTGTGCATCGGGCTCGGAACCACGATTCCAACGGTACCAATTTTGTGTGATTTCGTTGAGAAATGCAAAAGTTATGGCCTTCTGAGTGTTGGCAGCTATTTTGGGTCTGGCAGGCGTTTTCTGTCATTTGACGGGAATGAGCATTGACTGACTGGAGCCGAATATGTTTCTTTTATTTAAATATATCTACCCTCATTAAAATTAAGAAATCCAGTTTTTTGGCATAGAGGACGCGTGTTTCGCCCCGAAAGTCCAATTTTATGAAAATCGGAGCTCGGAGTCAAAAGTTATGGCCGTTTGAAGTTTCCGGACCAAACGTTGACTTTTCTTCCCTGCCTTCGGCCATTTCGGCTTTTCGCGTCCCACGCGTCCCTTTGTCCCATTTGGTTTCGGTGCTGAAATTTCCCATTTCGGCCGAATCGGCCGGTTCGCGTACTCGCAGCCCATATGTCCCATTTGCTTTCGGACCGTCTGGGACAAATTCGCCCGGTTCGGCCGGTTCGCGCCCTTTTGTCCCAACTGTTCCGGGACAAAAGTTCTCATTTCGCCGTTCGGCCGGTTCACGTATTTTTTTGGCCTCGCGCGCCCCAGACTCTTTTCGGCTGCCTTGACTCATTTCGCCTTGCTTTGGTTCAAGCGTCCTTTTTGTCCCGCTTGTCCCAAAGGCGACCCTCTCAGCAGTTAGCCAATTTTTTCTCTCTTTTCGGCCAGTTCGGATTTCCGCGTCCCGCGCGTCCTTTTGGCCCGGATGTCC
Source organism: Taxus wallichiana var. yunnanensis (assembly GCA_018340775.1). Classification (NCBI taxonomy): domain Eukaryota; kingdom Viridiplantae; phylum Streptophyta; class Pinopsida; order Cupressales; family Taxaceae; genus Taxus; species Taxus wallichiana. Next base: position 725,074,875 of record CM031243.1, on the reverse strand, counting down.
CATTTGCTTTCGGACCGTCTGGCGGCCTTTCGGCCGGTTCGCGCCCTTTTGTCCCAACTGTCCCAAATGCTGCGAGGACTAGGACTTAGCCATTTTTCGTGATTTTTCCTGGCCCGAGCTTGTTTTTGCAAATTTTTTCACATTTTCTCAGAACTTGCTCTCTTCTACTTGGACAGGGGAGTTAGAAAAATATGAGGGGACCCTAGAAACATGAATTTTTTTGCCCTGACTCAATCTATTTGCCTGGGACTAAAGAATTTGATGCATGTTATCAAAATTACCTTGAGGGTGAATTTTGGATAACAATTTGGCGACTCAGCGGGGTCATCTTTGGTGACTCGGCCATCTCGCCTGCCAGATTGAAGAACGACCAGCTGCTTGTAGCAATCCATTGGGCATGGAGTCTATTTGATAACCTCTCAGCTGATCTGAAATTTGAAAACCTGTGTCCTTGAGCTATTTGAACATTTGTTGAGCTGGTCTTCTCATGGCTGCAAATTCTTTTCCAGGAGCTTGATGAACTGCAAACATGCACATACTAGAAGCAATAGGACATGTGCACAAGCACTTAGGGAAATAAAAACTACTCTAACAGCAGTACAATGTGCATAAGCACTTAGAGGAATGGAAAATCTAAATTAATATTTACAAGGATGAGAAGCTATCTTTCTAGTAGCAGCGTTTGAGATAGATTCCATTGACCGGAATCTGCAATTCTTCACCATCCAACTTAGCCAGTCGGAAAGCATTGCTACCTTTGCATTCGATGATCATGTACGGGCCACTCCAGATGGCATCAAACTTGGAGTGCTTCCCTGGTTTTGCACGATCAGCATCCCACTTCAGTACCAAATCTCCAGTTTGCAATATCCTGGCCTTAGCTTTCTTGTCAAAACTCTTTTTGACCAATGCTTTATCCTTTTCTATGGTCTGTATTGCGTGCTCTCTTGTCTCTTCTAATTCCATCAGCTCTGCATACCTGATTTCCATAGGTTCAAACTCAGCTAGTTCCAACTGTTTCATGAGTTCCAATGCTGGCAACTCGAGTGATATGGGTAGAACTGCTTCCTTTCCGTACACAAGCTTGTATGGAGAGCTTCCTGTAGACCTCTTGGGTGTGATCCTATCGGCCCATAGGGCTGATTTGAGCTTTGTATGCCAAGTTCTTTGATTTTCATCCAGAGTCCTCCTGATGATTCTTAGTAGGTTCTTGTTTGTAGACTCGGCTTGGCCATTACCTTGAGGGTAATAGTTTGATGAAGTGCTGAGATACACACAATTTTTTACAGCCCACTCAGTGATCTTTGTGCCAAGGAATGCCAATGCATTGTCTGATATGATAGTGGCAGGGGCACCAAACCTCGTGACTATCCCTTCATAGAAATCTAAGATATTAGATTCATTTGCCTCCTTGAGTGCCACTGCTTCAGTCCACTTGGTGAAATAGTCTGTTGCTGTTAGAATCCACTTGTGGCCTTGACTTGAATTTGGATTGATGACTCCAATGAAGTCCAATCCCCATTGCATGAATGGCTGATCCGCTGAAATTGGACGAAGGGGCAGCGCTGCTAACCTTTCTTTCCCCGTGAAGAATGCACATTTCTTGCATTTCTTGACCCATGAGTAGCAATCATTGAACACAGTAGGCCAATAGTAACCAGCTTTCATGATTTTTAGAGCTGTTACTAGTGGGAGCAAAGTGGCCTCCTGCTTCCCCGTCATGGAACTCGTGTAGCATTTTCTCAACTTGACCTGTTCCAATGCATCTTAATAGAACACCATTGATGTCCTTTTTAAACAAAACTCCATCAACAAGCACATATGGAATGGCTTGTAATCTGAAGTATCTCCTTTTTGCTTTGCTTACTTCTGGGGGGCACAAGCCTGTTTGGAGGTAGTGCACCAAGTCTTGAGTCCAACATGGGACGGGTGCATCATCAGCTGGTTGTTCTTGATCATTCTGTAGTAGCAGGACAACATCCTCTTCACTTTTTGGCTCGTCTGATTGTTTGGAAGCGAGCTGCTCACACAAGCCTTTGCCACGAACTAGCTTGGTCACTTTGATTTCAATATCATATTCCATCGCCCGAGTGATCCAACCTGCTCTCTTACCATTTAAATCCTTGTTTAGGAGGAAGTCCTTGACACCAGCATGAGACACCAGCAGTTGAATTTTATTGTTTGAGACCAAGTGTCTGAACTTCTTCAAGCTCCTGATGACAGCAAGGACATGCTTTTCGATGAAAGAATACTTTATTTCGTAATCTTCCAAGGTTTGGCTGAAGAATGCAATGGGCTGCTCTGAACCTTCTCTATTCAGCTGTGTCAAGATAGCTGAGATTGTATCTGATCCTCCAAATGCATACAACATGAAGTCCTTTGAGAAATCTGGGTTGATAAGAGTTGGAGCTTGTGATATTGCATGCTTGATGCTTTCAAAACTCTCTTTGCCTTCTGCTGTCCATTTGAATGCCAGATTCTTCTTCAACATCATTGTTAGAGGCTTCACAAGAGTGGCAAAATTAGGCACAAATCTGCGGACAAAGTTTATCCTTCCTAAGAAGCTTTGGAGAGATTTCTTGTGGTGTGGCAATGGAAGCGTTCGGATGGCTTCAACCCTTTCAGGATCAATTGTTAGCCCTTCCCTAGAGACAATGTGGCCCAACAGTTTGCCTTCGTGTGCCAAGAATACGCACTTCTTTGGATTCAATGACACTCCAAACCTTCTACACCTCTGAAACACTTGCCTGAGGTGAAAGAGATGGTCTGCTGCATTCTTTGAGAAGACAGTGATATCATCCAGGTATACCAGCACTATCTTGTTGATCAAGCCTTTGAACGCCATATCCATAGCTCGCTGAAATGTTGCTCCGGCATTTGACAGTCCAAATGGCATCTTCTTGTAAGCATACGTGCCCCATTTTGTAGTGAAGGCCATTTTGAATTGATCTTCTTCTTTCACCAATATCTGATTATAGCCTGAATATCCATCTAGCAATGAAAACCTTTCTGAACCAGCTACAACCTGCAATATTTGTTCCATTGATGGAAGCGGATAATGATCCTTGAGTGATGCTCTATTTAGATCGCGGAAGTCCACACACAATCTTATTTCTCCGTTTCTCTTTCTTACCGGCACCAAGTTTGCAACCCAACTTGAGTGTTTGATGGGGAAGATGATACTGGCCTCAATGAGCTTGCCTAACTCTTTTCTCATGAGAGGCTCGATATGAGGATTCACTGGCCTTTGCTTTTGCCTGACAGGCTTGGATTCCGGATCCAACTCGATAGTATGTTGTGCCAAATTTGGATTGAAACCTCTTAAATCTTTGTAAGTCCAAGCAAAGACATCTGGGAATTCTTGACAAAGCTGAACAAAATCAGATTTCTCTTGTGGAGTACTTACTTTGCCAATTTGTAATGTCTTGCCTTCATCTACTAAGATAGGCTCTGAATCTTCACCCTTTACTTGAATGTTCGCTTTCTCCTTCCGGAACTGATCATTCGGGTTGAAGATTGACTCCAGCGTTATGAGGCCTTTTGGCAGTTTGTTAGTCCTCAGCTGCACCACTTGGTCGCCATACTGCTGCTCCAACTTGTCTTGATTTCTCATGGAGAACTCAGCTTCTTCTTGCAGGAAATTAACAATTTGCTGATCATTCTCGAAGACTTGCCAACTTGTGTTGTTATCCGGAACAGCTGGTCTCACAACCACTTTGATATGAGGCTGAGTTTTCTCACTTTTGATACTTTCTACAACATCAAACGCAGCCCCAATTGCTGCCAGTCTGTCAGCAGCTTCATTCTTTTTTCTTGGGATGGAAATGATGCTAAAAGCTTCAAAATCTTCAATAAGATCCCATACCCAATTTTTGTAGTTCTTCAACAGATCATTTTTGGCAGCATTTTTTCCTTTGACTTGGTTTATGATCAGCTCACTATCACCAAACACTTGTAAATTCCTGATGCCTTTCTTCTTTGCCCAGTGCAGTCCATGAATTAAGGCTTCATACTCAGCTGTGTTGTTTGAACAGGAAAACTGAAACGGAAGGCTGAGTAATACCTTATACCTTGCGGTGAAATGAGCATAGCTCCTCCTCCTGCACCTTGTCTACTCCTTGACCCATCAAAGAACAATTGCCATACTTCATTCTTGTCCTTATGATCTGGCTTGGTGATGCTGGGAATAGGTTGACTTTCTTCATGTATGCAATAGACTCCTAGCTCAGATTCTTCTATTTCTTGATAGGGATCAAAAGCATGCACTTTGCTTGCCCATTCATCAAGAGTCAAATCTGGGATGCTTCCAACCTTGGTGTCAACTTCATCAGTGCTTGGATAATCTTCTTGATCAAACGCTGAGCAGTTGGCATTGATTTGGCTTGGAGTGTAAGGCTCAATGTGGAAGTTTGCAATAGGTTCAGACCTGATTGTAGCCTTAGTTCCATACCTTGTTCTGAACAGCATGTGTGACCAATCCGCCGAAAGATAGCCTCCAATTTTAGCAGTGAAGTCTCTTGACAAGCACAATGCAAAGAGTGGTGGCAGGTCTATGACCGACACATCTTGCAACACTACTACATTGGGACATGCGTGCAGTGTGAGGCTCAAACCTTTGATTACTCCAACCGTTGTCACTGCTGTCCCGTCTAATTGCACTACACCCTTGGAGACGACTTCATATTGAAGCCCTAACTGGTCAGCTATCTGTTTTGGCATTACTGAACTACTTGCCCCAGAGTCAATCATGCAATTATGCACCAGCTTATCTCCTATGATCAATGAAACATAAAATGGAGGGGGCTTCAACATTTTACCTTGCTGTCCTCCATGATTTCCTTCAGGCTGGGCAGCATTTGTGAGTACCTCCTCTTGCATCTGGACATGGTGATTTGAAGTTGACCAGTCCTTCATGGCAGCTTGTAGCAAATCTCTCTTGGCCTCCGGGATGGATAGTGATTCCCACATGGATATGTTTATATTTGTCTTCTTCATCTGATCAATGATACTGAATGGAGATGAAGTATCCCTCTGCTTTCCCTTGGCCTGCACGTTCATTCCTTGCAAATGAGCAGCAGCAGCTGGCATCTGAGTTGGTTTAGGAGCTGGTATGGATGCTCCTTGCATGTTTGGATCTACAGTTTGTTTTCCAGCGGCTTGTGGAGTACTTGAAGCCAATGGCTGTTCTTCACCCAAATTTCTCCTCTTTGACCTTGTGTTGGCTGCAACACTTTGAGAGGGTATTTGATTCATACCACAGAAATCTTCAGCCTGCCAATTGACAAGAGTAGTTTCGTTCGGAGATGTTCCTTGCTGAGGTGCTTCCTGCGCTGATCTCCTTCATGGTTGGACTCTTGCGACCCACCAATGGTTTGCACCATTAGAGCCTGATTTAATGCACCGTTAAAGCACATTGATTGGTTATGTGGCTGACTGCACGGGAAACACCAATCATACTCTTGGGCCATGTTATTTTGGACTGGCACCAAAGCTCTGGATGCAGATGCAACATTGGGGTTGTAGGGCTGAAATGGTCTGTTGGCAGGAGGCCTTGCTTGATTCTGATTTGCAGCTGGATTGGGTGGTCTTTGAGGTTGATATGGTTGCCTATTTGGTTGAGCTTGAGGCTGATAGGAAGGTCTAAAACTTTGAGCTTGCTGTCTCTTGAGTGTGACCAGCTCATTACCTAAATTTTGCAATTGTTTCATAACTTCTTGAAGCTCATTTGGGGCACTTGGAGATGAAGTGGAAGCTTCATTTGAACTTTGATTTCTAGGAGTGGGAATAGGAGCTAAGACAGGTGCTTGACTAGTACTTGGGCTCTCTAAACTTGGATATAATGGCATTGGAGGCCTAGGAGCCAGTTTACCAGCTTGAATAAGACAATTTTCAGCCCTAATGGCAATGCTATAAGAAGCAGGTAAGGTTGTGCCTCCCATAGATTGAATTAACATAGAAATATCAGAATTCAAAGCTTTAAGATAGTATAGAAAAGCACCTTCTGCTGTTGGCCTGACTGCCACTGGAATCCTATCCCAAGACCTTTGAAATCTGAAATTGAAGTCAGTCAGCTGCTCGTTGGGGGCTCTCTTGATAGTTGTCAATTGCTCTAGAAGAGACAAGTTGTCTCCCTTCTCTCCAAACTACTCATGGAGAACTATGCATAATCGATTCCAATTCGTGATAGAACCAGCTTCAAGGCTTCAACCATCGGCAATGCCTTCCCTTTGAACGATGATGCTAGCAATTTGACACCACATTCATTTCGCTTTATCTCATGGATTACGCACAGACGTTAGCAATGTCTTTGACATGATCACCGTGAGTGGTATGATTTTCTCCAAAGTGAAAATGGAATGTTCTTCAATGCTGCAATTGAACCGGATTCTCGTGCATTGAGGGCAAGTGGGTCACCGCCAAAATTGACAAAGGGATTTAGTGGTTGCGCCATTCTGATTGGCCTGAGAACCCTTGTTGATGTGAGAAAAGGTCTACCAGGTGGAGGTGTAGACAAAGTCCGATTAGGTGGAGATGGAGATCTTTGAGCTCTTCTTCCCCTTCTTTCTCTGCCTGGAGATAGATGCAGATAAACAAACAATCCTTCCTCCCTAGTTCTTGACCTGGTCTGTATTCTTCTCATAAATTTTTCAGGCTTGGACTGCAGAAACCAACGGATTATGCCTCTTTTGGAGTCGCCAGATGTGTGATTTTAAAGCTCCTTCAAAGCTGGAACTTACAACAAGTGCACATCAATCTTGTTGCAATGAAATTGAAGACCTCTAAGGTCCCACCGGCGTGCGTAACTCAAGTATCACCGAATCACAAAGACTTCCCGGATGTTGATCGATTTCTAGTTTGATCACTCTAAGCATCCAGTGTGATTGGATAACATGGGTACTATCTCCAAGTTATGGGACTTGCTACTTGAGATAGACCTCCAGAGAAAGCTGGTTCTTGCTCCTAAACTACCTGCCACAATCTACTCTAATGCAGGAGAAACTAGCTATTCTAACCTAAAATTCCAAGGGACCAGAGAGAGAGAATGCATAAAATGAAAGCCTACACTAAAGCGGTGATACACCAGAAAAAGAGGGTGTGAGAGTAATCTCCAAATGTGTGAAATACAGAGGCAAAGTGCACACTAGAAGAGGTGATGACAATTCACCATAATCCAAAGAAAATGCATTCACAACAATATTCCAAGCACACACAATGATAATGAATTCCTGCAAGAACATAATAAATAGACACAATATACTTGTAGAAAGATTAAAGGGGCAAGAAGAATGCAAGGAAACACAGCAGGGGAAGATATATCCACAAACTGATATTTTATTGCTTCATGATATGCACAGTTCAATCTATTACAAGATAAGGGCCTGGATCACCATGCAAGGAGTCCACTACAAGGGCCTGCAACACACTGGCTTCACAAAGCAATTTTGACAGAGCTTTGTTACCCAAAAACTCTCCCCTTCTACAATGAGCCCAACACTCCAATTTATAGAAAAATGAGAAGGAAAAGAGAAGGGAAAATGGAAATCCCGAAATCTGTCCTTCAACCACCTGTAAGAGGCATTAAATTGAGTGGAATGGGTATACATTACTTGCAAAAGGCTCCCCATACTGTCCCATGTGCTGCAGCAGAGAAGGAATGATGACCATGCCTCTTAATTGCACTCCCAGCTACCAAATAAAACACTGTTCTGAACCCGGCCACGTTTCCTTAAAAAACTCAATCAATTTCTAATCAAATATGGAATTTCTTTATTTCTGTGCATCGAGCTCGGAACCATGATTCCAACGGTACCAATTTTGTGCGATTTCGTTGAGAAATGCAAAAGTTATGGCCTTCTGAGTGCTGGCAGCTATTTTGGGTCCAGCAGTTTTCTCGCATTCGACGGGAATGAGCATTGATCGACTAGAGCGAATATGTTTCTTTTATTTAAATATATCTACCCTCATTAAAATTAAGAAATCCAGCTTTTGTGGCATAGAGGACGCCGTGCTCGTTCCGTAAAGTCCAATTTTATGAAAATCGAGCTCGAGTCAAAAGTTATGGCCGCTTGAAGTTTCCTGACCAAACGTTGACTTTTCTTCCCCGCTTTCGGCCATTTCGCTTTTCGCCCCACGCGTCCCTTTGTCCCATTTGGTTTCGGTGCTGAAATTTCCCATTTCGCCGAATCGGCCGGTTCGCGTATTTCGCCCATATGTCCCATTTGCTTTTGGACCGCCTCTGGACAAATTTGCCCGCTCGGCCGGTTCGCACTCTTTTTGTCCCAACTGCTCGGGACAAAAGTTCTCATTTCGCCGGTTCGGCCGGTTCGCCTACTTTTGGCCTCGCGTCCCCTGCATCAAGCTTCGGCTGCCTTGACTCATTTCACCTTGTTCGGCGGTTCGCCCTTTTGTCCCGCTTGTCCCAAAGGCGACCCTCTCAGCAGTTAGCCAATTTTTTCTTTTTTGGCCAGTTCGGATTTCCGCGTCCCGCGCGTCCTTTTGGCCCGGATGTCCCATTTGCTTTCGGACCGTCTGGCGGCCTTTCGGCCGGTTCGCGCCCTTTTGTCCCAACTGTCCCAAATGCTGCGAGGACTAGGACTTAGCCATTTTTCGTGATTTTTCCTGGCCCGAGCTTGTTTTTGCAAATTTTTTCACATTTTCTCAGAACTTGCTCTCTTCTACTTGGACAGGGGAGTTAGAAAAATATGAGGGGACCCTAGAAACATGAATTTTTTTTTGCCTTGACTCAATATATTTGCCTGGGACTAAAGAATTTGATGCATGTTATCAAAATTACCTTGAGGGTAAATTTTGGATAACAGTAATGTTTAGAAATTAGTTCCATGTTATAGATCTCATTGCAAGTTTTTCGACGCATTTTGAACGGACCAAATCTGAGTTCGTATGCAAAAATTATGCATTTTGGAAGTTGATTCTTGACCGCCGTAATTATTTTAAATCTTCAAATTTTTGAATTATTTATGCTAACTAGTGATATTATGTAGGTGGAACATCTGGCCAATATTCCAAATACAAGATACCCTTAGTTAACATATTTTATTAATTCATAAATTAATCCTAAGATATCCGTTTAACTAATCCTAATTAAGCATCTTAAAATTTATCAATATTTGATCAAATCTCCTTTCCCAAGTTTTGGCGCATTTTTCCAACGCAAGCCATTTTCCAACCCAAAAAATTCTCCACGAGAGAAGGAGGGTGATTATCATTATGTGTACTTGGTAGGCACATTAAATGGAGGATTTGAAGGCTTTGATAAAGTCTAAAATTGGTAATATCCCATTATACGTGGGATTATTCCTCCATTTTTTATGCTAAAATCCACTCACATGGATAAGAGAGAATCATGGGATTTGGGAGGATTATTGGGAGATTTAAATGGGATTAAATTTACTAAATATACACTTAAGTGTGTATATATATACGGGTATTTGTAAGGGAAAAAAATGAGGAAGAAGAATACACACAAGTGTATTATTATTTGACTGTCTTCGGCAGTTTTGATTCAAGGCCATTTTTGAGGGTCTTGGAGGCCGAATGGAGACTTGATGTCTTTTGGAATTTTGTCAGGAATTCAGAGCAGATTCTAGTGATGTGATTCTTTTCCTATTTTGAGTTCATTTGACCTATTTTTGGAAGCAAAATGTGAGGGTTTTTATGGAGAACTCGAGGGAAGGAGCAAAGAGATAATGAACTGGTGCTACGAACTTGTGGAGACACTTCTCTGAATGGTTTTAGAGGTTCTTAAAGTTCAGTTTCAGTACTATTTATAGGTTCATCTATTTTATGTTGTATTTACATAATTTAATTATTATTGCAACATAGTTAGAGAGATATATTGATCAGTTTATCCTGTATGTACATCTGTAATCTTCTATTGTATGAAGCTAAGCAACTATGGAAGTAAAATTGTAGTTTACAGGAATGATCCAGGGCCTCTACAAATTTGAATTATTACTCTAATGGGTTTCTATGTAGTTTACAGTTGATTTACATACCCAGATCAGGGAGTTTTTGAATACCCACAAGGTGGAGAAAGTTGCAGGTACTTGGAGTTTTGGGAACAGAAACTTGATCTTGAGATCAATGAATTCCACACTCAGTGAATTACTGTTTCTATTTTCAAAAATATTTATATTGATGTAAATTGTAAAAGAAAGTTTTACATTGGTTTTTAATGGAAATGGTTTGTTATTCCAAACCCAGAGATGTAGTCCCAAATGGGATGAACTCCGTTATCAACTTCTGTGTCTTTCATTTTTAGTTTGTTCATTGTTCAGTTAAATGCAGTTGCAAATGGATTTGAATGCATCAGTTAACAAACTTGTGAAGATTTTCAAAATGACACATGAAAGATTTAAGCAGGAATGAATTCATCAGAGGTTTCTAAGTGAGAATTTTTTTACATTCCTAGAACAGTAAAAGAATCCAATTTTCTATTCAATACTAAAGGAAAGTTGAGAATCCGCTTCCAATTCTATGTTTTTTAAAGGAATTGAGAACTTCAGTATCTGTTGTGTAAAACTATTTAACCCAGTTTATGGATCAATGCACATTATAAACATGAGGGTTCTTTTCAAGATCTTATTCGTCTTCCTCCTTTGTTTCATCATTCTTCAAGTTCTCCGTCTTCTCACGGTCAAAAATCTACATCACCCTTTTCTTCTTCCCTACTAGAGATTGCTTCTTTACTAGGGAATTATTCCTATGAGTATAATTACTTGTACCTACACATGTCTCTTGTGTCCCTATGGTATGGACCAAACGCATGTTCGCGCTATACTTATAGTAGGAGTTTCTTCTCTATCTCTCTTCTTTACCTCCACCTTCTTTCTTCCTGTAGGGTCCTCGGGATAGAAACATCATCTTCTACATACACACCCTTCTCAAATTTCAGTTGTAAATGAATATACACCCTTGTTACAGTTGTCCCTGTAATCGGTATTGTAATGGGTTTGAGAAAATGTATGTCATGAGAGACATATTTTTCCACATACGCGTGCTTCTTCAGGTAGACAAGTGTTTGGCACAGTACACGATGCTCTTGGTCCACTTCACTTAGATCAAATCTTAATTTCTTTGCCTCCTTAAATATGCTCTAGAAATACTACGTTGTGAAGGAAAAAGGAAATTTTCACCATGTGTTGTTGGTGCCATCAGTCAATGTAAACCTACCAACACATAACTACAAGTAGATTGCAAACTCACCTCATCCCCTAGTAAGGCCGGTAGTTCTTTATGGGATCGCCCATTCTAAACCAAAGGCATCACGTTTCCGCTTGTACCATTTATCCAAGTGAAACTTGTATGCAAATGTCATATTATCATGAGTATATGCTACAAACCTCTTAGCTGGGGAGGGTTTCTCATCAGGGTACTCCCATATGTTACTTGTTTGGCCCATCGGGCACTCCAATCTCAGAGAAAACAATGGTAAGAAAAATATTACCATACATTATCTTGTCTCCATCTCGCATGGCATAAATTATATCTTCTGTAATGAAGGCTGAGATGTTGTAGACGGTTTCTTTTGTAATCTTCCTGCATACATTCAACCACCTTTTGTTAACTTGGGTCCATCATTCTTGTCCATTTAATTTTGTAAGTAGGTGCATGACCATCTTCATGACTGGGTCATTGATCTTTGCAATATCAAAGGTGCACTCACCTTTCTTATACTCATACTCCTTAGCTATTTATTTGACAACCTCATTCTTTCCCAAGTCATCATAAATTTACTCTCCAAAGACAGATGGGTCCAAGAACTTGGATATTAACTCGTGGAGTTATGTGTATCCTATTCCAGTGAAGTAAAAATAGTCTTTGTGGACATGTGGCATAAGACACAAGTAAAATTTCCTAGGCTTTCCAAAAATGTTAGTTCGTATAATAGAAGTAGTTCAGCCTTCTCCAAAGTCTTTTGCACTAAGTCATCATACACTGACTTGTCATCTTCTTTCCTTTCACCTGTGGAGCAAACCAACTCCAATGTCATTTCCTTCTCAGTTGTATCAGTTCGATGGTTATAATCACTTATAACCATTTTGTGCACATGGGACACCCACTCCATTCCCATCAATACCCCATCTAGGTATTGCATCTCTGAATACCATTCCTCATTGAAAATCGCTCCGCAATTGGTTTTCCCTTACCCTTCTTCTTGGGGAAATGGTTATTCCTCTCCTTGGTGCCATTCTCGCTTTAGTCAAGTACTTGATAATTTATACCTTTTGTTTTGTTCTTTCAAAGCCTTAAAATTAGAACCCTACTCTTTCATGTAATCTTGTAATCTGTGCCCTAGTTCTTCAAACCCTAACCAGAGAACACTTCTTTTCACACTACACCATCCAAACCCGCATAGTATATTTCAAAAACCCACTCTGCTCATGACCGTGTTCATCTTTGCAATCTGGTTCAAAAATTCATACCTTTGCAATCGATCGTTCACACAAATTCACAAGGATGCCCTAGTTTTCAAGATATCTTCCACAAGTTATCGCAAGGTAAAAATAACTTACCCCGACCCCTATTTATATTTTTTTGCTTTTTGCTGCATTATTTACGATGCCACCTACCACCGTAATGCCACAATAAATAAGACCTCTCTAAGCTTGTTTCCTCTGTGTGTACAATGCATGTAACCTATGTAACCTTCTAGCATGCATGGAAAACTATACTCGACCACAGACCTCCTTACACGCACTCCGAGCACCAAAGTACATCAACCATTGCGTCCTTTTCCAAGTAGTTTTTCCTTCCACATCCTACCTCATGTTACCGTACGCATTTATTCCTGTACGTGATTTTTCTTTGGCATCATCCTTATTATCACCATCTTCCTTGACACCTTACCATCTTCCAACAACCATTATCACCACCGCTATGCGTGCCCTTTGATACTTAGGATTTCTATCGCACGCTTGCCTATTTCCTGTGCCATTATCAACATCAACAATTATACACATGCCTCTTATTTCACTCTACCCCACACTAAATGTATATGCGGTCCTCTGCACATGAACTCAAAAAGAGAGTAATCAACTTCTAGCACGCAAGCATGCTTATTACACAAAACAATGAACTAAATTGACAAAGTAGAGAAACGTTGAAAGGAAAAACATATCAAGGAAATACATTAAAGAAACTTATTCTAACTAGAAATACTACCTTATTACAAATACCAAGAAGACTTATTTATAGTAGGGATTTAGCCTACTCCCATTGAAGTGACTAGGAAACCTTTTCTCATCCAACACTCTAGTAATCGAAATGCGCTAAATCAAGTATATAAGTCACAACATACAATCCCAACCAATGCACTTGGAACTTCCTAGGATGGCACATAAACTTAGAATCATACATAAGAACCATATTTCCAACCTTAACCTTCTTGTTCTTAACATGTCAATCATGCCATGCCTTTTACCTTTCCTTTTTTGTCTTATGGCTCCAACAAGCTATAACGTGCCTTTCATCCAAGTGCATCAGTTTTTCTATGCACTCTTTAAGTTCCTGTTCATTCGCCAAACCTCCTGCGCACGCAATATGTAGGGAGGGTAACATGAATTCTACAGGAAAAATAGTCTCCATGCCAAAAACTAACTAATTTTTTTGTCTTTGTTAAATATTTTATAAGTTGTCCTCTATGCCCAAAGTACAACAAGAGACTTTATCATCCTAATCCTTCCTTTCATCATCAAAACTCTTTGTCAATGTATGGTTCAATATCTTGTTGAAAGCTTCAGTAGTTTCATTGGCTTGTGGATGATATGGGGTTGTCTTGTGATGCACCACCATAAAATTAGCTAATAATATCATGATAGTCTCATTAAAAAGTGTGTTCCCCTATCACTTGTTAGACTCAATGAACATCCATATCTACTGATAATGTTCTCCCATAACAACCTTGCTGCAATAGCTGCCATGCAATCCTTTATAGGTGATACTTCATCACCTTATAAGATAATATGTACAAGTTATAATATAGCGCGATCCATTCCTACGCGAGAGAGGGGAAATAGGACCCAAAAATTCAATTCCCCATTTCTTAAATGGTTTTTCACTAGCAATAGGTCGCAAAGGCATCTCATCTCTATGCCTAAGCTTGCCAAGGCACTGAAAGTGGTCACATGCCTTGTAATACTCTATATAATCCTTGTAAATCATTTCCCACCAAAGGCCTGCCAATAGAATCTTGCACGTGGTGGCATTTCTTACATAGTGACCACCTGAAATTCCACCATGAGCCTCTTCCATAATGGCAGGGCGCTCATGTTCAAGTACACACCGTGTAAAACCTCATCATGACCTAACTTGTAAAGATATCCACCTATCAACATATAGGGCGCAATGCGTATAGCAAGTTATTTCTTCTCCAAGGCCTTCATGCCTTCAAAGCCACACCATTATGCAAAAAGACTGCAATATCTTCCAAATCATAGGGTGCATGGTTCAATCTAAATAACTGTTCATTTGGCATTATATCCTCAATGCTCTACACATCCTCACATGAGTTAATCCTGGATAAATGATATACTCCTGAGTTGCTCTTACCTGGCTTCACCACAACTGTAAATTCAAACTCCTGGAATAAGAGAATCCATCTGCATATGTGCCCCTATAAAATGGGCTTATTGACCAGATACTTCAACACCATGTGATCTATATAGAATATAAATGGAGTCACCAAAAATACTTCCTAAACTTATGTAGGGCATAAATCATAGACAACACTTCACGCTCCGTAGTTGTGTAGTTTTATTCAGTCAAGGGGTCAATTTCCTACTTGCAAAACAAATAGGGTGATCTAAAATACCTCTCCAGGCTATGCTAACATTGTGCCAATGGCCATGCTAGAAGCATCCACATGCACATGAAATGGTTTGGTCCATGAAGGAAAGTAAAAATAGGCACAAAAGTAAGCCTTTCCTTCAATGTCTCAAAGGCGCGATGTTGCGTCTAAACCCAATGAAACCCACCCTTGCTTTTCAGAAATTCCTCCAAAGGTGTGGCAATCTTGACATAACCCTTAATGAAATTTTTGTAGTACCCTATGTGTCCAAGGAACCCACGCACTTCACTCTGTTAGTAGGCTCCTCTAAGCCCAAAATAACAACAATCTTAGCAGGATCTACTAACAAACCTTCTTTGCATATGATATGTCCCAAAATATTTCCAAAGGGTGTAGCAAAAATGCACTTCTTGATGTTGAGAGAGATGCTCAATTTCTGCACCTCTCAAACATAAGTCTCAATTGTCACAATGGTCTTTAACTAGCCCATAAATAGTCCAATCATCTAAGTAAACCTGTAAGAACTTATGTATAAAATCCTGAAATTCTTGCACCATAATGTGTGAAAATATTGCAACCACATTCAACAAACCAAAGGGCATAACTATGTATGAAAAACTTCCCCACTCTGTGGTAAAAGTAGTCTTCTCTTGATCTTCTTTTTCAATCATCACCTGATGATATCTAGAAAACCCATCAATAAAGGAATAGATATCACACCCTATGCCACGCCTCCAAGATCTCTTCTATAAAAGGTGTGGGGAAAGGATCTATAACACAAGCAACATTTAACTCCCTGTAATCCACACATATCCTTATCCTACCATCTTTCTTGATACTTATCACCATTGGGCTAACCCATTCTAATTCCTCTATGGGCTCAATGATTCCAGATTTTAGCATCTTGTCAATTTCTTCTTTAACTTTGGCATGTAGGTTAGGATTCATTTGGCAAGGCCTCTTCCTAACTAGGCACACACCTTCCTTCAACTTAATTCTCATCTCACCCAAATATTCATGCACCCCTTTCAACTCATGATAGCCTCTAGGAAAAAATCCTGGAAGTCACGCAACAACTCAATAATCTTAACAACCTCTGAATCAAACCAATAATCACCAATGATAGCCTCTTTAGGTTCAGCCTCTATTCCAATGTTTACCTTATTTTTTTCATGGGATCATGATACACGTGTGCCCATTCATCTACACTATCCATGACTTTCACGTGTACCCACAAAGGTGATCAACATCTAAGTTCTCTACTTCCTCATCATCAATCATATAAACCATCTTTCCTTTTTCCTTTTCTAACCAAACATGCTCAAGATGTTATTCATCAATCTCCTCTTCTTCAAAGAGCGCCTCAAGGTCTGATTCTCCCAACAACTCCTAAATGAGTTCTTCAAATTTGCACTATCTCCCATAGTCAAGCGCTTCATTATCTACAAGGCTTCATTCACAGGTGGTTTAGTAGAAAAGTAATCAAAGGTTTGAACCATACATATAGTCAACTCTATCCAATTCCTGTCACTCTATTCAACTCTACATAGACATACCATGTGCGTGCACAACCTCACAAGGTGGAATAGAACTTATGCACCCACAGTGAAGGTGGTAAAGCCTCCCACCCCTTTGTCCAGAGTCTCTCACACTTCTAAACATGGTGCTGAACAAGATCCTTCCCATGAAATTCATAGATTTGAGAGGGTACATTGATTCTTAAAAATATGGTAGAGAGTGTAATTATCACTTCACACCACTCCATAAGATTGTCCCTGTGTGTAATCCACCAACATGCTACTAACCCATGGAGAGTGTAAACTAGCATATTTATTCTTTCTACCTAATCCTTCCACTAGGACTCCATAGCACGTAGAAAAACCTCAAGATTGCCTTCGCCAGTGTATATAGGTGCCTGGTTATTTCCCAAACCCATAATAGAGCACGGCCTACTAACATGCACGTAACTACACTCTTCATTTCACGTCTAACCATCTCATAAGTCCCATGCGCCCAATTATCACAAACAACACTTATTGTATCACTCATAGATTGTGAATCATCCCACTGAATTACTCCTTCCTTTGATGGCTCCAACACCTCAAGATCCCTGATGGTGTGCACATAAATTTTGTTTATATCCTCTTCACTCAAAGGTTCTACATAAGGTACAACCTTTCCATCTGTCAAAGGGATGATCACGTGCTCCTTCTTATTTTCAAAGATGATATAACCCTTATTGAATCGAGATCAACGTTATTTGCATAACACTAGGGGCACCCAAGTAATGCTAGAAAACTATCTTCTTCTGCAAGCGCTAAGACTTCAAAATCACCAGTAAACTTGGCCCCCTGAATTGTAATAGTGGCATCTTTCAAAACTCCAACAGTGTGGATTTAGTCCTGTTTTCCATGAATAACACATTCAAAGATGGTTGTAATGGTGGTCTCCCCATCTATAGCCATGCGTCTAAAGTGAGTACATTCACTTCCATGCCTATATCAATCAAGATGTTACTCAAAAGCCACCCATCAATAACTACATTCAACGTAATCTCTTTATCATAATCAATACTATGAGGAGGCAAGTTGGCATGCAAGATCTATCTCTCACACTCACCCTCAATGCATGGTACCTTTTCTCTCAGCCATTCCCCTAACAATAGAATGATGTTCTCTTGGCACAACAACTTAAAAACCTCCTTAATGTCATCCACATCTTTCTAGGGCAGCGCAACTATATTTTCCTATTCTATCTTCTACGACTGCTCTCCTTCAAGCAATGTATCTAGCCCAAAAATTTTCTTGATAACCTCTATAGATTCCTGATACACTTCCTTTTGATGCACAAATTCAAGATACTTTGCATTGATAACCTCTTGCTTTATAATAACATGATTCTATTTGGGAACCTCACGGGTGCGCGTTCACTTCGGTGTGAGTAGTCACTAGTACCAAGTATCATATCGTGACCAGTGCTAATGTGCACATCCAATGATCTCCCAAAATTTGCCATACTCTAACCATCCCCATGCCCTTATCGTGCTTATAATTTTTGCTCAGTGCTCATACAAATCCAGAACTCTTCATAATTGTGGTTCTTTCCACAAAATAAGAAAACAATGTTTTGAGGGCATTCACGCCTATAATGATCAATAGATCTACATGTATAACAGGTTCCATGGGGAACTCACTTCTTCCACCCCCGTAGCCTCTACCTCGATGACCTCCACCTCGACCACTCCATTCCCTTCATTATTATTCTTATCCTGACCACAATTTTCACTTTTCTCTTTGAATTTCTTTGCAACACTGGTCTAGCACACACCCATATCAATCACTTCATGAATTTGATCAATCAACCTATAGTTCTCCATGTCATGAGTGTGTGATTTACAAATCTTACAATAACTGGACATGTTCTTCCTGATGGTGCACTACAACAAGGGGAACCTACCTAAATCATGATCTAAATAACATATTTCACAATCCAACAACATGGCGCACATTGATATACAAGGGAAACTATCCTTGGTATGACCCTCTACTTTGTAATTTGTACACCATAACCCACTGCATGTCTCATGTGTTGAATTGGATGATAATTTTTCTAACTGCTTCACCATAGAAGCAATATGTGCCTCCAAAAAGGGACTCACTCTAGTGTCCACACTACCAATGGCCTCAACATGCAAAGCTTCCTCAATAGCTTTGCACATATCTCAGTAGAAGTCTTGTGTGAGAGCACCCTCCTAAATGGGGTTATCAAACCACCAATGAACCATTGTGCATGTTGACTAGGATGAATATCATAGGATAACTTTGATAAAAAGTTTTAAAATGTGCATCATATTCCCTTACACTTTTATCCATACCCTACTTGATATCCTTCAAAGATGGTGATGTTGTTATGCTTAAATTTAGGTATATGAAATTTTGCCAAGAAAGTATCATGCAACATGGTGTAATCCACATAAGTTTGATTCAGATCAAACTTCCTATACCAAATATGCGCGCGCCCCAGCAACGTGGTTGCAAAATGACTTGCTTTGCGCTCTAGAGATATAATCCCCTTGGTGCACCATAACATTTCACACATATGAATGTGCTCTATGACATCTTCAATTCCTATACACTCTAGGAGACACAAGGACATCTCATATTACACCTACTGGGGTTGGTGTGGACCATGTCCACCAAATTTAGATCTTGTATTTCCTCTCGTGTTCCCTCCACCTTTAGAACCACTAGATCCGCTAGACCCTAAACCTATAGATCCTCCCGATCCTCCTCCCATGGTGGGAATTAGACTAGAGGATGCACTACCTTGTGTTCTAATAGTTATACTAAACTAAACTCCCTCAATTTTTGAAGTTTTTCTACTCCTAGACATAATACCAACGTTCTATGCACCCACTTTTTGTGACGATCACATGTCATAAAACATGCCTCCAAATGGACCTCCAAATAACGTGAAAGACTCCTTCCCCCATAGATGAATAAGTTACCTGGTTAGCTCCTAAAATTTATGGTAAATTAACTCTATTTATCACTACTCTACTACCCACACTAGTTTACTTACGATGACTGTCATAAAAGTTGGAAAACAAAGCGTAAGGGGTAGGTCACTAGGAGGGATAAAATGTGCACTATGGTCCATGTAGTTTCTACCGACGTGCTCTCATATGAGATTAAAGAGGTTTCTCTACTGTTTACCCAAATGGGGGAGTTCTAGATGCTCTGGCTCCACATCCTCTATGTGAGCTCTAAATCCTTTGCGATCCATCTCTCTCCACAATGCCATTTGTTCCACAACTTCACGTTACTTCTCCAAATCCCTCTCGTACACCTCATTAAACTTAAGCCACATTTCTTCTCTCTGCCTTTATATCGCCATGTCTGCCATATTTCACCACACCTGCTCCTACCCCCGCACGTGGTGGGGTTTAGCTAGCCATAGGATTCTCTTCAAAAGCTAGGGTTACCATCAATATTTTAAGCGCTAAAGGGATAACACGTAGATAAGATCCTCTAGGATCATGAAAGAATTGAAATTAGCTACCTTTAGATAGGAATAAGTAGACACATCATACTCCAATATATAGCTATTCAACACACCACTCCACCAGTGGTCTACAATGCACATCCAAGGTAGATTAGTGTCATGTAAATTCTGTAATATTCTTGCATCCAAACCAGGGTTCTATACCTCCAATTCCTCTTTAATGCATATCCTACCAGCCACTCATACAACTCTATAGGAAAATAGGAAAAGAACGTCTCATAGAGCTCATGATAAAGATTATGTTTAACCCACACATGTGCATTAAAATCGGGACTAGTGTTGTATCTCTGTGTAAAATCATCCTCCAAATTCTCTACTTAGCTTTCAATAGTGTCCAAATTGATCTGGTATGTTTCCATCATGCACCATCCTTGCAATGGATTCAAAAAGAGGTCCCGACAAACAGAACCAAAATGTAGTCTTATTTTACCCACCAAAATCGCAAGGCAGGCACATTGGCACATCACCCAAGTAAACTCCGAATGCTCACCCAAAGCACGCAAGGGTACCAGGTCCCTCTTTTATGTGAGCTC
Organism: Taxus wallichiana var. yunnanensis; assembly: GCA_018340775.1. Classification (NCBI taxonomy): domain Eukaryota; kingdom Viridiplantae; phylum Streptophyta; class Pinopsida; order Cupressales; family Taxaceae; genus Taxus; species Taxus wallichiana. Next base: position 725,054,469 of record CM031243.1, on the reverse strand, counting down.
TATCAAGGAGTTAGCATGATGGGAAGATATATATTCCATATTTATAACAAGCATTCAAGTATATTACAAAATATAAGCTAGATCTAGATCATAACCCTAAGATTATCTCATACAAGTATCAAGATTAATTCCACCATGCAAGAACCAATAACAAAGGTGTCTATAACTAGTATCCAACCACAAAGATCCACTATATTAAGTATTGTAAAACATAAAAATGTTTACATACATATGAGTGTCACCATGATTCATGCACACACATATCCTAACAACATAACTCTAATACAAAAGTGGTGATACTAACCTATGAAGATCATACATATATATAGGGGTGGGGAATTTCCCTTCACCTCCCATGCATCCTCAAAATAGGCTGCATGATAATAATAAATGTTCAACAATATAAGATAACTACAAAATCATGCAATATTTCCTAATAATAGATCTACTACAGGTTGACTCCTAGTACATATTCTGTTATTAGCTCAGAACTATGTATGTGTCTTGGTATTTCGTGTATCCCAAAATAGACCTTGATTGAACTACAAGTCTTCATTTTCTAACCTTATCTTCAAAACCTTTCTTGGCTGACACTCCAAGTCTATATTTAGATCCGCATCTAAAACTAGCTAAGTGTTGACTCCTCTGCACATGTAATCGTTTCCTATTTAAATTTAGTGCATAAACCTTGTTCTCCTTGCGTGCACTTCCTCACACTCCTTTCTCCCGTGCACTACCTTCTCCTTAGTACTTAGTCATTTTATCTTCTCAACAACACCACTCTTATATCAAGTCTCAATATGAAAATACCCAAATGAAAAAGTGATATGTGGGGAATCGGATCCAAAGAGCCATGTCATGACCCCTAATATATTGTCAACTGTAATGTGTTGTATCTAATCACCTGAATTAGTATCCTAAGAATGCAAGAAACATCCTCCAATGTAATGGTCATCTCACCCATCCTAAATCGAATGTGCCTATCCTATCCGCACATCCCATCGATCAACCAATGCTATCATCAAACCCGCATCTCATCTAATCCACTTTGGTAATTACGAAACCACCAAATCTAATTGTAGCTAAGTGATACCTATCAACGTATTTCACATAACTACTCATTTGATCAAATAATGCAAGTACTATGTCTCACAAGTATAAGGTATCTTGGGCTTGCAAAATCAATCAAAACATGCAAACATTAGCTATCTCATCATCATAACATAAAAATCAAGATAAAATCTACTAATCTATTCTTGTTCGACGCCACCCAAGTTGGGTTGAAACCTCTAAGGTCGTGTTGACACCAATTTAGGCCTGATTAACGATGACAATACCAAATCACTGACAACTTCCTTTGCGTTGGCCCCAAAATTTGAAAAATGTAAAAATTAAATAAACATATAAAAATGCTTTAGAAAGCTAGGGTTTAGGAACTTACATTCATGCGGGCCCTTTAACACTTCCTCAAAGCTCCTTCACCTCCATTTCTCTCAAAATATCACTCTCTCTTTATAATCTAGAGCTCTTGATCATCACTTCGTAGCATGCAAATGAGCTTATTCGGTTGACCCATGGGCTTATATAGCCCACCAACCATGGTCGCGTTGACCCCCTTGGGTCACCGCCGATTTACCCTAGTCATTGTTGACTTTGAATCCATTTTTTCATTCATGGAATGCTTTCCTTAATCAATCCTTCTTTTCAAATTATCTTTTCTTCTATTGTTTCCTTGAGATGTATCCTTATTACATCCTTATTGTGTCTATCATTATCTATCGTGTCTATCCTTTTCATCCTTTCCTTTGTAGCCATATTTTTGTTCCATCTTAGGGCACCATCATTTTACATTTGTCCCCTCAAAATTTTTTATATCATCCTAAATCATCTTACCTTCACAACCATATTTGTGTTCCCTCTTGGGGCACCTTTATTTTTACACTTTTTCTTCCCACCCCGGACACATAATTTTTAATCCCACCCCTATACTTTTTTCATGTGACCTTTGTCTCAACCATTTTCTCCTTAGCTGATGCATACGTGATGTCTACCTTTGACCCATTGGTCCTACGGTTTACGAGATCCATTTGAGTAGATTCCTATTGGATTTCCTCCATTTTGTAGTGGTTTTTACTAACTCACAGGTTTGTAGGACATTGTTGTCATCTCCATTGAGGCCGTAATTTGTTCCCTACTGAAGTGACTCAAATCACCGCCATATTTTTATTTTCTTTTTAAGTTTTTGTTTATCCTCGTCTAGGATATCTTATCTTATCTCTTTCTTTTCTCATTCTTTCCATCCTTTCTTCACCTATCTCTTTCAAAATTGTGACTGACTTCCTTTATGTCATCGATCCCTAGTTTTAGGGGGAGCACCAAATCAATCATCCTTTCATCACTTTCTCATTTTTGTCTCATGGCTTGCCCAACACAAACCACTCATCAAAAAGGGGAAAATGTAGACACCAAAATTAGGTATCGCTACCCTTTCCACCCCGTGTTCACTCTCTTTTCATCCATTCAAATTTCATATTCCCTCCTAAATTCAATTTATCCCTCTTACCATCATTTCCCACCATTTATCTTCCCTAACCATTCCTAATCACCCTTAATCATCCCTAATCCTCATTTAATTTTTTTATCCTCCCTAAATCCTCAATTTTATCCTTTCTAGGACATCATTTAATGTTTTTACCCATCTATGGCCTTTATTTACTCATTTCAACCATCCACCTACCCATTTATCTTTTCTCTACAGCTTAATCTTGTCCATATCCATCAAAACCATAATCTGCCCTCTTTAGATCCATTTACCCTTGAGTTGGGCATCATTCCAACCCCAAAATAAAGGATTTCCCACAAATGGCGGTGATCCATCTAGGTCACTGACCCCATAAAGCCGCCTTTAACCCTCTTTTTTCGGGGATGCAATTTTAAGATTTTATGAGATTTTACGATCTTGTCTTCATCTTATGACCTCTTTTGTGGCTGCCAAACCATCTGAAACCATATTGTATATCTTGTGTTCATTTTTGGGATATTTAGAATCCTCTTGTCATTGAATAATTAGATCCATCATCCTCACCTTTTTGCAGTCATCTTCATTTTGTTTACGAGTTCTCGAGTCATCTCTGTGCCTCTTTCTTACATTTAGTCAACTCCATATTCATATGAGTCTAAATTAGACTCGGTCGTCATCGAACCTCTTTGGTAGCCATTGAACCATCTACCTGTTTTTGTTTTCCTGCCATCTTCCCGCTTAATTTACTAATCCCGCTTATTCCACCTTCTAGATCTAGTTATTCTACCATTTCCTAGTAATCGTTGACGTGACTTGTATATCTTACATTTTAGCATATGTTTTCCTAAATTTCATGCATCCTTTATGTTTCATCCTATTACAAACCTTCTACTGGTTCCTACCGCTATCTCGGTGCATCATTAGATACGAGATCTAGTTACAGGAGGATTTGAGGTTTATTTTTCTCGCATTTTATTCTCATCCACCTCCGAGTCACCATCGATCGCCCTCTGCATGATCTCGGTCATTATTGACCCGCATAGGTTTGGTTTATTTATCATCTATTTGGATCAGATATGTAGTTTCTTTATACTTTTGCATTTTCGTATTCTCGTTTATGTCGGATTATGCATATTATCATATCCTTTCTACATTCAATTTATCAATATATCATTTTATCTATCTTTATCAAAATGAGGGTTAACATCCATCCTAGGAAGTTCTTACTTCTCGGGACTGACTTTGTCAAGAAACCCTCCCATCTATCTACTAATCCATCCTCTGTTGAGTTTTTTTGATTTGCAGGTCACTTATCTCGCAATGAGGATTTCATATTGCGCATGTATCCATCCATATCACCTTAAGGTACCATAAAACATTACATATTTATAGTTACTTGTTTCTGTATTACTAGTTCACTAATATGGATAGGAATGAAGAAACTTGGTCAACATCTCCAACTCATTTTGCATGCACCAGACTAGGAATAGACATGGAATGACTTGACTCAACCATGAAACACTATGAACCGACCGTGCCGACCTCATGTAGACTCTTATACACCCATGAATCATCATATTTTGACCTCACGAGAACATTCAAACCACTTGTTATCACCGAATCACTGCACCCTCATGTTTATACAAGTGCATATACTTGAACTCACGGTGTGATTGGATAACATGGGTACTATCTCCAAGTTGTGGGACTTGCTACTTGAGATAGACCTCCAGAGAAAGCCGGTTCTTGCTCCTAAACTACACTGCCACAATCTACTCTAATGCAGGGAATCTAACGATTCTAAATTAGGACCAGGGAGAGAGAATGCATAAAATTAAAGCCTACACTAAAGCGGTGATACACCAGAAAAGGAGGGTGTGAGAGTATTCTCCAAATGCGTGAAATACAGAAGCAAAGTGCACACTAGAAGAGGTGATGACAGTTCTCCATAATCTAGCAAAATGCATTCACAATGATATTCCAAGCATACACAATGATAATGGATCCCTGCAAGAACATAATAATAGACACAATATTCTTGTAGAAAGATTAAAGGGGCAAGAAGAATGCAAGAAAACACAACAGGGGAAGATACATCCACAAACTGGTATTTTATTGCTTCATGATATGCACAGTTCAATCTATTACAAGATAAGGGCCTGGATCACCATGCAAGGAGTCCACTACAAGGGCCTGCAGCACATTGGCTTCACAAAGAAATTTTGACAGAGCTTTTCTATCTGAAAACTCCCCCTTTACAATGAGCCCAACACTCCAATTTATAGAAAAAATGAGAAGAGAAAGAGAAGGGAAAAATGAAAATCCTGAAATCTGTCCTTCAACCACTTGTAAGAGGAATTAAATGGAGTAAAATGATTATATATTACTTGCAAAAGGCTCCCCATACTGTCCCATGTGCTGCAACAGAGAAAGAATGATGACCATGCCTCTTAATTGCACTCCCAACTACCAAATAAAACACTGTTATGAACTCGGCCACGTTTTATAAAAATATCTATCGATATCTCACCAAATCTAGAATTTATTGATTGTTGTGCATCGGCTCAGAGCCACGATTCCAATGATACAAATTTTGTGTGATTTCGTTGAGAAATGCAAAAGTTATGGCCTTCTGAGTGCGGGCAACTATTTTGGGTCCGCGGGCGTTTTTCATTTGACGGGAATGAGCATTAACTGACTGGAGACGAATATGTTTCTCTTAATTAAATATATCTACCCTTATTAAAAATAAGAAATCCAGTTTTTGTGGCGTAGAGGGTGTCGTGCTCATTCCAGAAAGTCCAATTTTGTGAAAATCGGAGCTCGGAGTCAAAAGTTATGGCCGTTTGAAGTTTCACGGGTCAAACGTTGACTTTTCTTCTCTGCCTTCGGCCGATTCGGATTTTCGCATCCCTCGCGTCCCACGTGCGTACCTTTATCCTGGCTTTCCCGGATGAAAAACTCTTGCTTCGGCCGATTCGGGCTTCCTTGTTCCTGTTTGAGGTGAAGACACGTGGCGAGATTCCATTCGCTGGCGGCTCTTTCGGCTTTCCGCGTCCCACGCGTACTTTTGTCCCAACTGTCCCAGGATGAAAGTCTCTTGTTTCGGTCGAATCGGCTGGTTCACGTCCTCCGTGTACTTTTGGCCCGGATGTCCCAAACTGTCTAGGACAAATATCTCCGAACCGCCCGAAATGGACTGACTTGCACCAAACCGCCGATCCGCGTCCCGCGCGTACTTTTGTCCCAACTGTCCCAAACCGCGTGAACACCACTTAGTCGATTTTTTCCACTTTTCGGCCGGTTCACCTTTTCGCGTCCCGCACGTCCCGACGTCCCAACTGCTGTGCGGACCGCCTGGCGGCTTTTCGGCCGATTCGTGCCCCGACGTCCCAACTGTCCCCGGACTGCTGGACTAGGACTTAGCCGATTTTCTTCATTTTTTCGGCCCCAAGCTTGGTTTTTGCAATTTTTTCACCTTTTCTAACTCGTTGGGTTTTCTTCTTGGATGGGAGAGTTAGAAGGAAGCCGAGGGGGCCCCAAAAACATGATTTCGGGCCTTAAATCAATCTATTTGCTTGGGACTAAAGAATTTGATGCATGTTATCAAAATTACCTTGAGGGGTGAATTTTGGATAACACCACTCATGAAGATTCATACTATGATTTAATAAGCTAGAACCATGTTAAGACACCATGACAAGTCACCAAATCCAGTCATTACCAATCAACCTTCATACTTGACATCTGATTGACACCTCATACAGACTCATATGAACTCATGACACCATTTTCCATCAATGGACTTGACATAAATGACAACACAAAGACATAATGGCAAACAATGTACCCCTTTGTCATTGATGACAACAACCTTTAGAAAAATTGATGGTAACCAATAAGAAAACACACCTACATGGCCTCATTTTCATGTTTCTTATTCTTTTCTTCCCTTTTACATCTATGACAAAGGATAATATGATGACACAACCTATAAAATGACAACAACTAATGATAACAATACACAAAACAAATTTCTTGCACAAGTATCTCCCATTGGGACTGAAGTCTCTATTTTGATTCCTTAAATAACATATGAATATCCATGAACCTGATAATGATCCTCAAAATAGTTCCCCCTAAATGTGTACTCTCCATTATTCTTGTTTCTTATCCTTCTCTAGGTCAATATCATGCAAGAAGCTACTAGGTTTTCCTCCAATACTTGCCATATCTTCTTTTTAGACCATTTTCCCTAAACAACATATTTAGTACATCTCATCCACACTTTGCCAAGAAATTTAAGCACATGCATACCATGACTCAAATTATTATGAATCTCCTTGGGCTAGTACTGACCTTCTTCAATAGAAAAAACAAAATTTTAAATTTTTACCTTGCCTTCAAGTGATGTAGATGAAGTAACACAAAATCCTCTTCCTGGATTGACATTTCTATGTTTTTGACCTTTTTACATTCCACAAAGTATAAGAACTTTCCCCCTTTGAAACTATATACACTTCACCATCAAATTTACTCTTCTTGGCTCCTATAACACATGCTTAAAGTTCATGTCTACTCACATTGACTTAAGAGACATCATACTAACTCCGTACCACATTGTTTATCTCTTTCACTATCATTAAGTCCATCATTTTAGCATACAATAGGTTTTTTTACCATGTTTCATCATATTTAACCAATTTCTTATGGATTTAATCATCTTATCTTATTCACAATTTCTTATTTTGGATCATGGAAAAATCTTGGATATACTTAGATCACTGCAACTCCATTTGTTCTCAGAAGCACCTACAGACCTGTATAGTGCATTTTCTCATGCACACATCTTCTGATGTCACACAAACCAAGGTTTCCATCTAAACCTCAAATTAATCTACCATTGTTTCATCTCATGCACATAATAAATGTTACATCTTGTCATAATTGATATAATACCGTCTCAAACTTAAATTATCCACTCTTGCTCATAAATTCCATATTCAGAAATAGTCAATATACACCTCAAAATTTACATTTAGAATTGCAACTTCTTTGAGTGGACTTGAAACACATACCTTGCAATCTAAGTCACATCATCAAGTACCTCCTTTTTGGAGCAAGCTCAATCTTGTAATTTTTCCCCAATACCTGTCATGTTTCATATAATTTGTAAATACCTAGATTTATCTTTTTAGCTCTTTTCTCAAACATATAGTGCCCTGACTCGGTGTCTTTGTGTTTTAGATAACTCTTATCATTCATATAATTTGTGTAGCTCAACTTAGGGGAAAAAGATCTAATAATTTTCATCATCTTATTATAGAATTTCTCAGGGCATTATCTCAAACTTCATTGACTCATACCTAGTCATCATAATTTTTTTAACCTAACACATGCCATTCTTCATTTGAGTAATTGGGATGACCTTTATCTTGCATCTATTTGTTTCAACTACAAAAACACATAAAATACATACCTCAAGTACCCATGAATGAACATAAAGGCACCGATTTTCTCTTCCATAGTCATCAATACAATCCTTTCATGTTTATCACATACTTCTAAGCACCTTGAAGAACACAAAGGAACTTTGAAACACATGCAAAGACCCTATGAGGATTCTCAACTCTTTGTAGCACTTGTAATTTTTTTATACATCTAGGCACTTTTTGGAGCTCAAAATTACACCCTGGATATGATAATTGAGGATCATGAATTCTGAGGCAACATGGGACTGTCTCTTAGTTGTGGGACCTACGAAATGAGACATTCCTCCGGAGAGGCCGACTTCTTATTGTTTCTAATACTACACTACTCCTACTTCTGGAAATGAAACTAATTTTCCAAGGGACCAGGGGATAGAAGGAATTGCATAAATTAATTCCTAAACTACAGAGGTGATGCATCCAAAAGAGGGGTGGAGACACTCTCAGGTGAGTGGAAATGGGAGAAAATGATGAAGGAGAGGGTAGAATTGAGTGCCATAGTCCAAACAACATTGAAAACACCAATCCCATAGAGCATAACACACTTGAAAACCTACAAGGAGAGTAAGAGATGTAAAAACACCTACAAATGTAATGGAAGGCAAGAAAAATGCAATAAAATAGAGAAAGGGAAGAAGAGAGCCACAAAACACATATTTTATTGCTTCAGTTGGAAAATCCATTACAAGAGAGGAGAAGAGGCAAGGATCACCATGTAAGATGTCCAAACATGAGGCATGCAACTCACAAGTGTTCTATAAACATTTGGAAAGAGTTCCATTACAATTAATACCATTTTGCCTTCTAAAAAATGAGAAGTTACAATATGCGTAAGTCATGAGAGAAGAGAAGAAAATCCAAATTTTTGTCTTTACCCACCAACAACATTCATTAATTCCATGTAAAACAATATGGAATCCTGCAAACTCATTCCCTAATGTACTTTGCTTTATAGGTGAAGGAAAATGACCATTCTACATTTAATTTTTGTAATTAGGTGACTGAACCGCATTTATCGTGTTTGATTGTTTTTTTTAATTTTCACCCACGTACTCCACCTATTCTCCATTTTAAATGATTTATGAGTGTGGGGATTGAGAAAAAAATCTAATGATATCTTCTTTATCGATTTTGTGCTATGGGGGTCGAGATATAGCCATGAGGATATTTGGGGGCATTTTATTCATTTTCAAAATTCTTGAGATCAAGGTAAAAATGCAGTTACATGTGCAATATATTTCATTTTTACACCTTAGCACTTTAAATTTTTTTCATTGTAATATTTTATGCTGCAAATCCCATTCAAATTCGATATTTCGGATCTTGGAACAAGGCCTTGAGGGTCACCAAACTCCTTTTCATTTTCCTTTGACTATGGGTTGATCTCGGGGTGTGAGGAACTAGGGTCTCTAGGGAACTTTGCCTTTTGGGTCATCGGGGCCTAAACTATCCGCATTCACTACATTAAACTCTCAACCTCCATTCTAATGTGCCATAGGTTTGTGTGTTTTGTGGGGAACAAGTTCTCTACATCTCTTTGTGCTTTGTGGGCTTCTCTCGTCTGCACCCCCATTTCACTGTCTCCCACCTTTACTATGGCTTTATCGGACTTTTCAATCATTAGCACCCATTCCATCTCTACCCTTCAGGCCAAAATTCTCCGCTTCACCCACATAACTCCCTGCCTCTCGCCTTTGTTAATCGGACCTAAGCTTCTGCAGAGAACTAAGTGTTCCCGAGAACACTGTTACATCTGATCCCCATGTACTTGAAACCTACCGCCGACCCGCAATACAAAGGAGGTTCTCACTTCCAATATAATGCTGTAAAAGCGGGTGACCGGAGAACTCAAGACCCTTAGGAACAAGTACCTTATGGGCTTTCCCAAGCTGAAATAGCGGCAATACACTATAATTTGCTCCTTTTCTCAATTTTAATCAACTTATTGAGCTAGGTAGAGGGTTAGGGAGCTAGGAGAAACATAATATAATTCCCGCAAAAACCATTTTTCTCATTTTTTCCAGTTCTAACCCAAATTGACTAAGTATGATACAAGAAGAGGGGAAATTGCACAAAATGACCCCTAAATGTCACAAATCAATTGTAAATTCTCCAAAACACAAAAATTACCTAAAAATCTAGATACAACCTTGAAACTCTATCAAATTCCCGGGTCCATGTTCCATACTTGATTATTTTTTCAAGGGGAAAAAATGGACAACATTTTTGGCGACTCACAGGGGCCATCTCAAGCTAATAGATGAGCTGATCGAGATCTTGAAGCATCCATTGGGTATGGAGTCATATTGGAAAGCATATAAATTGATCGGAACTCAAAACCTATCCTTGAGCCACTTTGAAACACCGGAATCCTGGAGTTGATCCTGCATTTTTGTTTGAATTTTCTAATTTTTGTAAGAAAATCTTGAAATTAAGATGAGTGGAAAATTATTTTGATCTAAATTTTAATTTTCTCACTTCCCTCTGCAAATTTATCTATCTCGAGACAATGGATGAAAACATCTGAAACCATCCCAAAAATATAATTTCCTTTCCAAGTAAGAAACACAAATTAAATGATATCTTCGCAAGCGTGAAGGATTTGCACAAGTTTGGAGACACATACCGATTTGAGAGAGAACTTGGAATTAATGTTAAAATTTAAGTCTCCCCATGAACATGCCTTGAATGAAATGGATTGTGCAAGAGAACCAAAAATGCACAACAAACTATGCACAAAAGAGGAAGATTATACGTGCCCCAAGTGGAGCATGCAGAGTTTTCCCAAGCACTTCTTTTCTGAAAACAAACCTACTCTACCCTACTCTAACTAGAGGCAAAGAAAACTCAAATAAGTCCTTCAATTAGTAGGGAGAATTAGCTTCCCTTCCTCCTATTTTGAGACCATGTGTTTTATTTGACACTAGACTTGGCTTGTTGTAAGAGTGAAAAAATGATATGGAGCCAATTTTCCACCTGATTCATCAAGGTATCAATATCAAACAAATAATATACCTCCTTCAGTTTATCTACATTTGTTTGGAGGTGTTGAAGCTGATCCTTGATACATTATGGCTCATCCTCATGCTCTGAATTGAGCATGACTGGTTACAAATCAGTTTTTGGCTCCAAACTAGCTAAGTATATGATTGGAAACAAAACCTTTGAAACTAATGGGATGATTCTTTGAATTTTCCCACTCCTTTGAAACTAAACTCCATGAATGGAGTCATCCTGTATACTTTCCCAAAGAATATGGTTGTTTGCAGGCTGACTTGAATTCTACTCTACCTATACAAACAACTCTACCTCCTTCAAAACTTCCTTCTCCATGATGAATTCTGATTTTGTAATGGTGTCATCATCTCCTTCTTGCTGAAGTATGAAGTTTAAAATATGAAATTTCTCTTCATTTTATTTTTGAGGAAAAGTTTCAGTAGGTTCTTTCTCAATTCTCTCCTCCATGGATGAATCTTGGGAGTTGTCTATAGCAAGAGGTTCTTTGTGTTGAAATAAGGATGGTGGGTTTAAGATTGTAGTGATTTAAATAGGTTCTTCCTCACCAACAAAATCCTCCGAGTATGATAAAAAAATAAGCCTCTTCACTTTCTTGATTTTTAGGGTACTCCTCTTGGAAATCATCCTCCTTACGCTCCTGTTCATGAGATTATTCTTCCTTTACGTATGAATGTGATCCTTATGAAGAAAAAACAACAATATCGAGAATATAATGCCATCGTGAATGATGTATTATGATAAAATAGACTACTTGGTCATCTTCCTTTTGTGCTTCTTCTTGTGTAATCATAGTCTCCACATTGTGTTCTTGAGCTCCAACCTCCTTGACCTCTTTCTCATGACTCAACTTAGCCTTTGTTGAAGGCTTAACCAGTAAGGGGATTTGATCAATGTTGAACCTTGTATCCCACTCTTTCAATTTTATTGCAAGTTCTTCCTTTCTAGGCTCTTCAATATTCTTTCCTCCTTGATTGTGTTATGCCCAAAATGGGTTTGGGGTCTGCAAGAGGAGGTATGGGTTGCATCTCAACTGGTTTTTATTGTTTGTGGTGGAAGGAAAGGTGCAATTTTTTTTTCATGTGGAGGGGATTGAGATTTGCAAGTTAAAAGGGAAGAAGATGGAGAAGGGGAAACTTGAATGGGAATAGGTAGACAAAAGCTTGGAAATAGGATGAGATGACATAGATTGTGAAGGAGGAATATGAGGGCTAAAAGATGGTGTAGAGTTCCCCCATTGACAGGGTTTCCCAACACTAGATTGGTAAACCTCCATTTCTTCAACCCAATCTTCAATTTTAGGCATTATCTCAACCAAGAACTGCAGCTTTTGTTGAGGGCTGAACCAATTTGGTGAAAATATATCCATGGGTAGGGCTTCCTAAAACCAATCATGGTTGCCTTCATTGTACATGTGATTCTAGTATGTGCCATGTTCATCTCCATCTCTTCAATCTGCTTCTAGAAATCAGCATTTTGTATGGAAATACCACCATCACATATATAACCTTTTTCTTGATAAACATTTTGGTTAGATGAATAACCATATGGTTCACTGGAGGGTGTGTTATGCTCATATTATTCATGATAGGGCTCATAAAACTGATTTTTGGAAGTATTCTCAAAATAAGGAGATGGAAAGGACTAGTTCTACTGCTTCAAATAAGAATCCCAAGATGGAAATGAAGTCATGATTGCACAAATTCACGAAGAAAGTGGAAAGGTATGGAAGAAAATTGAATGAAATGGATGGAAGAAAAGGTCTCAAACTCAAAAATGGGCTATCTCGAATAAGTGGAGTCTCAATATATGCTTGGAATATGCCTCCAAATGCTGAGATATCATCAAGAGCATATCAAACTTGATGAAACAGAATATAAACCAAAGTACACACCTGTAAAATGTATAAATTTGAATGTTTGTCCCACAGTGTGCCAAAACTATTGGAGCATTGGAGGTAGCAAGGTGGAAAATATGTGTTGCAATTCAATCCTCTGTACGATATTGAATTTTATGTTCTCCCACCGAGCGTACCAAAAGTGTTGGAGCAAAGTGGAAGTAGCATGGTGGAAAATATGTGTTGTAATGCACTCCTATGTAATATATTGACTTCTATGTTGTCCCACCGGGTGTGCCAAAACTATTGGAGCTCAAAATTGCACCATGGATATGATCATTGAGGATCATGAATTCTGAGGCAACATGGGAATGTCTCTCAGTTGTGGCACCTACAAACTGAGACAGTCCTCCGGAGAAGGCCAGATTCCTCTTCCTATTTCTAATGCTACACCACTCCTATTGTTGGAAATGAAACTAATTTACCAAGGGACCAAGGATAAAAGGAATTGCATAAATTAAATCCTATACTACAGGAGGTGATGCACTAGAATGAGGGGTGGAGACACTCTCAGGTGAGTGGAAATCGGAGAAAATGATGAAGGAGAGGAAATAATTGAGTACCATAATCCAAAAAAAAATCAGAATACCAATCCCATGGATCACAACACACTTGAAAACCTGCAAGGAGAGTAAGAGATGCACAAAACACCTGCAGATGTAATGGAAGGAAAGAAAATGCAATAAAACAGAAAGGGAAAAAGAGATCCACAAAAAGATATTTTATTACTTCATGAATGCACAATCCATTACAAGAGAGGAGAAGAGGAAAGGATCACCATGCAAGATGTCCAAACATGAGTCTTGCAACTCAAAAGTGTTCTGGAACCATTTGGACAAAGTTCCATTACAATGAATATCCCCCCTTCTAAAAATGAGAAGTTACAATATATATAGAAGTGATGAGAGAAGAGAGAAGAGATAAAAATACCAAAATTTTGTCTTTACCCACCAACAACATTCATTAATTCCATGGTAATACTTGCAAACTCATTCCCTAATTTAATTTTCCTTGTAAGTGAAGGAAAATGACCATTATGCATTTATTTTTACAACTAGGAAACTCCGCAATCGCATTTATCATCATGGACTATTTTTTTTACAATTTTCTCCCACATACTCCACCTAATCTCCATTTTAAATGATTTATGAGTGTAGGTATTGAGAAAACAAATCCAACGATATCTTGTTTGTGAGATTTGGTGTTTTGAGGGTCGAGATATAGCCATGCGGTATTTGGGGTTGTTCTTTTCATTTTCAAAATTCTTAGGCTTTGGGTAAAAATGCAAAGTTACTGCTTGCAATATATTTCATTTATACAATTTAAAACCTTACCTTTTTTCAATTTAATATTTCATTCCCTAAACCCCATGAAAATAAGATATTACTGATTTAGACCTCCTACACGACTGTGGTGCCCTAATCCTTCCCTAGTCACCCCAGTCTACTCAAACATCTCGATCTAACCTTTTTCAAGCCCCCGTGTGGTCATTCATGCATTATGTTCATCTGGTTTATTCTCTCAAATAGTCCTGAGGCATTGTTGAATCAACTAAGCTTTTTCTAACCCTTCTTTGCACATTATGGTTTCATATTTCATTTACTTAGTTGCATGGGTCACTTTTCCTTATTCGGTTAGTTAGTATTTAGTGTTTTTCATAGCATTAGATTAAAATAAATTTGATTCCCATGATTTCCATTTTAGTTTAATCATTTTGGTGAACTTGTACTATATTTTCACGCTTTTAGGATCCTCGTTCTTTACTTGTCATCCTAGAGTCCAATCATCATCAATATCTCAATCAATGATTATTAGCTTGCAAATCCTAATTTAAGGCATATAATCCAACATCTTCTTACTACTACTTGCATTCGTGGCTTTGATATGCATCCTTAGTCGGTCTATCAAACAGATTGTTGATGTATTTTCTCAACACATAGAATTCAATTGTAATCCTCCTGCTTTGATGTTCATAGTTTAAACAATGACCCACCTTTGCATATCACGTGTCATATTCAGAATGTGGGTGTCAAACACATTTTAATCGAAAATGGATCTGAGCTCAACTTGTGTCCCATGTAATTCCTTGAAATCTTAGGTCTTTCTGCTCTTGATGTTAGCCCATCTTGTCTTTCACCTGCGTGCTCATTATGGTTCTGTTTGTTCATGTGTTGGTCATATTACATTACCTATCACCGTAGGACCAAAAATGGTCAACAATGTGTTATTTTTCATTGAATTCCCAGATACTACAATTGTATTCTTGGTAGGACATGGCTTCATGCCATGCAAGCTGCCACTTCTACTTTCCATCATTGCATTAAATCCCTCCATGAAGGCATTGTATATATATTTTTCATGATCGCGATCCATTTCAATATTGTGACTATGCTCCTAATACTAGTCTTCCTATTCCACACACTAATACTACAGATGATCCTCAACCTATGGATGAACCACCTCACTTACCACCAATTAAAAGTGCCATTTGTGTGATAGATGCGCTTCTTCTAGGCCACCTACAACTACATGATTCTTTTTCACGCGCCTGTCCAATCTATGGATGTCACTCTATCACCTACACCTTCATATGTACCACCTACGTTAGCAAGCCCACCATTTACAAGCATGATTTTTATGAATGATTTATATTGGGAACATATTCCATTTGATCATGCTTGTGATGACACTCTATGCATACATGAGGGATTGGATCGATTAGGCTTTGCTTTTGAGGACCTCTATCCTACACCATACACTCCTCATCTTTATTATGGGTTTTTTTGCATTACCTCTGCTTATGGTCTCTGTGTTTTCCACCTCATGATATTCCTTACACATGATCCCTCAACTTAGACCACTCACATTTGGGAAATCATTACTTGATTACATTGGGGGCACTCTAGATCCTGATCATATAAACATATCTTTCATCATTCCTTTTGGTCATGTCTTTGTTTGTAATAGTTCCTTTCTTGGCTACACTCAAAATATCACTCATTGGTATGTTTGCGGTTGTCCACTTTATCAATTCATTGATGAGGAGTATGCCATGGGTATGTACAAATTACACTTTGTAATGGCTCATTACGTGATCAACTCCGCACCATTGCTTACTGTGTCTAATACTTATCCATTCGACTATGACCCCGAAAGTGACGATCTTCTAGATGATGTTACATAATTATATTTCTCAATCTCAAAAACTTGGGGGTAATAGCATCCAACATATCCCCCCACTCTTAGCATCAACACATCTCTCATTTGTGTATTATCATACTTCCACCCCATAAAATACACATATTCATCTACATTTTAGCATCGAACATTTCCCAATGACACCCTATTTTGCTTCGGTTCACACTTGAATGTTGAGGGAATACTACACATGAACCCCACACATTGCACAATAGGTATTCCACATTGCATCTCTTCACACATCTCACGTCATATGTCTTAAATAATACATTCTCCATTTAGTCCAAATCATTCGTATTTTGACATTTGCACATCTACACAACATACCTATTCTACACATCCTACTAGTATTCATCACATACGTGTCATACACCTATTTGTCTAGGAGTTTAGTAGTACATACTATTCATCCTACATAGTGCACACTTCACACTATTAGGCTATCTACCCATCTTGCATTACATACTATACATCACATATTTACACATTTTGTTCATCACACGATCATCTCTTACCATCCCATATATTATATCTCCTCACATGCGCTGTACTCACTACTCTATGAATCACTCTATTTCCTTAGCACATACTCGAATTTCGAGGGTTTACAAATCAAATGGAACTAATCATACACACACGTTCTTAATTTTACCTTCTCTCATACGAAATTCCTAGGTTAGTAACATACACTA
This sequence comes from Taxus wallichiana var. yunnanensis, assembly GCA_018340775.1. Classification (NCBI taxonomy): domain Eukaryota; kingdom Viridiplantae; phylum Streptophyta; class Pinopsida; order Cupressales; family Taxaceae; genus Taxus; species Taxus wallichiana. The sequence continues at coordinate 725,037,657 of CM031243.1, read as the reverse complement.
TAGGCTAAATGCTCACCCATCCCATCATCTTGTAGTGATATAAACTTTAGGCTACATCATCACTCCTTAGATCATGTTGTCATGATATACGCCTTAGCTATAGGGTCACACACACATCATCTCTATGTCACCTATCATCAACACACATACGTAATCATTAGAGCATGTTAAACAAAACATACACACTTCAACCATTTATCGATGACGCCTCTCATTTACGGTTCATTCTTGACTTATGAGGAGGGAATACAAATGAACCTCAATGCATACAACTTCACTCACTCGGGGGCATGCGGCTATCATCCATCTTAAATTCCATTCCATCCATCCAAATCATGTTGCATATCTTGGTTTATTTTACTCTTGCTTGAATTTTCTTAAACATGTTTTCTTATTACTCATGCTCGATAGATTTCTTGTATGCCATTATCTTTACCATACACACATGCATGTTCACTCCCTTTTCTAGTTGTGATCACGATACATGTCTCTTACACAAAACATGGATGATCACCTCTTACCAGTCCTACAATGGTTCTTTGGGGCATGCACATTCATCTCTTTTAGGTGTTATTATTTCATTTTGTTCTTAGCACACTATTTTATTGGTTATACACGCTTTTGACATACTGGTCATGTTTCTAACCCGCTAACGAGTGCTTTATGTGTAACATTTTTGTTTCAGATTACTTCTACCATAGCTATCTATTGTTTTTACTTGCTTATTATTGTTTTCTATTATATGAAGGCCTTGCCCTTTGTTTGGTGTGCAAACTTGTTTATTTGTATGATGCCACTATGGCCTTCGATATCTTGCAACATCATGAGTGATGTCCCATGTTTCAACCCACCTTTCATGGTCTATGTTTGGTTTCTTGTGTGTTTACTTGTATTCTAGCTTACATATTGTTTTGGTAGATTACACTTGATTTCTACATGCATGCTTGTTTGTACTAGCACTTGTTTTCTAGACACTTGTTTAAGTACACCTCAATTTCCACCGGTGAATTTTATTCCCCATGTAGGGATCAATTTATATGAACGGTCCTCTTTTGGAGCCACATCCTCCTATCCATGACGTCGCATGTGCCTCGAAAGAGGGGGAATCGGTTGAGGTATACATACTATACAATGCTCTACATCGATATAGTTCGATTTTGTTTCCATCCTTGACATAGTGGTTTATATAGAGAGTGAGTTTCACCATTCTATAGAACTCGATACATAATGGATTTTATAGGACATGGGGTCCTTAGCATTCTAGGGAGTAGTTACGAGTTTGGAGGATACAACGGACTTTCCTCTCTACACTTCTTCGACCAACGACGTTGGATCGCCCAAAAACTAGGTAGTAAAGATATCTCTTCACATTCTCACGGAAACAATTTTAGGTTGGATAATAACATACCTTTCTCCCTTCACTTCTTCAACCTTAGTGGCATGAGATTGCCCAAAAAACTTTCACTTCACTAATAGTTATAGGATATAATTTATACACCCTTTCTCTCATCATGGATTAGGTGCACATGTTCCTTTTGCATTTTTCATAATTCTATTTACATTCTTTTTACTATATACATTCGGTTTTTACACACATATACATGCCTATTTAATTACTTGATAATCTTATCCTTTAGAGGTCCGTCCGTATCGGAAGCAAGCAAGCAGTCAACAAACAACAACGAAAACAACAACTTTTTATTGCATCACACACCTCATACTAACATATAGGTACATAACATACATCGATAGCTACACACACGTTTCCACCATAGGTTCACTCTCATCACTTTTTACATTTTTTTCATCTTTAGTCTCCACACTCCATATCTTTCTCACTCCATGCTTTTTCTAGTCTAGCGACACGCTTTCTACATCACTCTACATGTACATCAGGGACACATCTATATCTACTTTATGTTACCAAGCATTCTTCTCACCAACATAAAGTGGGGGAAAATGTAGACATTGAATCATGCACTTTGGGTATTATTTAGTCTCGGTCTCATATTATTATTCATATCATTTTTGTGTGAAGAAAGTACTAATTAACACATGTCCTTTGGCCATTTTACTTTACTTTTTGTCGTCACTTCTAACCTCCTACATTTCCTTTCCCAATCAATTTTTTTCATTCTGCATTGTTCCTATCCTGATTAGGGTCCCAAGCCTAGGACTAGGGTAATTTAGGTGCCATGGTCCCATCTAGGTGTCCCGATCCTCTTTACACTTTACTCTTATCTTTTGGGCACTTTCCAACCATTTGAGCTTGTCATATTTTTAGTGGTTGGCCTTTTCGAGGTTAATTACAAAATTAGAACAAGAGAACCATATAAATATAAATTTGTTAGACCATAATGAGGAGCCAATCACTAGGAAATACTATCACCACCTAAGTTTGCATCCATCAAAGGATCCATTTGGGTCCATCTAGCTTCATCACAAGGGAAAAGGCTTGTTCATCTAAGTCACACTGTATAGGAGGGAAATTAATTTTATTCCATCCACCATTTATTTACATTTATACATCTAGATATTTCTCACTACTTCAAAAAGCGCGACTGACACAAGATCACATATGGCATGATTGACACACACACATCTAGAACTACATTTGGTTCTCAAAATGAAGTGTAGTGCTTAGTTAGTGAGTCCACCATTGTGGCCACTGAGGATAGTTCAACCCCTTCATATGCATATTTATTTTTTTAGGGTTTTTATGATTGGTTTGGGGTGTTACGAGGCATCTCCCTCATCACCGATTACTAGTGACATATAACTCATTCCAACAACATCGACATGACATGAAGCGAAGGCATTACAACACTTATCAACCCTATGAATTTGGTTTATGGACCTCCTACACATACCAAGGTTCCCGGATCTCGACTAGAGAACCCCAAGCACCATCAATATTCCTGAGGTACCCTGGTCTACTCAGAAATATCAGACCCGTCCTTTCTAGATCCCGCATGTGGTCGTTCTTGAATTTTTTTCATCTGGTTTATTCCGTGACATAGTCCCAAGGCATTTTTGAATCAACTAAGCTCTTTCTAACCCTTCTTTGCACATTAGGGTTTCATATTTCATTTACCTAGTTTCTTGGGTCACTTTTCCTTATTTATTTAACTGTTATTTACTACTTTGCATAGTATTTGATTAATCTAGAATAGATCACTATTTTCTATTTTAGTTTTATAAGGAGAGAGAAACCTGTTAGAAAAATGATCATAACTTCTTTGTTTCTTGTCCAAATTACTTGATTTTTTTGAAAATATTTAGTATTGGAGTTTTATTTTAAAATTCATTCTATTATTTATCTTAAGAAGGATCCATAATTTTTTTGGTTGCAAATAAGACAAGGTTATTAATTTACATTCCTTAAGAGACCGAGTTTAGAAAAACTAGCAAAACTTCCATAATCTTCTTCAAAAATTGATGAAAATTGGCATGAAGCACTAAAACTTACCTCTCTAAACACTTAATAGGTTGGTTTTTCATTTAAAGGTTCCTAAAAATCTCAAACCTATCTCATTTACCTAGGCAATCACTATAAGTTGTCAAGGTTATTTTGGTGAACTTTTGAATTTTTCCTCCAAGATATAAAATCAACCTTTTGGATGCTCATACATACCCTATAAAATTTTTATAGGATACACCCATCCTTACCTAATATTTTCCTGACCTTATTTGAGCTCTTACACCTCATTAGGCTTTAGAAATAGGCCTAAATGAGCCAGTTACAACTGTGACTCCCAACATTTGACCTATTTCTCATTCCAAAAGCTATTGCACATGCTAGAATCATCATGTATAACCTATAGAACACCTGATCCAAGCATGCTAACCATATCCATGCCTCCAATGGGCTCCTTCCTCACTAACCAAGCTTGTAACATCTTGAACCTATCTTGGAATACACCTTAATCCTCTTTGTGAGCTCTAACCATCCTTAATAAGGTACTACCAATCAACCTTCATGTCTCTTCACTGAGCCTCACTTCACCACTCACACCTTTTCCATCAATACCACCTGACCTCAATGAAAATAACAATGTACCCAGGTTCAACAATCTCCCCCTTTGTCATTAATGACAACAACTCAAAAAACTTTGATGACAAACTACCACATCATCCCTATAACATTCAATACTTGTTTCTGATAGCACTCTCTCCCCTTTGACATCTATGAAAAAGGTTCAAACATCCAATATTATGAGTAACATGAAAGAAAGTAATGATAAAAGCATGACCTTTCCTCAAAAACTCCCCTGGAATGATGCTTCTCTTTTATCTGATAAAACTCAAAAAGTTGCATTACTTACTTCTTTCAACAAATACAATGCTACCCCTAAACTTGTTCTCTTCATTTTCAGCCATCTCACTCCACCATTCCCAAACATGAAGCTCATAGACTAATAAATTTTGTAATTTTGTCCTTAGATCCTTGAATCATATTTTCGGTGCCTTTTGGTTCAACTTTGGCCACCCAAAGGTGCATCTAAGTGCAATCATGTACAAGGATCAAGCATACTCCCCCTGGAATCACTACATCCTCCTTTACCTCGAAACAACAAAAAATCAATCTTTTACCTTGTATTTGAGCCATGTGGATGGATTAGTTAATTCTATCTAGTCCTAATGGAATTTTTTAGTGTTCTCTCTTAACTTTTCTTGTTCTTACCCTAAATGCAAAAGATAAGTTGCTCCCCCTTGAAGCTCACCATCTTAGATTCAAAATTTGTGAATCACTAGGCTTTCTAAAACACCTCAAATTATTAACCACCTTCCTTGTTCAAAAACCTTTCAACACCTATAGATTAGTGTTTTTAGCTTACCATAGTCAACAAATTTAGCTTGATATATGAAAACTCCATTTTCTATCTTTCTACAATAACCTTGGCCTCTTTGGTCTTCACCATACTTTTCTAAGTATCCTTACCTATTTCAACACCTTGAGACACTATTAGAGCAACCTTTTCATTGATTCACAAAGCTCACATATCACTGATTACTCATCTTACCAAGATTGATTTCTTATAGCTTTAAGACAACACATCTAGGTATAATCATGGTTTATGTACTCAATAACCGCTCAAAAATATTTATAGTATACACTATATTCCTTTCATAAATTCTAAGATTCCTACAAAGTTTCAAGAACTAGCTCATCAAACTTCTCTTTGAATCATCCTTTTGCTCTTTTGGATTTTACAAGCCCAACTAGGCTTGTACAACCTTTTAACTAGTATAAATTTTAATACAAATAACACAAAGACACAAACTAAATAATTTTGACCACCCATTTTGGATTTCTTAAAGCCTCTGAAATTTCAATTTTTGAACTCAACAACTAAAGTATACCTCCTTTGTTAAATGACCTTCTAGATTAGCCCTTGTCTTTGTGTAGATTGCCATCTCGTAATACTATCATGATAATATTCGTATTTTACTAATGAAAGATTAAAATTCTTCTTATAACGTATAAATGACACCTTCAATATTGTTCCTTGCAATTTTTGTTACTAGGTTCTACATTTAGAGATTTCTAGAGTCATATCTTCCTTAAAACCCCGACTAGTCTACAATGGAGTCCGAGAAGAGTATTTTTGATAAAAATTAACAAAAATGAATTTTAATGTCCTATATTTTTCCAAAAATTCTATCTCAATGATGTACAAGATTACTTCTTACCGGTGAGGCTAGATGATTTCATCATATCTTATTTTTCTCAGCTTTCATATTGTCTTTCCTATAGTCATTCAAATTTACAGTCATAAAACACACCTTTTCACCGCACAAGAGAATTCAATATTTCTTATCACAATCAAGAATAGTCACACAAAAATTAACACATTATAGTACTTGATTATCACTTTAACATACCATTTCAAGCCTTCTCAGTCATATTGTATCACACACACACGAGAAAAATTTATCTTTAAAAAAGAAACTGGATGTTCAAGCTAACATCTTTACTCAAAGGTATAACTTGAAAGTATCAATCTATACTATCATAATTCATTACAATTTTGAAACACCTATTAACTGCTTGTTCACCAAAAATTATCACAAGACACCTTAACATGGAACAAAGTTTCTACCACATCATTGGTTTCATGATTTGGAATAAACAAACTATCATTATTTCCTTTCTTGATGAACAAAGGAATTTTGAAACCTTCATGAGCCTTGATAAACTATTATAAACTTGGGGAGGTCTTATATGAGTATCCTTGGAAAAATTTGCACACTGAAGACCTTAATAATAAGAAAGGATTTTGACTGAGCTGAGTATGAAGATTTGAAACTTAGATTAGAAATGATGAGTTAACTTCAAGTATTGAATGGGAGTTCCCAAGGCTTACACCATTATACATTCTTTGGGATTCTTACTAACATGGATAAACATAACAAGACACTTACAATAGACTTGAAAAACTATACAAGCTTAAATAAACTCATCGTTTGAACAATTAAAATGGTCATAAAAATAAGTATGACAACCAAGACCAGAAATTGATGGATTACTTTTAGAGACAATATGTGACATACCATTAGCACTCTTTTTACATCTTATGATCTTTTGAAAAATTCTTATGACTTTATGAAAAGGTTAGCTAACATACCACTTGGTTTTCATAATATTGAAACTATTAAACCCTGGGAAATACCTATGGATGAAATTGCATTATTAAGTGCCTATCACCATGCTTCTTTCAGTTGGTACATACCTTCTAAAAGCCTTAGAGAAGGCACACTAGCTTGTTAGATAATCTTAAAATAGTAAGTAGTCCTAAAAACATGATGAATCAATTCTTTCCTTTTTATCTTTATAATCTTGTTAGTATTATTGGATGCATTCCTTGGAGTAACAAACACATCAATTGAGATCTCACTTTATTATTGAGTTTATGATAGACATACATGTTGTAACTCACACACTGTTCTAACACTTCTTAAGGAATGATTTTCTCATCCCTTTCACTAGAATTGTCTTCCTTATTATTGGAGTTTTCATCACCTCCGATGTCTTGTTTGTACCAGATTCTACTATATGATCACACCGATAGTTGAGTCTCTATATCACCTTCCCATGATAGTTTCTTGTCATTATTTTCCTTTTCAGGATTAGATTTTTCTTCCTTGACCTTGTATATGTAAGAGCCGGACTATATTTGCGAGAATAAAATACACGGAATAATGATATATCTTTCAATTCATTCCAGATTATTTACATAAGATGCAATTACAAATATATAGGCACATAGTTTCCTATAAATTAGGAAACTATTCTACTAACAAATACTAATCACGTGAGTTGTTTTTGTGTACAACCAAACAACTCAACACACATTTGTTATTAGTTGTTTTATATAACAACTAAATAACAAATTACTAATATAATAATAATTACCAAATGTAATTATTATCTACACAATGTAAATACTAATTCCTAACATTCCCCCCCTTAGTGTTTACATGGTAGAAAAACATCCACACTCTCAACTGCAGTATGCTCACCCCTGTGGCATGTCCAACTCTGTGACTCATGACCTTGATCCAAAAGAAAGGCTCTCTCCTTCCATGGTTTTAAACAGGCTTACCACAAACCTTGACGTGACAGGAACTTCATCAACTGTCCACCTCGTGTGGTTTTCTGGATCCTCCCACAAACCCTTTCAAGATCCATGAACTGACTTACTCTGGTGCTATTGTTCATCACTATGCTTATACATCAGGGAATTATGTAGGAAACACAACATGCATATCTCAAAACTGCACAATAGAAGATATACTGAAAAAATTTCACATTACTTCCTATAAGAATCGTAATGTTCTTAATTGTAGTCTCTGTCATTGATCACTGCCACTCGATCTCAAACAACATAGAAAACTGCCACTACCACTGAAGCTTTCCTTGACTAAGTCGTTTTGGGTACGTAGAATGGGAATGGAACATTGGTATGTATTCCCCCCCATAATGTGAAATTCCACTCAAATAGATACTGAGAAGCAAAATGCATCGAAGAACATACTCCTGAATGGATCTTGCTAGTTAGGTCTTGCTGCACATGGTCACTAATGCTAGTGAACGTATTCTTCTAGCTGACCATCTTCCAAAGAAGTACGGCAGTCAGAGGACCAAGTCAGTCAGAGGATCACTGACAGTCATCTGTGCTCCAACACAACTCTCTTTCCAACATCCATCAAATGCCACACAAAACAGGAACACTGCAAACTGAAGCACACTGAGAAAATGAAAACCACACTGAAAATCTAATACTCACACCATACATATGCCACCACAGCTTCTGCGCGGCCCCGTTATTGGTGACTGACAAGAGGTCGCTGAATGACCTCCAGCCTCCTGTGCCTCCATCCTCTAGTTTTTTTGGCTTCTAACTCAGCCAAATGAAAATTTTAAGCTCATTTGTTTCCACATTGAAGTTATTCTCCCCCCGCAATGTGAAACATTTTAGTTTTAGGACGTCGGGTACAACCGATAATGCGTCCCACAAAATAGCCAAAAAATATGATATTTTTCAAAGTGGGTATTTTATCCCAAAATTAGAACCACTATAATGAGAATTAAAAAATAAACACTTTTGCAAAAAACGGTGCTCAATTTTGAGTTACCGTGCAAAAGTTATTGAGGTTACAATTTCCCGTAAATTGGTCCAATTAAAATAAAATTGAATTGCCCTCAAAATTCAATTATTAAGCAAAAACTATATATATATATATTAAACTATAGTTTTGCTAAATAATTAAAAAAATTGACCAATAAGAAAAAACCTGTGTGTTGCATTTCTTTTACCGGATGTGCATTTCCAGCCACAAAACGTCTGTTTGACAGCAATTTCGTCATATCTGCATGCTGAATCTGACCCTGATGTAAACTAAAAAGTTGTGCGTATTTTTCTCATATTTTCAACCCAAAAGAATCGCCTCAATCCGATGTTTTATGAGGAAGATATGTTCATTTTACTGAACACTACTTGCTGTATTTTTTTGGACGGATTTTTGAATATTCTCTTTGGCCTCTTAAATCTTCTTGGCTCTCATAGGAATAACCTGCTCTGGTACCAAATGTAAGAGCTGGACTATATTTGCAGAATAAAATGCATGGAATAATGATATATCTTTCAATTCATTCCGGATTATTTACATAAGATGCAATTACAAATATATAGGCACATAGTTTCCTATAAATTAGGAAACTATTCTACTAACAAATACTAATCACGTGAGTTGTTTGTAACAACCAAACAACTCAGCACACATTTTTTATTAGTTTTTTTATATAACAACTAAATAACAAATTACTATATAATAATAATTACCAAATGTAATTATTATCTACACAATGTAAATACTAATTCCTAACAAAGATATCCATTTTACTTTCTTCTTTTCGTGTCTCTCTCAACAATGGATGATTTGGTCTCATTCTTAGATTTTTCCTTTACCTTTTTTCCTTTCCTATTAAATTCTTTTAGATTGTAGCTATATCTAGGGATTCATGACAATGTCTTGCAAAGTGACCTTGCCCATGGCAGTTGACACATACAACTTAGCTCTTTCCTCTTGAGTCTTCTTCTTCCTAAAATTGACTCAATGGTTCTTCTAGGAAATACTTGGCTATGTGACCCTTTTCTTTGCAATTTAAACATACTATGTTCTTCTCATATTCAGTCTTACAATCTCTCCATGGATGTTCTTCATCTACTTTTCTCCTACAATCTCTAGCTCTATGCCCAAACACATTGCATGAAAATAAAATTCCATGAAACTTACCTAAGAGTATTATTTCATTTGGATGCCTAATGGTCTTATTGTGTTCTTTTTTTCCTTCTTGCTCTCATAACATCCTTGGAAAGATACATGGATTGATTCATCCCTTAGTTCCCTTTGCCTTGCTTGTTCTAATACATATCTTAGGGTCTTTAATTCTACATTTAGTCTCTCACATTATTCACTCTTGGCTTGGATAGTTTCTTGACATAGCTCATGTTTTACTTCATTTTGATTTGTTTCATTTTTGACAACCAATTCTGATTTTTCACTAGAATTCCTTTGTTTTCTTTATAAGTCATCAAGTTTGCTTTAGTGGTTTGTTTCAACTCAACCTTCAAAGTCCTTAGTTCTTCTTCATGTTTAAGGAAAGCATTTTCTTTGTCTCTCAAATCCTTTGACACTTTCTCAAAAAATGATGCCATTTCATTTAGTTATTGACCATGTTTTCCTTCCAAGAGCTTGATTTCCTTCTTTAACTAGATAATCAAGGCTTGAGAAATTTCAGAATTATTTTTTAGAACTGATTCTACTAATGAAACCATGTTTTTGCATTCAGGATCACCTCCAAGATGTTAGGCTTGATTCCAGAGAACCAGGATCTCATACCAATTATTGGAAACTAGGACAACAAGGGGCAAAGAATCAATGTCTATTAAATTTTTAAAAGAAATTTTCATTTCCTCAATCATGCTATGATGAACACATAAAACCATACATGAGAAAATAACATGAGAGTATACACAAATACACATAAGTTAATGTAGGAAACCCAAATTGGGAAAAAACCCAATATAACTAAGAACTAGGCTAAGGAAAAGGATTTCCAAGTGATCTGTTACATTGATTTCAAAGTTGAGCTACTACTAAACATGGAGATGCAACCCTAAAATTCAACCAAGCTACTACTCAATATTTGACAAGCTTCAACATGTCTAGAAGCATCAACTCCAAAATTTAGTCCAACATCAATTGACCTTTAGTAAGCTTCAACTTACAGGGAAGCAACAACTCCCCACATGCTAAGCTGCAACTTAGACTTTATCAGAGTTTGGATCACACAATTTTTTTATCTTAAACAACTAATAGTGACCACTAGATTAGCTTACTCTTATACTATTTTAAATATCAATCTCTACCTAATTGTTTTACTACAAATCTCTTATATACAAGGCTGATTTCGAGGACAATTTCTTATCAAATTGCACTCTCTCACTCCGTTGTATACTCTATGATTTGCAAGATTATTTTCATACTCTAATCCTTTTCATGAGAATGAATTATTCATTCATCTTTTCCTATTAGCATATCACCTTATCTTAATCAACTATCTTTTTAGTCTCCTAGCTATCCTTGGGAATATATATCTGATATCGTGGCTTCAAATCTGGTTTTGCATTCCCAATTATGTTCTTATATCATGACCATAATACTATCACAATCCTATCAATTCTCTGCATTAATTTCATCATACAATGATCACTACAACAACATACCTTTCTTCAGCATACATCTATAAACACTATTAAGTTTCAACTCTTATACCATTTCTCTCACAAGTAACCTATCTCAAAGATTGTGGTCATATGCCTTATAAATAAATTTTCCTAGCTCTCATAAGCTTTAATACATTCTCAATCAATCCAATTTATCATTTTCATATTCTTCACATACAAATTTATACATCACATTTCCCCTCATCAGTTACTTCTTTAAATCTCTTTCAAGTTTCTTCATTACATCAATAGAAACACTTCATCAAAAATTAAGATTTTTGATAAAAATCTATGATCACATATTTGAATTTCCAACTTACCACATTAGGAATCTTCATATTATCTTCTATAAAACATGAGAAAAAGGATATGAAGTTAATTCAAAAGGGAAAATATTCTTATGGAGTTATAATCGCATCTCGACATAGACTTGTCATATTTTGAAACTTACAGGTTTAGTTAAGGTAATATTGAGGCACATGGAAACTTCTAAATCTTACGGTCATAGGCTGATAAGACACTTTAATGACTTCTAAACCTGAAGTGTAATGTTTTTTCTAACTTGTGGTATTCCTTTCAACATGCGGGAGTTTGTCTTGTAGTGTAAGAATCCTTTTGTCGGAAGAATTTTTGGCAAAATTATTTGTCAAGTGGGAAAATTAATGGATTCTCACCAATAGTGTGCAAGATTGAGTCCCTCTCTGCTTGAATGAGGTAGCTCCATTTATTGAAAAAAGGAAATTAAAATAACCTAATCTAATTTATGGTGTGGCCCGAAGACCAAGGATCACACAAGAATACTTCCCTAAACCTATGGCAATTGCTTGTATTCAATACAAGAGAAGAAAATTGCTTAGTGAGAGAGATAGGAGAGAAAAATAAGAAAGGGATTTCAATCAAAAAATAACATAGAAGAGTTTTTGAATTAAAACTAGAACATTTCACTTGCATCAATCAGAAGAAACCATTTGCAAAGAAAGAGGAACAATCAACAAGAAACACAAAGTCTTATTACATCATGTTACACAATTTACAATGCTCCTGGAGTACAAGTTGAGATGGAGATAGAACAATAGTAGATAAGGAACAAAATAAATGAAGGCACTTGCTTCTAGAAAAGATAGTGAGAGCTAGTAAACAAGCATTAACATTCCCTTGAAATGAGGGCGCCATTCATATTTATAGTGCTATGACTATCCTTTCATCTCCCCCACATGACCTTTCACCTTCCTCTATGACTGTTGACCTTTCGAGTTCATGTCACGAACTTTGATTTTCATGTCATGATGTTTTGATGTTCCTTTGTCACTTGTGACCTTTCAAATTTCTCAATCTTCTGATCACATCATCTCTAGGTTGCTCAAAACCTACTTAACACACAACATCGTTTTCCATACCACAAAAATCTCCTTGAAGTGCTACATAATTTTTTGTGCCACCAAAAATATCCTCTATGAATGGAATCATTTTCCCGACATGTGAAATTTGATTGGGTCACCCAAAATCTGCTTGAAAAGATGACCTTGTTTTCCATGTCACATGACAACATCTCTCGGGTCATATTATCGCATTATGTCATCATGCGACAAAACCTTGAATTTATTGTCACACACCTATAATTTTTGTTGTCACTTGGGTCTCTCATTTCACACGACTTGCATTATTTTTCTCCGCTAGGTTTCCGTGTTGCCGTCTACACACCTTTCCGTCATACGACTCAAGCCTCCAGGACCCTTGAAAGTCGTTGTCGGGTGACCAAAATGAGTTTCAGTCGAAAACAACTTGTTGTCACACAAAACTAGGATTTTTTTCAGGAAACATCAACTTGGTGTTGCATGAAAAGATTTGTTGATGCATGTCACTTGATTTGTTGTCATTACGCGACAACATTTGTCAAGTTCACGGTGAACTTGATTTCATCATTTCGAGAGCAAATGTTAATAAAAATAGGTCGTCCAATATATGTATTTTTATAGCTAAAGTACAATGAATCCAATGAGCATATCTATAAGTCTTGAAAATGAATTATTCATCATATTTTACCCATATATTAAATTTTATGTCAAGGTGTGTACTTGGTAGGTAGACTGAGTGATAGGAAGTGTTTACGATCACCACAAACTAAAAAAATGGTTCGATAAGATAATTAAATATAATTTGATTTTTGATTTGGATAGGCTCTCAAATATTCATAATGCTCTAGAAACCTTTTGGGAAAGTTACAGCTTGTACCTTAGGACCTTTGTGTCACATTGTCAGACAAGTTTTCACCTCTCAATGTTCCCAAAACCTTTCCTTGATGATTTCAACATGAAGTATGATATTTTATCTCTCCAATTCCTAGGGTATGATATTCCAAATATTTAGAGGGATCATGAAACTCTTCGAACAAGGTGACTAGCTTGTTCACAACATGTATTTCCCAATACCTTGCTACGAAAGATCCAATTTTACATAACTTGTTCCAAAATGCTTATTTTCTTCTAGGAAATTCCTAAATTCCTCGAGTTTTTCATAACTATGTCAAACACTACTCGGATGCATTATCTCTTCTTAGTACATCCCCAAGAGGTGTTCATTCGGTGCAGGGAGTCTTGAAAATAGATCTTTTTAGGCCTCCGGGAGTAACTCCTTCCAGGTGAATCATAATGAACTCATGAATTGTCTCCCCAAATTACCTACACATTAAACACACTTAAAAATCCATCTTTCAATCCCTCTCAGCCATGATGGGGTTTACATAGTCAGAGATTGGTTGGAGGGTAGGTTCACATTACCCGTTCAGGATTTTTTGAGTGTGGGCTTGATTGTCATGGCCAAAATTTCAATTTTTATGCTAGAAATTTAGCATGAAAATAGTTGGATCTAGCTTGGGGACTTGTCTCGATTGAACAAAGTGAAGATGAGGCAAGTATGAATCCCAAAATCTCAAGACACTAAAAGGACCAATGCCTTATCCATTGGGCTATAGGAGTCATTACAAAACAAGGGTGGATACAAAAAAACCTTATTTATTGAACACAACACAAGACAAAAACAAACAAATGACAAAAAGGGAAACACACAACACAAAGGGAAACACACAAACCTATATTCACCTATGGTACATGCAGGGGACAACCCACTTTCATTGTTTGTATAATTTTAGATATTTCCCACTGCAAGGAAATTCCAAGTGAGTGTTATCCAGATAAGATAGTTGGAAAGTATTCTCTCCACATGTGTCCCGTATCTAAAATGGGCCAAGCCATAATGAATCAAACTTTCCATGGATTCCTTTTGGTTCTCTCCTCTTATCCCATAGTAGGACAAGATCACCAATCAAATATCTCTTTTCTTTTCCTTCTTATTAAAAAAATTCTTTACTTTTAATTGATGATCTCTTATCCGATCAACCACCAACACCCTATCTTCACATAGCCTCTCCGGTATAAATTTTTTTATCCAATGATTCCGCGAACTCGCCATCTTCTACTTCTTTGATCAATTTTAATATTGGAAAATATATAGTTATTGGAACTTCTACATTTATCCCATATAGGATTTGGAACAAAGACATACCAATATATCTTTTTGAGTGATCTAATCAGCCCATAGTGCATCGTATAGCTTCTTGTGCCAATTTATCTAATTTTGATCTACGAGCTTCCTCACAATTGTCACAAGATTCTTATTACTAGATTCTTCTTGACCATTCCCCTGAGGATAATAGTCAGATGCATGGGCTAAGGATATTTTATATCCATAATAGAACTTAGTTAATTCCATAGAAGAGAAATAAGTGGCATTATCAACAACTATCTTTTGTGGAATGCCAAAACGAACAATAATATTTTCTTTGATGAAGTTACATATTGTTTCCGAATTGGCTTGCTTGAATAGTATGGCCTCCACCCACTTAGTGAAGTAATCCATTGTTGTAATCATGAATATGTGACCTATACTATATTGAGGATTAATATAACTAATGAATTTTAGACCTCATTTTTGGAAAGGCTCTTCAATCACCACTAAATTGAGTGAAAGTGTAGCGAGTTGTGGTCTTCCCACAAATTGTTGGCAAGGCTCACACTTAGATACCCATTTTTGAGCATCTTGAAAGAGAGTAGGCCAATAGTACCTCCTCGAAGGATCTTGTGTGCAGTGACCATGGCGGAGAAATTTCCACCACAAGTTTGGTCATGATATGCTTTCAACAACTGCTCTTGTTGCTCTTTGTCAACACACCTTAAGAAACATCCATCAAGGGCTCTCTTATATAATACATGGTTCCAAATCACATACCTTACAAATTTGAGCTTAAGAGTCCTCTGTTTGTAATCCATATGCTTCGGAAAATCACCATAAGTGAGGAAGTAAGCAATATCACTGTACCACTCATTGGTAGTATTTACAAAGAGTACTTGGGGTAGGTCTTTACTTACACATCCATAGAAATGGTATTTTTATCTTCATATTGAGTCATGAGAGACTCATCTTTAGCTATCAACCTGCATAATCCATTTCCTCTAACCAGATTAGATGGCCTTATCTCCATGTCATACTCTTGAATCTTCGACACCCAGTTTCCTCTTTTTTCTCCAAGATCTTGTTGAGTCAAGATAGACTTTATAGATGATCTAGGAACCATCATAATGGTGTGAGAGTGTAGGATGTAGAATCTAAAATTCTTGACTACCTTAACCACCACATAAGCGTGTTTTTCTATGGAAGAGTATTTGAGCTCATGATTCTTCAATGGGAAGCTCATGAAGGAAATATGAGACTCAATCCCTTCCTCATTCTTTTGAACTAAAATATCTGAAATAGTGTGCTCAGATGCATAACAATACACAATGAAATATTTATTGAAATTAGGACATACCAGGGTTAGAGCTTTGGCTATGGCCTTCTTGACATTCTCAAAATATTCTTTTCCCTCCTTACTCCACTTGAAACTCTCTTGGGGCTTCATCATTTTTGTAATATGCTTTGTCAACTCAAAGCAAAATATGGAACAAAGTGGCAGAGGAAGTTGAACTTACCAAAGAATGAATGAACTCCCTTCTTTTTGTGGGAAAGGAGAGATTTTGAATGGCTTGTACTCTTTCTAGATCAATATTTGTTCCCTCCTTGTTCACAATATGTCCTAAGATATTTCCTTTAGTCACTCCAAAGATTGACTTTTTTGGATTCAATGATATGCCATGTTCTCAACACCTTAGCAAAACTTGTTCAAGGTGTATCAAATGTTCCTTTCTCTTTTTAGAGAATACTGTGAGATCATCTAGATAAATGACAATACATTTTTTCTTCAAATCCTTGAAATCCAAGTCCATTTCTCTTTGAAAAGTGGCCCCAACATTGATGAGACCAAATGACATCCGCCTATAGGCAAAGGTTCCCCACAAAGTTGTAAAAGTAGTCTTATATTGATCTTCTTGAGCAACTTCAATTTGATTGTAGCTAGAGAATCCATCTAACATGGAAAGCATTTCTGAACCTATGACTGCTTGTAAAATTTGATCCATGATTGGAAGTGGATAATTGTCCTTTAGAGAAGCTTGGTTTAGATTCTGAAATTCTACACAAATCCTTATTTCCCCACTTTTATTCCAGACATGGACAATATTTTCCACCCATGTAGAGTGATGGATTGGAAAAATGATCCTTGCATTTAGCATTTTCAACACTTCCTCTCGAGATTGTTCTAACAATCTTTGGATTATATTGTCTTTTCTTTTTCCGGAATGGCTTTGCTTCAGACTTGAGTGGTATTGTGTATTACAGCTCTTTTGGTTTAAAGGATTTTAGTTCGTCATAAAAATATGTCAATACATCTAAATACTTTTTCAATAACGAAACAATGCATCTCCTTTCCTCTGGTAAGAGAAATTTCTCTATTTTCACAAACCGAGGTTGCTTCTCTATACCAATGTTTACCTTCTCAAAATCAACAGTGCTCTTGGGAGAATCCTTAGCTTTATCTTTCACATATCTATCATGCCTATAAAATAATTCTTCAAGAAATACTAGGCCCTTCGGAATCTTATTACCTTTCAACATGAGCACTCCATCGAATCAACCTCTTCAACTTCATGTTTGTCTTATTCTCAAGTTGAATCTCATGTTGAATAAGTACTTACTTCAAAGAATAGGTTGTTGAAATTGTCTTGGTACTAGAGGAAAGAAAGGATATATTTATCATCATTGAATACCTGCCAATGGTTAACATTATTGATCACATTTGGCCTGCATATCATCTCAATAAAATATTTGTCTTTATCGAAAGAAGGGTATGGTATCATAAAAAAATATGACACAACAAGGGAATCATCATGTACATTTTGTTCATGGGGAAAAAATTGTATAGAGAAAGCATCAAAGGATTCAATGCAATCCCACACTTTGTTCCTATAATTTTTGAGTCATGAATTCTTCACTTGGTACTGATTCCGAAAATGTTTCAAAATTACCTCTGCATCTCCTAGGCATCTAAATTTTTAATTCCCATGGAATTAGATGTATCCATGCCTAAGATAAGGGATTCATATTCTGCAGTATTATTTTTATTTTCAAATTGTAGCTTGAAAGCAAAAAAACACACCTGATGGGAAAATCAGAACCACACCAGCTCCAGGATCCCGAACTGCAATGATTTCTGTTGAACTCCATAGTCCATAGTTTTTCTTCATATTCTTATGAGATAAGAGGAACATAATCATTTCCTCTAGAATATCCTCGAGAATTCATTGAGTAATTCCCATGTATGTTGTCTTGATAAATCATATCTCCCTAAGATCTTCCGATTTTTACACAGTATACTTCATTTTTCTCATTGGCAACAACTATTTCATTCTCCCCTTGACTGTAATATTTTATGAAGAATATTCCATCTAAATTTCCCCTCCCAAATCTCTGTAGAAGCTTTTTGTCTAAAAAATCCCATATGAGGTCGAATGTCTGCTACTAGGATAGTCAATAACACTTTCTTCTCAGGGAAATCAGCTAAAGCAACTTGGGCATCCTTTATTCTCCCCACAAGTGGGACTTCTTTAGTTTCCATAGAATAACATTGACCTTTAGCCCATGTTATATTTAGACTAAGGGAATTAACTAATTTTATTGGCATCACA
The DNA here is from genome assembly GCA_018340775.1 of Taxus wallichiana var. yunnanensis. Classification (NCBI taxonomy): domain Eukaryota; kingdom Viridiplantae; phylum Streptophyta; class Pinopsida; order Cupressales; family Taxaceae; genus Taxus; species Taxus wallichiana. The sequence goes on along the minus strand of CM031243.1, from coordinate 725,019,248 downwards.
TTGTTATAATCACATGAGTCTATGATATAGTTGTTCAATTGGTAGCCTCCAACAAGAAGAGAAAGGTAGAATGGTTTAATATTGTTAGTATTAGATGCACTTAGGGCTAGCATGTTTTGAGATGATGGGGAAGGAGGAGTCGGTAGTAACCCTTTGGAAGAGGGTGTGATAGAATTGGGCTTTGGGTTACTACCTTTGATAAACTAGACTAGTTTATCAAACTGTTCTGGATGGGTTTGTAAATATTTAGACTCAAATATTTGGACCTTAGACCTTTTGACATGGTCTATGATATCAAAAGATGATGGAGAAGATGCATCTGAGGTGGTAGAATATTTCAAGAATGGAAGTAGGGGTTACTTTTGCATCGTAGGGTAGACTTGGAAGCTACTTCGAGCTTATTAGGTACCTCGAATTTTTCTAAACATGTTTACCATTTTAGAAGTAGCATTAGAAATCTTAGAAGAAGATGTTTTAATAGATGTAGACTTAGGAGACTTACTTATTTCAGCTGTGGTCTTATTAGATGCCATAAGGTATGGTTTTTATTTATCAGAGTCCATAGAAGGTGAAAGTGTAGATCCTTTGTTGATTATTTTGTTAGATGGAGTCACATGGGAGAATCTGCATCCTTCTTCTTCTTGGGAGTAGTAGCGAAAAGAACTTTAATTTTTTGATTGAGAACGAGTGAAAACTACACAAGAGAAACTTGGTGCATCACCTTCTTCACTTTCATCTCCGGATGAGTACTCAAAATACCCAATCTCAACATCATTGACTTCTTCAATTTCAAGCCCATATTCTTCTTCATCATCATCACCATGTGTATAAAAAGCTACATTGACAAGGGAAGCCTATAGAGGAAGCATTTGAGGTAGTGGGCCGATCCTTTTTCTATTTGGAAAGTTCTTCTTGGGTGCCTCTCTACTCACGAAACTTGAGAAAATTGCTTCTTGAGAGACAAGACATCATTAGCCAATTTTTGGACTAATGAATCTGTGGTACCCACGTTTGAGATTTGGCATTTCTCCTTACTTGTACCTTTTTTATCTTTCCCGACATGATCATATCATATTCCACTTCAATTGCAAGCTTTTGTGCTTCGTCCAAATCCATTGGTTGAGTTCTTCTTAGCATATAACTCACCTCGGGAGTTGAGCATATGTGGAAAATATTAACTTTTTGTCTTCGATAGATCAAGACACTTCAGAACCTTATTAAGCATCCTATTAAACTTCACCATGAACTACCTCATTGGTTCATAGGGTTATTTATTTAGTTGGGACCACTTTGGGCCAAAAGTGCATGAACATCTTCTACAGGTTTGAATCTGTTTCAAACTTGGTCTTCTTGTCATTCCGCTTAGTCATGGATATGACAGGCAAGTGGTAGAACCAATTTGTTGCTGCATCTTGCAAAGATTCTACAAAAAGGTGGATTGATACATCTTCATATCCAACTCCTAACACTCCACAAGTAGTGATGAAGGCTACAATGTGGTCATCTGGATGTTGCTTCCCATCACCATAGAACTTGGGAAAATTCTTTCTTGACCCTCTAGGTAGATCATATAGAGGCAGGGTGAGAGCTAAGGGACTGTATTTTTCCTCATGGCAGCAAGTACTTGTTGAGCCATTGGTGGTTCTTCTTCTTCTTCTCCTTCAACTCCTTTGAGAAATAATTCAATTATTTCGAGTTATTCTTAAGAAATTTTCATGGCAGCGGTACTTGTTGAGCCCTTTGTGGTTCTTCTTCTTCTTCTCCTTCAACTCCTTTGAGAAAGAATTCAATTATTTCGAGCTCTTCTTAATAAATTTACTCTTGTGGAAGATTGTAGTTTACAAGTTAAAATTAAAATCTATCAAAGAGGGAACTCAAAATAAAGTGGGATAAAATTTTGGGGAGTATTATTGACCAGTTCTTCTTGCAATTTGACTGATAGGAAGTTTGAAATCAGCTTGCAACTGTTCTTCAAAGTTGGGATCAGACACACCACTAGCTCTTGAAGATCTTGTATACCTTCTATCAATCAAATTGAATGTGAAATTCACATAAGACTCTTTTAGGATATCCTCTCTGGTTCTCGAACTTATCTTGCTCTTTCCAAGGCTTTTGTATGTTCTTCTTAAAAACATAGAACTCTTGTAGTAGTGAAGTAATGAGAAATGTTTTCTCTACTGTGCCAAATATTTTCCTCAAATATTATGTAATATCTTCTTGTATATGGAATAGAAGCTCGGGCCTCAAGATTGGGGGATTACCAGGAATAGCCATCAATGGAGGACATAAGGCTCAATGACTTTTTAAATTCTAGAATTTTTTGATTTTTTGAATATGTAATTTTTTTGGATTTTGTGGAATCAAAATTAGGTGCAAATATGCTAAATCTGCCCCATGGTGGGCACCAAAACTATTGGCAAAATAATTTTTTGAGTGGGAAAATTAATGAGTTATCACCAAAAATGTGGGGAAGGAGTCCCTTTGCTTGATTGGGGTAGCTCCATTTATTGAAAATATGGAAATGTAAAAACCTAAACTAATTTCAGGGTGGCCCAAAGACCAGGATCACATAGGAATACTTCCCTAAACTCAGTGGAAATTGCTTGTATTCAATACAAGAGAAGAAAATTTCTTAGTGAGAGAGATAAGAGAGAAAATAAGAAAGGTTTTTTCATCAACAAATAGCATAGCAAATTTTGTTGCATTAAAACTAGAACATTTCACTTGCATCAATCAAAAGAAACCATTTGCAAAGAAAGAGGAACAATCAACAAGAAACAAAAAGTATTATTGCATCATGTTACACAATTTACAATGCTCTTGGAGTACAAGTTGAGATGGAGATATAAAATAGTAGATAAGGAATAGAAGAAATGAAGGAACTTGCTTCTAGAAATATAGTGAGAGCTAGTAAACAAGCATTAACCATCCCTTTGAAATGAGGGCGCCATTCATATTTATAGTGCTATGACTATCCTTTCATCTCCCCACATGAAATTTCACCTTCCTCCATGACTATTGAACTTTTGAGTTCTTGTCAAGACCTTTAATGTTCCTATCATGACCTTTGATTTTCCTTCATCACCTGTGAACTTTCATCTTCCTCCATCTTTTGATCACATCATATCTAGGTCGCTCAAAATCCTTGACATGCAGCATCAGTTTACATGTTACCAAAATATCCTTGATGCATGACATCATTTTACATGTCACAAAAATCTCCTTTGTCTATGGCATCATTTTCCGATGTACGACATCCGATCAAGTTATCCAAAATCTACTTGAAAAATGACCTCGTTTTCTATGTTACATGACAACATCTCTAGGTTGTATGATTGCATTATGTTGTTGTGAGAAAACACCTTGAATTTCCTATCACATGACTACAATTTTTTTATCACCTATGTCTCTATGTCGCATGGCTGCATTTTTGTTGTCACCTAGGTCTCCGTGTTGCTTGCGTCTACACATTGCCGTCGTGCGTCTCAAGCCTTCCTGGACCCTTGAAAGTCGTTGTCTTGTAACCAAAATGAGTGTCGGATGATAAAAATTGATTTCAAATGACACTAGGATTTTTATCAGAGACAATTTTTTTTTTTGCATGACAAGAGTTGTTGATGCGTGTCACTTGATTTGTTGTCATGGGACAACATTTGCCAAGTTCACTATGAACTTGTTTTCGTCATTTCAGGGGCCAATATTAACGAAAATAAGTTGTCCAATATATGAAAATTTATGGAAAAGGGAAAATAAATCCAATGAGAATATATAAAAGTCCTTAAAATTAATTATTAATCATATTTTACCCATATTTTCACTTTTTTCCTCAAGGTGTGCGTCGATAGACTAAGTGATAGGAAGAGTTTACGATCACCACAAACTAACACATCATATGGGTCATGAAGAGAATTAAATATAATTTAATTTGAGATTTTTTAGGCTCTAAAATCTTCATGAGGCTTCAAAAGCCTCTTGAGCAAGTTACATCTTGTACTGTGACCTTTGTCTCGCATTGTGAGACAAGTTTGCTGCACGCCTCAATGTTCCCAAAATATTTCCTTGATGATTCCAACATGAAGTAGGATATTTTATCTCTCCAATTCATAGGGTATGAGATTATAAATATTTACAAGGATCCTGAAACTCTTCAAACAAGGTGACTAGCTTTTTCAAAACATGCATTTCCCAATACCCTACTCCTAAAGACCCAATTTCACATAACTTGTTCCTAAATTCTAATTTTCTCCCAATACCTTCTTAAAATACCTCATATTTTTACAAAAAGATTTAAAAAAATACTTAGAGGCATTATATCTTCTTGGTACATCCTCGAGAGGTGTTCATTAGGTGTAAAAGTCCTAAAAATAGGCCTTTTAGGCCTCTCGAGTAACTCCTTCCGGATGGATAAAAATGAACTCATGAATTGTCTCCCTCAAACTTACCTGCACATGAAACAAACTTAAAAATATATTTATCACATCCCTCTTGGACATGATGGGGGTTACATAGTCGATATTGGTCGGAGGGCAGTTCACATTACTCGGTTCATGGAGTTTTTGAGTGTGGGTTTGATTGTCACGGCCAAAAGTTTAATTTTTATGCTAGAAATTTAGCATGAAAAAAATAATATGTGTTAAAAATCCTTCAAATATTTCTCATAACATCATTTAGCAATACATACTTTTCCATTTTTTCCTTCATACTTTATTTGACCACATAGGTGTGCATTAGAAGTAAAGAAACTGGTTTTAACTATTTTGGGACTACACCAATGATAAATAATCATTTATTCAAATTTATCAACTAATAAATCCTTCAAAATCATATTTCATGGATGATAATGACATTGTAGAGATTCTCACAATCATTTTTTTAACTCGATAATATGCCACCACAAAGTATGCCTAACTTGTTTTTCAAGGCAATTGTTTAGTGAGGGTTTCATGAATCTAACCCTAGACATGCATTAGAGGCCTTTCAAAAAATTTCCTCCTTTTCATACAACTATAAGTGAAGTATGATTTCAATAATGTCTTCTACCACTGGATTCGGGACTACTTTTGCATTTATTTGTTTGAAAACATCATGTTTTAAAACTAAATGTGCTATCCATCAAGACTATCATAGAAGAGACATACACCATTTTTAGTAAGTGAAAGAAGTCACTTCTTTATTCAAATTTATTCCACCATATATGTAAAAACTTATCTTGATATTCAAACCTTATCCTTCATGACTCTTCTTCCATTCATTGAAAGAGGAACTACATGAGTTTGGATTTATAAACATAGTTTTTCATAAGCTCACACAAAGAGCTAAAACAAAGAAAAATCAAGGATAAGTCAATTTTTTATCGAGTATTTGATTGAAAATTGCATTTAATCCATTTATTTTATAATTATTTATTCTTTCTCAATCCACCAAACTAATAAGTGTCATTGTTTCAAGGAGTGTAAGCCTAAAACAAAATATTTGTTGAGTTTTGCACTCCGATTTTTACATTTCTACAAGGAAGTCATGTTGTGGAGATACTTTCTATCAAGACTTCACTTTTTAACTTATCTATTTCAACTAAACCACATTGATAAGGTATACAATGTTTTCATGTCTCCGTTTGAGTAAATTTATGAAAGAAAACCTAGTGTGGACACAAATGCTTTACCTCACTGTTGGAACATAATGCTTAAGTGGTCTGGCCAACCCTTAATGTATATGGGTCCATCACTAATACATAGGTTAGTATTTAATAATATGAAATATTTATATTTCTATTATTAAATATACTAACCTAAGTATATACTTTAGGTTAAATATTTAATATCATGAAATGATTATATTTCTAATATTAAATATTATAAACCTAGGTGTATGTGTCAACCGTTTAGGTTGAAAAGGTGGGTCAGGAGACATACCCGATCACCTTATATAAAAAGGACTTTAGGTCCTCATTTGATATATTTAGGAAATATATCAAAGGTGTGCAAATCAAGTGATTTGGTTTTACCCTTGTAAATAGGGTTTTAAAGGAGGAGGTGATCTTATTGGATGTAAAATAAGTTCTCTGAAGTAAAAGATTATTTTTAAAGTGGTTTTTACCCTATTGGGGTTTTCCACTATAAATAATGTGTCACCTGTGTTATTTATTTCTTGTAAGTATTTATTTATTTATTTATGTTATGATATAATGTTTATTTAAATATTTATTGTAACATTATATAATATGTAAGTTGATTAAATCTGTATTTATTAGAATCCTCAAATTCTAACATTCACTTCAAGAGTTGTTCTTTTTAGGTGTATGAATTAGATAAGTATACCTTGCTCAATCTTCAACAAATATTTTCCAAACAAATCTAAATTCAACAGAGACAAAATTAAGACTATCCATGTCATAGTTTTCACATGAAGATCTTCATGTCAAATCATCATGCACAAGCTTTGATGGGATGGAACAAGTTTGTATGTTACAATCAGCTAAGGAGAACATAAAAACCTAGTAAATTAACATAGATAAATTATTCTACACCTATTTTGGGTTGTACAAACTTCTAAAAGTAATTTGGAGTAAAAACAACTTATCTTGTGCGTATCACTGCTTCAAGAAGGAGACTTAAGGAGAGTGAAACCCTGTTAGAAAAATGATCATAACTTCTTTATTTCTTGTCCAAATTCCTTAATTTTTTTTAAAAACGTTTAGGATTTGAGTGTTATTTATAAATTACTTATATGATTTATCTGAAGAAGGCTCCACAATTTTTCTTGGATGCTAAGAAGACATGGTGCTTAATTTGTATTCCTTAAGAGACTAGTTTTAGAAAAACTTGCATAACTTCCACAATCTTCTTCAAAATTGATGAAATTTGGCATGAAGAAATAAAACATGCCCATATGAACACTCTTTGGGTTAATTTTTCATAAATTTTCTTGTATAGCTTATACCTATCTCATTTACCTTAGCATTCACTGTTAGTCCTCAAAGGTAGTTTTGGTGAACTTTTGAATTTTGCCTCCAAGAGCTAAAATAAACCTTTTGGATGATCATACATTCCCTAGACAATGTTCCTAGGCTACTCTCATGGTTACCTGGTCATTTCATGACCTACATTAAGCTCTTACACCTCTTTAGGCTCTAGAAGTAGGCCTAAATGAGCCGTGACAACTCGTGACTCCCAATATTTTACTTGTTGAACTCATTCTAAATAATCTTATACATGATAGGACCATCATATATAAATTGTAGAATAGATGAGCCTATAGAAGAGGGATGGAAGCCTCACAATTATATTGATGTTCAATCAACCAAATTACAATAGTGATGGTTGTAATATTTATAGATATTACAAAGCCATATGTAGACAAACATGATGTTGCAACTATGCAACAATAAACCTACGTGCAACTATAATAGACTCATGTGAATACACAAAAATAAAAATAACAAGGTTATCAAAATATAACCATACAACCAAATAATAAACCACTATTTACCTAAGTAAAATAACTAGTTACCATAGTAACATAGTAACAAACTATGATCTAAAGTAAACAATAAATACAATGAAAAATTACTAAGTAAACTATGTTTACCCTAACATTTCCCCCTTAATTTTTCATTTCCTCAAGAGATGAGGAGAGGAACTCTCTGAATAACTCAAACTTGTCATGTGTAAGTGACTTTGTGAAGATATATGCTCGTTGTTCAGCTGTTGGGAAAAACTGAAGTTGTATGTTGTGTTTCAACACATGCTCACGTATTAAGTGAACTTGTAGAACAATATGCTTGGTTTTATAATGAAACACTGGATTACAAACAAGTTTGAGAAAAAAATCATTTTATACATACATGGTGGTAGGTTTTTCCTATGGTACTCCAAGTCCTTCTAGTATGCAACGTAGCCATATTACTTCGAGACAACTCCACATGCATCACGATATTTGGATTCAATAGAAGAGCGAGAATTTTTTTGTTTCTTACTTTCCCATGATATCTGTCCAGATCCCAAAAATAATGTAAATCTAGAAGTGGATTTCCTATCATCAATATTACCTGCATGATTTGAATCCAAATATCTAGTCAAGAAGAAGTTATCATTCTTCTTATACTCTAGACCAAGATCCATAGTACCCTTGAGATACCTCAAGTTCCGCTTCTACTTTCCAATGAAAAATTTGGGTTCTGAATGAATGGAAATATAGCTCACCGTAAATCTGATATCTAGTTTAGTATAAGTTTGATAATTGAGGATCCTAATCAATTGTCGATAAAGAGTTGCATTTAATAGAGGAGATGGATCTAACTCGAGATAATTAAAGTCTTATAGGCATGGGTGTAGAAGTTGGTGTGCAATCCATCATCCAAAAATTCTTGAGTGTTGTCTTGCTATACTTCAAGCGAGAAACACATATGTGATTCTCCTTCATCCATACTTCCAATCCAAGATAGTAGTGCTTGAGCACGAGATTTTTCATGTTGAACGATCTATTAAGATATTTCTTCATAGCATCGATCATCTTCACTATGCTGCTAGTGATGACTAGATCATTAACACATCTAACAACTATCACAATATCTCATCCTTGCCTTTTGAGGTATAGATTGGGTTTATGTGGATTTATGATAAGTCCTTGTTGAACAAGATTCTCATCAATTTTGATGTACCAAGCCCGGGGATCCTGTTTAATGCCATCTAAATATTTCCGAGTGTGTATACCTTTGTTTCGTCACTGTGTACGATAAAACCCTCAGATTGAGTCATGTAGAATTCTCCTTGTAGATATCTATTGAGAAAGACACTTTTCACGTCCATCTGATGGAATTTCCAACCATACTGAGCAGCTAGAGAAAAATCATCTTGATCATTTTGATCTTAGATGTGGGAGAAAATGTCTCCTCATAGTATATGCCTTCCATTTGTGCATACCACTTTTCTCGCTATTCTCTCTTTGTACTTGTCTATGGTCCAATCCGCTTTGTACTTTATTTTGAATATCCATATAAAACCAATGGGTTTCTTCCCAGTGGAATATCCACAAGGTGTTAGGTTTTTTTTTCATTACTAATCGATTCTCAACGTCCATGACATATTTCCAAGGTTTCGACTATAGGGATTCATGGATAGTAGAGGGATCAACAGATTCAACAACTCTACTCATCAAAGTAAATTTTACCTCTTCTCGTGTTTTATTGCGATTTCGTAGTCTAGTGGTGGATGTATCTAGTGGAGCATCCAATTTTGCATCTCGAATCATATTAGTATACCACTGGGCATACAATGTATTGTTCCCATGGGTCATGTTCTTGTTTGATCATCACCATCATCCCCATTATCATTTTCATCATCAATGGGAACATCAACTTCTTTTTTCACAACAAGTGAAATATCTAGATTAGGAGAGTCTTGAGAAGGAGTCTCAACTTTGTTCTTCTAAAATAACACAACATCTCTACTGGTGTAGATTTTTTTGGTCTCTAGGTCCATCAATCAGAATTAAGATCCTCTTCATCAGTAGCCAATGAAGATGAGTTTTTGATATTTCATATCCAACTAATTTCTGTTCTACTTGGGTATGTACATGCTAGTTTTGCACCTGAATAATCTAAGGTGTGTAAGAAATGGATTCCGATTTGAACATGATTCATGTAGTGTTATTCCATCAATAGGAATTGTAGGAACTTTTCTCAACAAATATATTTCTTTCTACTACTCATGCCTGCATCTCCTCTCTAGTCCGAATCGTCGATCATGCAACACGTTATCTCCATGATAATACGCTTTCTTCTCTCAACAATGAAATTCCGTTGCAGTGTGTGTGGAGGAGGAATCTATCAACAAATCTCATGAGATTGAAGGTAGGATTTGAACTCATTACTTGTGAATTGCCCCCTTGATCTGAGTGGAGAGATCTGATATGCCGACCAATCTCATTCTCTACAACCACTTTGAACTTTTTAAATTTCTTAAAAGCATTACTTTTCTTAAAAATAAAAAATATCCACATTTTTCTTGAATAATCATCAACACATAGCATGAAATATTTAAATACGTAATGATTATGTTCATCGGATCAAAAAGATCGATATGAACCAAATGAAGCTTATCTGGAGCTTGATAAGTGATTTTTTGGGATGAAGCTCTTTGTTATTTACCTACTAGGTAGTTATGACACTTATTTGTATCCTTCTTGAAAGATGAAAAGCCTCTCACCATGTTGTACATGTAAAGTGTTTCGAGATATTTGAAATTGATGTGACCAAGTCTCCAATGCCACAACTGTGTAGAGGAAGAATTCTTAGCGACAAGTTCTTGTTCATCCTTGTGGAAAAATTCAAGCTAGAACATATGTCCCACATTGAGGCTTTTGAAAAAAATTTCAAGCCTCTTGATTTGTCTCGAATCAAACACACTTTTTTTACCAGAATGAATATCAAACTCAATCTTCAAATTATGATCTAAAGCTGACTAACTGATAGTAGATTTTTTGTTTAACAAAGGACATATAATACATTTGTTAATCTACAATTACATGAACCAAGAGGTAGAGAAATGTTCACAATACCTTGTACAATGTAATACAAATCATTACCTAACGAAACATGGTTTTTCAAAGGTGTGTCCCTCATGGTTTTAAACCACTGCTCTCACAGTAATGTGTCGAGTGGCTCCCAAATCTACGTACCAAACAACACTAGATAACATGAATGGTTCAATAAAATAGGTAATGTACATGAAGTCCTTAGTATCTAAATGGTCTTCTTTCTCAGCTACATTACCTTGTTGATGGGGTTTCCTTTTCCAGTTCCCCTTCTTATTCCCTTGCTTGTAGTATGAAGTTTCCTGATGAGATTGCTGATTTTGAGGTCCATAATCACTTGATGAACCTTTCTTGTATGTATTGAACCAACAATCTTTGAACTCATGTCCTATTTTACATATAAGACATTTCTTTTTTTGTTTGTCCCCTTGCTGATGCTATTTTTGAGACTTTTGAGAAGAATGAAACTTTACCTTTTCATTTTAGATGAGAAGATGGCATCTGATCCTCTTCATCATCTTTGTTGTACATTTATTATTCTTGTTGTAGTAGATTCACTAGCTTGTCAAAAGTAACTGTCTGATCTGACAATTTTAGTCTCGTCATAAAAATGCAGAAGGAGGAAGTGCTCTTAAAACAATGGTAATGAGAGTTGTATCAATAACCTCCTCTCCCAAGGCTATAAGTGAAGCCCTCAATTATGCAACTCTCCTCAAGAAAGCTTCCACTTTCTCATTTGGTTTGAATTTAAGTGTATGTAACTGAATTTACAAATTCAATATTGTGTTTTTTTGGCCTCGTATACACGGTGCTTAACTTTTCCCATGATTCTTTGGTTTTTTTGGCATCTATAATGTGGGGTTACACATCGTCGACACTACAAATAAGACTATTACTTTGGCCTTTCAATTTTCCTTGTCAAACTATTTCTATTATGCTGCATCATCTAGTGATATGGTTACGAACCATTCACAATAGGTCAAATATCTTCAAACACAAGTTGTTTTTGATCTTTGTCTTCCATTCAACATAATTATATCCTCTTAGGAGTTATGATACTTGAAGAAAGAACTTACAAGAATTGGTGCCCATTTTATGAATCAACTGATAAAGGGTAAGGCTCTTATCAATCCAAGTATAAGGTCTCCTAATCTATATACTGTCAGTTTGATATACCAAACATTTCTATATACACGGCCTTTCGATATACCTGTCGGTATGTGGAATAAGCACACCCTTTTGATATATCTAGAATTACGTGAAAGAGGCATTAATGTACGTGAAATAATTTTATACATGGTACCAAGATAGTACTGAAAGAGGTCTATGTGATTATTAACACCGTTTGAATGAAATATCCTCAAACACACACGTAACTTCACTATATACTTGGATAATTTATGTTTCTGGATTTATATCATGCAATCGCTCAAAGACAGATGGGAGGGCTCAAAGTGTGTGGACCATGTCATTATTTATCCTCATGGATTTATAGGGATGAAGCCCACGATGGCGTTGTTGCAACTCTATTTTGTGTTACGTGTTGTAGTAGTTGCGACGAATTTACCCATAAGTGCTTCTTAGAGGAACTATGTATACCAAACATTGTGAAAGAGATCCAAAGATCTCATGAGTGTTCTGAACCAAATTGCACTATTTTTGTTTTCAAATCTATGCCAGTTTTTTTCAGTTACAATTTTTGCAGTTGAATATGGAAACCTACAAATTAGTACAATCCAATGAAATATATAATGAAAATATAGTATTAGAGCCGATTATACATAAAATTAGAATGTCGTAATTGGTTTTGGGTTTGTGAGGCCCTAGTGGCCTCTGAATCTCAAAATGGCTCACAAAGTAAAAAACAACTAAATTTGACCCTTTCGGTGCCCTTCCTTTGGAAAAAATTTCTCAAAATGATTTTCTAAGAAATCTAGGAAAATTTTTAAAACCAAAATTAGTGTTTTTGTCAATAAAGTCGACGGAGGTTTAGTTATAGTTATTCACTTTAGAAATGGTTTTGATCACCAAGTTTGGTGATTCGCTATAAATTATGCCAAATGCAATATAGTTCAAAATAAAATTGTTTAGGGGTGGGTGAACCCCGACTTACTACCCCTAAAACCAACTCGCTACCTAATTCAACGCTCAATGTGCTTGGTTCATATAATGAAGCAACTAATATTTAAATAAATTTAAAACAAGACCAACATGTTGCACACTTGGATGCATATGTGGCAACGTTGGAGAGTGGGGCGAATTACGTCGCACACATAAAATGGATCTAAACACCTTTTATTTATTACACCTTCATTGTATTGTTTTTGTTTCCACCACTTTGCTTTATATCTGCAGGATGAAAAAGGGAAATTGGCTGTTTGGATGCTTCTCGGTCATTTAATTAGAGACTCAACAATTTTTTTGGATACGGGGATGCAACAGAGAAACAACGAGTCTCGGTTGCTGCATTGATGCTTAGTATAACATTGTACATAGAGCACGATCACCAATGCCACAAGATCAATCCTAATGCTTTGCACACTAATGTGTTGAGCGACTCAGCCACACTAGCATGTCCAACAACTCGTTCAAGGCTCAATAGATGTGATCAAGTTTTGTTAGCAATGCGGGTTGATGGCTTGCATTCAAACGATGTTTGAAGGATCAGTGAAAGTAAAAGAAACTTGTCCTTTAGGATCTTCAAAAAAACTTGGATAGTTTGGTAATGTAACTAGCCAACTTGATCAAGAGCTCATTCTGAACACATTCCCACTTTTCCCTATGTGGGCTTGCAGATTTTTCTCCAAACTTGGCAAAACTACTAACTGTAATAGTAACTAGTCATACCTCTATGTTTAGATGGAAAACCCCTAATGGGGAGAAAATGTTTTTTAAAGTTTCGATCTGATTTTCTGATTTTTGAATTAGAATTGTCTAGTAAGAAAATTTTTCAAGGTTCGGGAGGCATCGGTGGCAAAAAAAATTCTTTTCAAACACCTAGAACTAGACAGGAGGTTATGGGGATGCAGGATCTTTCCGGAAAACTATTGGAGGCAGCAAAAACTCTTCTAGACTACTGATTTCTTCTCAATTTTTTTAACCTTCTACGGACTCTCTCTAACTTGATATTCTTGCACATGATCTCCTAACTCATTCTAGTACCAAATATAAAAGAGGGAGAAAATCCTCACAATTATATTGATGTTCAATCAACCAAATTACAATAGTGATGGCTAAAATATTTATAGATATTACACAATGATATGTAGACAAACAAGATGTTCCAACTATGCAACAATAAACCTACATGCAACTATAATAGACTCATGTGAATACAAAAAATTATAAATAATAAGGTTATAAAAATATAACTATACAACCGAATAATAAACCATTATTTACTTATGTAAAACAACTAGTTACCGCAGTAACATGTTAACAAACTATGAAATACGGTAAACAATAAATACAATGAAAATTACTAAGTAAACTATGTTTACCCTAAAAAAACTAAGCATGATAACTATCTCCATGCCTCCAAAGGGCTCCTATCTCACAGACTAAGCTTGTAGCATCCTCGAAGCTATCTTGAAATCAACCTTTGAATCCTCTTTGTGAGCTCCAACCATCCTTAAGAAGGAACTATTGGTATCCATTTTTTTTTCCTTTTAAAGCCAAGTAGTAACACAGATTAGACATAGATCTTAGAGATAGATAGATCATAGTGTGTGTTGTTTTATAGCCGGGGATGAGATCTAATCTGACCCTTTATCACTCGGATTTGTGGAGAGATGGATAACACCTTTAAGAGGATTTGACATGTCCTCACCGCTTTTTAGGCCATGCCTTTTGTCCAGGTGAGAGGATCCTTAGTATAACCTCTAATGAAGGAGATGGGGATATCTGTTAGGAAATAAAGGATAAAATATTTGAAATAATCCCTCACGTAATCACAACAAAGAGAGAAACTAATATGCGTAAAATATTACGAGATCTTAAACTAAAAGTGCATAGTAAAATAGCACAACACAAAGAGATAGTATTTAACGTGGTTCACCCAATTTGGGCTACGTCCACCAAGAATCACTTGCTCGATTTTATTGCAAGCCACCGCTTTGCTCTCAATACAATACCCAGATCTGTTTGGAGCTATGCTCAACAAACTCTATAGAATTCACACTTGAATTCAAAACACATATGCAATGTTACATGATACCTACCATATGCATAAAACAATATAAGTAGACAAATGCTAAAGTAGTTTTTACAAAACTGTGGGTATTAAAACCATGGGCCAAAATTGTCCTATAAACCTATGGGTCAAAATCCCACTTATATGAGAAAATCATGTTTCTCGGTATATCGGGCACGTTTTAAGGCCAATTTGTTTTTCGGGGCTCCGCCTCAAAATTTTACTATCGGGGATGCCGTCCCGGACCCCCACTGGGGCCCGACCTAACCCTAAACCACAGCGAGACAATGTGGAAAGTGTACGGTCTTCAACACTTTCACACATGAAAACAGGCTCCACAACCCAACAATCTCCCACTTTGAGACTAGTTTTCCTCTGAGAAAGCTTCTTAACCCTTCACTAGTTTTCATGAAGACCAACCAAAGATGAACACAACTTCAGTTTTTCCCTTGTGACTACCTTGGTCATCATGTCTGCAGGATTCTGACTGGTATGAATCTTGTCCAACTTCAACTTCTCTTCCTCCAAAGCCATCCCGATGAAATGGTACCTTAACTATATATGCTTCGTCCTAGAGTGGAAAGCAGAGTTCTTAGCTAGGTGTATAACACTATGACTATCACTATGCAACTTTCCTTTTTCCTTCTTATGCCCCAACTCCTCAAGCAATTGTTGTAGCCAAGTCATTTATTTTCTTGCCTCTATGGTAGAAACATACTCAGCCTTTGTGGTTGAAAAAGTCACCATCTTTTGTAGTCGTGAAATCCAACTTATTGTTGTCCCACCTACAAAGTGTAAACATAACTTATCATGCTCCTCCTCTCACATGCACATCTCCAGCCATATCTGAATCTACACAACCACACAAAGTGGTGTCTCATCCACTGTAGCACAAAATTGTCCCCATGGTCCCTCTCAAATACCGAAGGATCCAATTATCTTTGCACGCTGATCTATACCTAAATCACTCATAAATCTACTCACTCTCCCATTGCATGGGCAATATCGGGCCTGGTGCACACCATGGCATAGATCATATTGCCAATCTGGCGATGAGTAAGGTACCTTGGACATTTGGTTTCTCTCCTGCTCTGTCTTGGGACACTTCTCTTTTGATAACTTGAAATGGCCTACCAAAGGAGTCCCAACTGGTTTAGCATCCTGCATATTAAACCTCTCCAAGAACCTATTAATGTACTCTTCCTGAGATAAAGTCAACATCCATTCGTTCCTATCCTGAGATATCCTCATACCAAAGATTTGTTTGGCTGCCCCAAAATCCTTCATAGTAAAGGATTCACTTAGTTGCTTCTTGAGTACTTTTATTTCTTGCATGTTTTTACCTGCAATCAACATGTCATCTACATATAGACACATGATAATATAGCTGCCATCCTCAAATTTCTTTGTATACACGCAATGGTCAGAATGACATCTAATATAACCTTTCTCTATCAAGAAGTTATCAAATTTCTTATACCATTGACACGGAGCTTGTTTCAAGCCATACAAGCTCTTCTTCGCCTTTGCACACCATCTCCTCTTTACCTTTGACCTCATAGCCCTCTGGTTGCTGCATATATAGTTCCTCCTCCAAATCACCATGGAGAAATGTAGTCTTTACATTAAGTTTGTTCTAAGTGCAAGTATTCTGCTACAACTATTCCTAGAACAGTTCTAATAGAAGTCATTTTTACTACAAGAGAAAAAATATCATCAAAATCTATACCTTTTTTCTATGCAAACCCCTTGACCACCAATCGGGCCTTATATATTTTATTTCCTCCTTCTTCCTCTTTGACTCTGAACACCCACTTTTTCTATAATGATATTTTGCCTTCGGGTAGCTTTACCAAATCCCATGTCTGGTTCTCCATGAGAGCCTGATGCTCCTCATCCATGGCTTGCTCCACTTCTTCCCGGCATATACCCGCATTGCTTCATCAAATCTCTCCAGCTCTCCACTATCAATGAGTAATAAATAATAAAGAGAAGGAGAAAAATGTTCAAGATATCTTCTTAGCCTAGAAGACATCCTCAATATAGGAGTTTGGAGTTCTTGTTGAGGAGGTTCTTGAACTGATTCATGTGTCACTTTCCCATCTGGAAGATCTTCTACCGTTGCATATTCTTTCTTGGATTCTTCCCTATTTTCCTGCAACTGCTACTTATACATGACTTTCTCATTAATGACCACATCCATAGATCGAATTATTTTCTTGTCCTTAATACTCCAACATTTATATCCAAAGGAATCACCACCATAACCAATGAAAGTACATTTTTTTGATTTAGCCTCTAGCTTGGTCCTATCATCCTTGTCTATATAAAAAAACACCTCACATCCAAAGACTCTAAGAAATGAATAATCAAATTTCTTACCATACCAAGCCTCCTCAGGTATGCCTCCATCCGAGGCACTTAAAGGTCCTTTGTTTATCAAGTACACAATGCTATGCTCACCAATTCTGCCTAAAAAGAAAGAGGCAGTCCTGCATGTAACCTCATGCTCCTAACACGTTCCATTATTGTTCTGTTCATCCTTTCTGATACCCCATTCTGTTATGGAGTTCCTGGAACCGTATTTTTCCTGCGGATTCCATTCTTAGAATAATAATCATCAAATTCATTGCTGCAATAATCCCCTCCATTATCTGACCTGAGACATTTTAGCTTAAGACATGTTTCATTCTCTACCAAGGCTTTCCATTTAACAAAAGTGTCAAATACATCAGATTTGTTTCTAATACAATAAACCCAAACTTTCTTAGTTGCATCATCAATAAAAGTAACATAATAAATTGAACCCCCAAGAGATGATACTTGAGTGACCCCCACACATTAGAATGCACCAACTCTAACTTACTCTCTTTCTTTGTAGGTCCAACCTTGAGAAACCTTACTCACTTCTATTTCCCATATATGTAGTCCTCACAAAACTCCAAACCTATTTCTGTATATATGGGAAAATCCTTCTTTATGATCTCCATGCCCTTATGGCTCATATGACCGAGCCTATAATGCCACAATGTTGTATCTACTTCTAAAGCCACAAGATTACAAACATTAGTGCTATAAGTGGTTAAATACAAGGTTCCAACCTTCTTACCTCTTGCCACCACAAGAGCACCCTTGGTAACCTTCTAAGAGTCTGCTGTAAATATCATAGTACAACCATCACTTCCCAACTACCCTGCCGATATCAAATTATGTCTTAATGTAGGCAAATGTCTGACATCCTTCAATAGACAAATATTCCCATTCTACATCTTAACTGGACATAACCTTTTCCAACTATGCTGCAAGGCTCATCATCACCAAGAAAAACATGACAAAAATCTCCTTGAACATAATCAACAAAATAATGCCTATGTGGAGAAGCATGGAAAGAAGCCCCCGAATCTAAAACCCAAGATTCAATAATATTGTGTAAAGAAAGAATCAAAGCATCCTAACATACATTACCCATTGCCACATTTGCCTCCTTGTTTTCTTCCTGTTGTTTCTTCTTGTCCCGAAGCTCCCAACAATCCTTCTTTGCATGCCCAAACTTTCCACAAGTGTCAACATATTATCTTGTTTTTGATTTTGACCTTGCCCGATCCTTTGATTTTCCACGACTTCCTCTATTCTTCTGTCTCCCTCTAGTTTCCACTGTCAAAGCATTCCCTAAAGTAGAAGATTCCCCAGAGCTTTTTCTTCACATTTCCTCACTTAGAATCACCCCTAAAACATCCTCAAACTTCAACTTTGAGTTAGCTAGAACCGAGTTGCTTACCACCATTACTATGATATTTCAACTTTCAGGTAAAGAGCATAGAACTAATAAATCCCTAACTTCTTCAACAAATTCTATTGTAACCGAAACTAGCATATTTACAACCGTATTAAAATCATTTAAATGATCTGACTACTGAACCATTCTCAGACATCTTCATATTAAACAACTTTTTCATTAAAAATATCTTATTTGAGGCAGAGGGTTTTTCATACAACTTCCCTAATGCATCCATTAGTTCTTTTGTAGTCTTTTCCTTTGAAACATTAAATAATACCAAAGATGCAAGACACAGCTGGATTGTCCCAAGTGCCTTCCTATCTAGCAAATCCCATTCCACATCCGTCATGCTTGAGGGTTTGTTCACCTTCTCAGACATCGGAATATAAAGATCCTTCTGATAAAGGTAATCTTCCATCTGCATCTTCCAAAGACTAAAATTCTACCCGTTGAATTTATCAACCCTTGATCTTCCATCATTTGCCATAGCTCCCACTCAAGATAAAATTTTTCCTACGATTCAACACTTCAAAAACCAAACCAGGCTCTGATACAAATTTTTAGGAAATAAGGGATAAAATATGTGGAATAATCCCTCATAGAATCGCAACATTAGAAACTAATATGCAGAAAATATTACAGATCTCAAACTAAAAGTGTATGATAAAATAACACAACACAAAGAGACAATATT
This sequence comes from Taxus wallichiana var. yunnanensis, assembly GCA_018340775.1. NCBI lineage: Eukaryota > Viridiplantae > Streptophyta > Pinopsida > Cupressales > Taxaceae > Taxus > Taxus wallichiana. Next base: position 725,000,051 of record CM031243.1, on the reverse strand, counting down.
TAACGTGGTTCACCCAATTTGGGCTACGTCCACCAAGAATCACTTGCTCAAATTTTATTACAAGCCACTGCTCTCTCAATACAATACCTAGATCTGTTTGGAGCTATACTTAACAAACTCTATAGAATTCACACCTGAATTCAAAACACATCTACAATGTTACATGATACCTACCATATGCATAAAACCATATAAGTAGACAACTACTTAAGTAGTTTTTACAAAATCGTGGGTATTAAAACCATGGGTCAAAACCGTCCCATAAACCTATGGGTCAAAATCCCACCCATATGAGAAAAACATGTTTCCTGGTATATCGGGAACATTTTAAGGCCAAAATGTTTTTTTGGGGCTATGCCCTTGAACCCTTGCTACCAAGGGCTGCCACCCTCGGACCCCGGCTCGGGGCCGGCCCGGCCCGGCCACTGAACCCCGGTGAGAAAACTATGGAAAGTGTACATTACTCTTAGTGTACAAAAGATTCAACACTTTCACACATGAAAACAGGCTCCACAACCCAACATATCCTTCTTTTGCACAAATTTTATGAAGAAAACCTTGGGAAAATACGGTCAATACTCCATAATTTAACTCTTAAGATTTTTCACTTCTAAACGATGGAGATACTTTCAACATAAGGCTAAGGTTACTGAAGACATTAAGAAATCCTAATTGTTCTGCATATTTTAGTAAGTAGATTTTGTTCCTTTGTTGATACACAGGGCAAACAGGGGTAGTTCAGGGTGGATTCATGGTTTTTGAATAATTTTGGTGGGAGATGAAGCAAGATAAAGTTGATTATACCATATCTTCGAAGGGACTTCACAACAATGAACAACTCAACAATAGAAAGCTTCAAAACAGTTAAGATGTTCCTTTAACTAGAAGGTGTGCTTCAATGGAGGCCCAGATCAACACATTTTCACATAATATTTGAGACTCTAACACAAAGGATCGAATTGAAAGACTCAATTAAACACCAAAGTCTCTAATCAATCATGCCTAAGGTACACCCGAAGACTTACAGACAATATTTATCAACAAATGACAGTGAATTGATTTTAAATTTGTTTATCTCATCCAAGATGAAATATATTCTTGAAATGAAATTGAAAATACCATTAAATTATCACAAGGATGAGATCCTATGTGATTTCAAAAAGATTTCAGTGTAAGATTGCAATAGGAATGAAAGAAACTATTTGCAGACATTCTGAAACAAAGCAGACACAAATTGCTAGAGATTGGACACAAATTAATTTCAAAATTACTTAGATTCATCAGTAGGGGAAAGCTTCCAGAGAAATCTCAGTGCTCGTCAATGGCTATACATCTGTAACCAACTTGAAATGATAGAAAATATAACACAAAAGAAAATAACAGGTTATCTCGGCTTGGTCTCTCAGGAAGATGACTTTCTCAAATTTTCTCTTAAGAATTCAACCTCGACCATTTACAAGAGTATTCTCATTGCATTTATACATTTTACTCACTCAAATTTCCCCCAAAAAGAAAGAATATTCGAGGGACCTTTTCTTGTTAAAAATTTTCTTCAGAAAGTGACATTTAACAAATTCAGATCCGAAAGATGTCAGGTGGACCAATTGTGAACTGATCACATTTCTTGGGCCCTCGACTAATGACTAGGATGCCATGCCACAACTTTTGGCAATCCTTCTAATCATTCTGATTCTATCATGCGAGAAATCCCCTTTTTAATCATTTTCCGAAGACTCTGCACAACTGGATATGACAAGTAATCCTTTTCACTCTCGAGGCAACACCTTTTTCATCTTTTGCGTCTGCACTTTCATCATTTCATCCCTTTTCCCTCTCTTTTCTCTGCAATTCTTCCCCACATCCATCTCCTCTGGTAATTCCCATTTTTACAAGTGCTTGAGCAACTCCAACTTCAAAATATCGACCTCAATAATCCTTAGACTCACAAATTAAGTTCTCAATCCATAAAATGGCACTTCTGACGAGAGATGACAAGGAATTTCATCAAAGAATGATGAAAAATAGTGCGTATTCATGTCTCCAGGAATATTGGAGTAAAAATGGCAGAAAAAAGAGATGCGGTGCACAACAACCATTGATTATGCCCCTTTTCCACTTTATATCATAGCCGTCCACATGTTTCCTTAGCATAACTGCAAAAGAGAAGCACATAGGCAAGTCCCAAACAAGTGTGGGCCTTCCACGTGTCTTGGGCCCAAGAAAAATGAATTTTGGTCTTTGAAAAGTCTCAGTATGAAAAGGAGCCAACATAAGACTCCATGTGTCTCTATGGAACACTTTGAGATGGTCCCCAAAAGCAAAGACCCCAAATAAGCGTGGGCTCACCACGTGTCTCAATCTGGTAGAGTTTGTTAGAAAAGTTTAAGGTTCAAAGGCGCCATGTGTTTAGGGTCCGAGACATTTTTCTTTGGCCGTTGAAAATTCCAAGCAAAGGGCAGAGTGAGCGGAAGCCTCCAAGTTTCCTCTTAGTGCTTCTTCAAAATAAAACTTAGGGGCTGGTCCCCAAACATGTACGGTCCCTCCATGTTTCCCAGGCCTTTCAAAATTTATTTGAAAAGTTTAAGTATAAAGCGAGCCGGTGGAAGCCTCCACATGTCTCCCTGTCACAATTATTAAGGTGGGACCTTGAGGTGGATCCTTAAATGAGTGTCACCCTCCATGTGTCCATGGTCTACCAAAACTATACTGGTTGCATGAAAAATTTGTCTAATTCTAGGCAAAGTAGCGGAAACCTCCACGTGTCTCCCCAGGCGTAACTCCAAGGCCAAACCAAAAGGTGAATTTTCAAATGAACGCCGTTCCTCCACGTGGAAAAGTTTTGGGTTGAAGCGAGCCTTAGAGTTTTTAAAGTGCCTCGCCGAGCCGCATCCAACCAGAAAGGGCCACATTTCCATTGATCTTTGAGAAGTAAATTTGACCGGAAAAATACACCCGTCAAACCGTAAAATGCAGGAAAATCACCATTTGAGCCTGAAATGAATCTTTCTTCACAGACAGAGAGTTTGGAAATGATATAAGGCCCAAATTTGATCCTCCAAGACACATTTAATCGGTTTTCACAAATATTTGGGACAAAAATGACAAGGACAACAAAACATGACTGTGGAAAACAGAAGAAAATGAAAAACCTGAGTTTTACGCCCAAGTTACAGACTCTTTCATATGGAAAGAGGAATGAAAAAAATTCTAGACTTTTAAGTGATCCTCGACCAAGGAAGGGACTGATCATGGTAACCAAATGGAGGACAGAGTCTTCAAGCATCAATACGGGAGATAGAAAACATGACAGAGCCCACAAACTGAATAATTTCAATGACAAATGGGGTGAGACTAATTTGAGCACCAACAGGAACTACCATTCAACCTTCATGTCTTTGCCCGAGCCTCACTTCACCACTCACACATTTTCCATCAATGCCACCTGACATCAATGAAAACACCAATGCACCAGGGTTCGAAAATTAATTTTGGCACATTCAATCAAAGGCTATGACATGATCTTAGCTCTCCCTTGGCTCCATGCTTTTAAGGCTATCGTTTCCATGAATCACTTGTGTCTTAAGTTAATTCGTGATAAGAAACTTATTTCTATCCAATGTATTCCATCATCCAATCCATTTCCTAAACCTCCTCTTGTGGTTTCCATTACACTCATTGGAGCATCTAGGTACTATGGACCTCTCAAATCGAAATCACAATCTGCTCTTAGCACTCCTATTCACACATAACCCACTCGTCCTCATCGGCCTACTTGTCTCGCCTTCTCTCGATTGAGTCCCTTATTAAGGAATTCCCTTGAAATAGGAGTTCGCCACCCTTTTGACCTCCTCGGTCATCTTCACATAAGTGTTTACCACCTCCTATGTCCCCTACATACATACAACACCAATCTCCTATACCGGTAGTGTTAGAGCAAGGTCAAACTCCTTTATCTCTGCAAGCATCCAGTGGAGGACCCTTGCCCTTCACTTTTATTGGGTAGGTCACTCATCATCATACATATGGGAGGAACCATGCTTATTTTCCCCCTTATAGCATTCTAAGGTTTATGTTTCCTCTTCTCGGTCACTTTGTGCTCTATACATCCTACTTCTAAGCATCATCACACAATCTGATACACTCTTGTATCGTCATTACTCGATGACACACTCTCGTGCTACGGCATGTTCACACTCGATTGTTGATGACATAATACATACATGAACATCACACACTACACATTTCACAACCTCCACATTCATGAAACATTTCTCTGCATCACATCCTCACACATCACACTACCCGATGATGTAATCTAGCTCCACTATTCATACTTAACCGATGAGGGTCTCAATCTGAAATGAACCTCACATTACACACACTCTTTACATTCAATGCTTTTTTGATCATATATTTCTAGCACACAAGTTCAAACCATTTCCCGATGAAACTCTTGCTCTATGGTTCATTCTTGATTGTTGAGGGGTATTTTATAAATGAAACTCATCTCATACTCATTTGCATTTTTTCGGTGGGAACACTGCTCCTATCACATTCACTTTGCATTCTATTCTATACACATTCAAAACATACTACATATCTTGGTCACATGTATTCTTGCTTTCTTATGCTTACATGTACACTTTGTTTCACATGCTAAATGGATACATCATATGTAATTATCTTTTCTATACGCACATGGGAATTCACTTGGTATTTAGTTGTGAATGCAAACTTTCTATAGATTGTTACATGAAGCAAGAATACTTGGCATCATGTACCTTTTACCAGGTCCCACTAAGGCTCCCGGTGGCTTCCACTTTTGTACACATCATAGGTGCTATTGTTTCATTTTATACTACATCAAATCCTTACTAGAACACTACTTCATTGATATATATGTGTCTTGACATAATTTTTATCTTTCTAACATCCTAACGAGTGCTTCATGCGTAATATTTTCTTTACAAGTCTATTTTCTATCATGGTTGTTTGATACTTTTTCTTCTATTGTTTTCCATTATATTCCACTTTTTACTGGGATTTTCCCTTTGTCTTTATTGTACGATTTTGGCCACTTCGGCTCTGATTATCTTGCAACATTGTGAGCAACGTCCCATGTTTGAAACCCACTTGTCACGTTTTAATTTGTTTTCTTGCTTGCTTAGATCACACATTATGTTCTATATGCGTATTTTTCTTGATTACAATAACACGTCTTTAACCAATTTTTTCATGTGCCTTGGTTCATACCATGTACATTCCCCGCACATTATCGGTTTAGATCAGCATCCAATCCTCCTTTGGGACGCATTCACCTAGCAATGTCACATGCACCCTAAACAAGGGGGCATACATTAGTTTAGAGTCACAAGACATGCTTGCATAAGTACAAGAACAAAATAGAAATAAAAATGGGAACAACATAAATACTAACTTAGGTATTCAATTTAGGGTAGACACCGATTGCCTGACTATAGACACTAGCACCTAGGCACTCCTGACCTTTCCTAGGTGCCTATGACCAGGGGGCGATTAAAGTCACTTTCTCAAATTGGATTTTTTTAGTAAACATAGTGGTTTACACAGAACATGCATAATACTTCAACAATCAACACACATGATATCTCCTTTTTCTATTTTGCATTGGATCAAACTAGATTAAAATTGATCAAATAGGAACAAATCAAGATCACACCATCTACATTGGTGTATAAATCATCGGGAAGTAGTCAGGGATAGAGAATGACACTAGACCTTTCTCCCCAAAACTCTTCTACCGTGGTGTGAGATCACCCAAAACTCGCACTTGTTGTGAGATCACCCAAAAAAATCATTCTTGGCATGAGATCTCCCAAACAAATTTCTCTTCTATAACATTTCAGGATACTTTCTATCTTTTTCACTCATCACAAATCAAGTGCACATGTTCCTTTTTACTTTTTCACATTTTTACATACTTTTACATACTTAGATCTAATTTTTCATATACATGAATTTGACTACTATTTTTCTCTTCTTTTTGTAGGTTTGTCCTTATAAAAAGCAAGTAGTCTCAAGCACAATGCAAGCTAAAACAACAATAGTTACAACATGCTCCACACATATGTTTCACCCTAGGACTACTTTGTCTTTCCTAGCTTAGCTACCACACTTCATTTTCATCACTTGTTTTTTTTTTTCCTTGACATTATTTCACCATTGATCTACATGGTTATCAGTGTAAGCATCTCTTATCTACTCTATGTTATCGAGTATTCACTCAACAAAATAAAGTGGGGGACAATTTAGACACTAAATCACACACTTTGGGTACATTTCAAGGTCCTAATCACATACTACTATTCATATGATCCCTAAGCAAAAAAAATAGTGATTGAAATATTTCTTTGGCATTTTGTTTGTGTTTCATGCTTTCTTTCTTGTCTCTTACACCCCACTTCCTAGTCGACATTTTACTTCTCTATCTTATATGACTCGGACTCTAGTGCCCATCTAGGATACCTGTGCTCAGCATTCCCATACTTCTAGGAACCCTCGACATATCTTTACTTTACTTGCTCCTTTTTGGAATCTTGTTTCCTTATGGATTGGCCTTCTAGTTGTTAATTATGAAATTCAAAGAAGGGAATCATATAAATATAAAGCTATGTGACCATAATAAAGGACCAAGCTCTAAGCATATATTACTATCAACTAAGGTTGCATCCAAAGGAGTTTAAAGAGCTTCAAAGAATCCATATAGCTTCATTTAAGGGACAAGGGACTACATTTTCTGTTTACATGTATAGGAGCAAAGTTCATTTTTCCATGCACACATCTATCTACATTTCTACATCTAGTTATTCCTCGTTTTCAAGTGCATTTTGTAGAAGAACCACCTAGAAGACGATTTTTGCACAAACACACAAGAACTACATGGATTCTAAAATGTAGTGCAATGCTCAGTCAGTGTGACCGTGGGGTCATTTTGACTCCCCATTTGCATCTTTTCATTTTTAGGATTTGATGTGTTTTGGGGTTTTGTAGGTTCTCTTTCTCTTTGATGGTTATTGGTGAATTTTGTGGGCATACTGCAACATACATGTGATAAAAAAAGGATAGAAAAATATTTCGACATAATGAAACTCGGTTTACGAGGTTTTTTGCATCACGAGCACTTAGAAGTAGTCTTTAGTGCCCCGTGCCCCCGACCTAATATAGGCACCTTAGTCTATGTATATCTAGTCATCACACAATTTTTTTGAGAATACTTGTGACATTATCCTCCATATGTTCATCAATATTCCATTCTTACACACTTCGGGATAAATTGTGAAATCATATGAGTCTTCTATTCCCTCTTTTGCACCTAGGGTTTCATTTTTATTTAGCTTATTACTTGGGTCGATTTGTAATTCATCATTTTATCTATTACATGTGACTCGAAAATAACTAGGGTTTATACAAAAAGGATAATTTTCATTAAATTATTTATGCATAAATATGTGAATAAAATCACCATGTTAGTAAGAGAAAACCCAATCATTTTACCAATCACACCCAAATTCCAATGTATGATGGAATAACAAGGTATCAAATTCCTTCGTCTAAGTGATTTAAAGAAGGAATACATGTGAATTACCCCACCGTTAAGATATACAAAGTGGGGCGATCCATCATATCATGAATTTGTACACAAAAAAAAATTCATGGGATATAGAAAGACATGTAATCCAAATAGAAGATGCAAAAAGCATGGGATATAGAAAGGTCTCGCAATCCAAACAGAAGTTGTAGAAGGTAAAATAGTGGAGAAGGCCTAAGTATGAGGAATAATCTCTTTTAAACTAGTGATAGTACCATAGATAGGATTTCACCCCAAGCTCAAGAACACCATAATGACATAGCATTATAAGGAATAAATTTAGGTCAATACACATGATGTAGTCCCCATAAAGACTCCCATAGTCACTAGAGCCATGATACTTCCAAATAAAAACATATATATGATTTCATTAGGAAAATTTTCAAACAATAAATTTCATCCTTATATGGAGAATTGAAAAATGGAAGAGGAATCCCTATGGGATCCATTAAAAATATAATGATGTGGGTCCTATTAAATATTGTAACTAAACAGTGTTAAAATACTACCTAATGTAATAAACAAGTGTCTCTCTGGGTACACTAGATAAAATGACACAAATGTGGGTGGATGGATTTTATTTTAAGTAGCCTAACTATCGCAGACACGAAGTTTATAAAAATGCTCAAATGATAACAATAACTAGGGAAAAGGTGTTGGTGTAGAAATGGTTGATATTTTTTTCCTATTTAAAAAGTAATGTGACCCCAAGGGAATAATTAAAGCTAAAGATGCATACTTTATGACATGATAGGTTTATACCATATAAAATATATGAATATATGCACACTATGGGATATTGGATAAGAATAATAAGTTAAATCATCAATCCAAACCCTCATATACCAAAGGAAGTGTGTACATATAAAGATATGTATGCCAATATTACTTTATTGCAAAATGGGTTTGTATTGTGATAAGAAGGAGTCGATGTAATTCACTTGACAAAACTATCATAAGTTATAAACATGGAGATAGAACATGTGCATATTAGTAGATAACAAATTATGATTCCCACCAATTTATATCCATTTCGCACCGAAAATCCAACACAATCGATTGATACAATGAATTCAAAATAGAAGAGTTATGAAGTAAGAGGTTGAAGGTCAACCCACGGAGGAAATGTAATCCCAGTCAAAAATGTAGATGCAAGAAAAGAAAAATACATTGAACAAGATCCAATAACTCAATTGCAAGTGGAAAACAATCACATATTGTGAGCTTGGTTCACTAGACTCGATTTTCAAAGGTGAGAAACTCAATGAAAAGTGCATACAATGGAACTTGACAATATGGCTAAAAATATGTACCTATCAAAGAGAAATAATTGTTCACATGGAAATAAGTTCAAAAATAACAAACTATGAACCGAAAAATCCATATTGACGAAATGGTGAAGCTTTTACACATATTAAGCTATCTCATGATCAATGTAGACAAAAATATATCAAACATGATCAAATGTTAATGGACATCATCCAAGGACTAAATTATAAAGGAGATGATAAAAATGATAAGTACTATTGTAATAGGTTAAAGTACAATACTTGGAGGATGAAATAATCGTGAAACTTAGCAAGAAATGGAGGTTAAACACTAGCCCATTCAAGTTAGTGCATAGATTACCAATATAGGAAAACAAATACTTCCAGATTTGGTAGTTAATACATGCAAATAGGATTCCATTTCATAAAAAGGGACATTTAAATGACCCCCAAAAAGTAAATATAAGAACACATGTACAAGAGGCGAGAAAGATAAGGTGTAGAAAAAAATAAAGTTTGATGTTCCAAAATTTTTCACACACAAAAATAGGTACACTTTCTCCTCCTCCATCTCTGAAATACTTAATAACTTCACCCAAGCATGGAATAAAAGATGAAACATTCAAGAAACCTACATTGGTAGCAAATACAATTGCATAACCACCGTTAGAGTATAGTGTATTATTATCATTATTTGATAGTGTATTATTATCAACATCATGAAAAACATGATACAAGAAGAAGATTCTAAGGAATTTACACAATAAAAATATGACGAGGAATAAAATAACGTGTAAGTAGCATGAGGAGGAGAAAAAAGAAACTTTTCAGGTTGACGCTTAAGAAGGTATGGAAGAAAATAAGAGAAATAAGGGAAAATGAAAAAGAAAGAAGAGGAGAAGCGAGAAATAAGAAAAAAACTAACGGGAAAAGGAAAATGAAGAAGAGAAATAAAAGAAATGGGAAAATGTAATAATTAGAATATAAGAGAAGAATAGAAAAATAGATAAGAATAGATGAAGAGAGACGATAAAAAAAATAAATAAAATGAAATTAAAATTAAGAGGATAGGAAGAGAGAAGAAGAGAGAAAGGTGAAAGAGGAAGAGAACATAAAGAAAGAGCAACAATATATGCATAAATAAGAAGAGACAAGGATACTAGAAGAAGAAATATTTGCAAAGGACTAGGGTGAGAAAGAGAAAAAGGAAAAAGATGTAAAAATCATTGTAGTAGCGATTGCATTACTAGAGGAAGAATGCCTAAAGATCATAGGATATTTAGCATCACAATCCAACACATAGGAAGAAAAGACACAAAAAAAGAAAGAAAAGCATTAACAATTAAGAAATAGATAAATTATTCAAGTAAGTTCTATAGAATATTGAAGATGAAGTTCCAAATAATCATCTTCCATAGAAATTTTAGTGTCAAAATTTTCCCACATTTGAGTATGAAAATTAAAAATCGCATGCTTTGAAAGGCAATTGTACCTAATTTTACAAAAACACTTTTCCTTTGCTTGAATGGTTTTTTTGTAGTTGGGTTTTTGTTCTTTGTATTGAGATGCTCCACGAAGAAACCTAAAACACAAAGTGTAGTCAATATTTATGATAGATAATTGACCATAACTCAAGTAAAATTACAACATAAAATATTTGTATTTGCATATATATGAAGTGAAAATATAAAAACAAGGAAAAAGTATAGATATTTTTCTTTTGTTTAAAAATTTATATCTATTAAAGTTTTCCAACAAATTACAAAGTTAAGTCCCCAATCACAATTGAGGAGAAACCTAAGTGTTAGGTACATGAAACCCAATACAAAATTTTGCAAAAGAGATAAGAATAAATATTTACGAATTCGCCACTACGAAGAAACAATACCATGTACCAAAGTTACTCAAAAAGTCTAATAACTTCCCCTTAATGTGTAATAGGAGAGAAAATCATGCCCAAAAAGGTGTCGTTTTCATTTTTTCCTTCCATAACCCCATGGATCACACCACTTTGTTAGTGTAGGTTATTATTTATCCTTTTATTTGTTTATTAGGATAATTCTTGCACTTATGTTAGCCCTACACTTGTTGGGTTAGCTTGTTTAGGTGTACTAGTTGTGTGGAGTTAGCTTACTAGTTGTGTTGAGTTAGCTTACTAGTTGTGTTGAGTTAGCTTACCAGTTATGTGGAGTTAGCTTGCTAGTCTTATGGAGTTAACTTAACTACCAATATCAGTTAGTGGGAGTTCTTCACCACTGATCTAGGTAGTAGTTGCACTTCCCTCCTCCTATATGTACATCCTTCTTATTGAGCAATGTAATGTAATTCAATTCTAATGTATTGATAATAATGGATTATGATGGATTTCCATATATGATATTTTAGCTCTTCTATTTTATAAATCTAATGTTGTGTGCTATTATCATTTGAGATATTCGTAACATGGAACAATTTTCTTAGCATTCCTTTCAACCGTTGCATATGGATATAAACCTAATTTTTACATTAAGGACATATAGTACAAAAGAGAATAAGTTCTTCCAAACTCTCCCCATATGTTGAACTGGGAACTAACTAGGAATTGAAAAATTCTAAAATTTCCTAACAATCCTAAACTAGAAAGGAGACCCATGATCCCAAGATTTCTAAAACAAATAAAAGACAGAATGAAAACCTCCATGCCCCTATACTTAGTTAAACAGAGAAATCTAAATGTGATAATTTATAAGAAAAATGTATGAATAGATGAAAACCTTAAAATGCTGAAAACCTAACTGAAATCATCCCTATTCAAAAACATGAGGGGGAGCTAGGATCGTATCGTATGGTCTTGACTACATTGTATGGTTATGATCTTATACAATTTTCTCAAAACTTCTATGTGAAACTACATTTATGGACTCTTGTACCCTATCTCTACTTGTATCAACCCACAAAGTTTTGTCTGTGTATCATTGAAAATGCAGAATAAACCAAGATAGATGCCTCCTCTTTTTGATGCATGAGTAAAAACCATTTTTGAGCTTATTTTTCATAATAAATAGGTATATACTAGTGAAGAAGATGAATGAGAAGCTGTGTAGAGTGTTGAAGAAGTGGAAACATTGGATAACCTATACCTACAAAAGGAAATGGTGTTTTTGCATGGTGGTGACCATGTCGCACAAAAAATAGTTCTAGCAACAAGCAAGGATAATCGTAACTAAATACACCAATGTAGAAAATGCTTGTAGAAGAAAAAATAGTATTAATGCATCTAATTGAAAATAATGACATATAAGAGCATACCAAAGGATTTTAGTCTTACAAATATGGGAAACCCACAATTTTGCAACACAAGCAAGGTCAATAGGCCTGAAAATAAGATCAATCAATTACAAACAAGATAGTCATAATGCCACAAACATGGGACACCCATGGTGTCAATAGATGAACAAGTCACATAGGAAACAAGAAACCAAAATATGTAAGAAATAGCACACACATAAGTATGTATACATGAAGCCAATTTATATAAATATGATATCATGATGTAGTAACCAACATAGGTGAGTTATATATGAAATAAGAGATATCAACACTACGTAAGAAACAATGTGTTTTTACTATGAGTGTGAAAAGAAGCAAGTACAAAATATATAAATGAGCATAAATTGGGAAGTGCAAATTAACTCTAATAGAACAATAAAACCTGTAAAATTTTCCATAAATGATGAGATTGTTAGGAGACATGAGTTCTTCCATAAGTGTATAGTAGTATGTGTTTCCTACATGCACTCAATATACCAAGTGATTACATGTGTGTACATAAATAACACATGTTATCTATAAAAAAAGTGACCAAAATGTGTAATTTAAAGTGCTAATAATGTAAATAAATTGCACATGTCCTAATTTTATAATTTTGTAAATATTTAAATGGTTTTTTTTATCAAACTCTTATTTTACTAAATCTGGACATTTTAGTGTATCTAGAATCCAAAGATTACATGTTTTAGACGAAATTTATCACCATTTTTTTCCTATATTGGACTCCATTTTTGTCTATCTTAGATTCCATTATTACTACTTTGTTGGATTACATTAGTAACAATATTGGATTCCAATATTATCATTATTGACTTATTTGAGTTCCAATTTCAGTATTATTGGATTCCAATTTCGCTATTATTGGATTCCAATTTCGCTATTAATGGATTCCAATATTACTATTATTGGATTCAAATTTTTCTGTTTTTTAGATTTTAATGTTGGGAATATGTAAGGCTAATAGGCTAACTATTATAAGGCATGATCCTATTGGATTAAAAAAAAAAACAATAACTTCCCGCAAAAGCCATGATGTAAGGTGAGTGGTCGCTAACTATTATAAGCCATGCACCCATTGTATTAAATGAAAGTGCAAAAGCCTCAATGTAAGGTTAGCTTCCACTAACTATTATAAATTCATGATCTTATTGTATGAAATGAAAGTGTAAAATCATTGATGTAAGTTTAGCGGATGCTAACTATTATAAGTCATGATCCCATTGTATTAAATTTAAAATTAAAAATTAATACTAAATCCATGCAATAGAAAGTTTGAAGTGCGAATGTGCATTTTCAAATGGTGAGCCTCACATTGTAAAATTTGCAAGACTCATACTTTCAAAATTGTGAAAAGTACGAGAATCACACTTTGAAAGTGCGAGGCACACATTTTATAATTTGTGAGCCTCACAAATAAATCTTATTTACGAGCCCTACACTATGAAAGAGCGATAATGGGTTAGCCATCAACCTATGTGCTCATTATCTTTTACAAGAATGGGCATTAATGATAATATGATTTCTAGGAATTCTAATCTCATCCAAGGTTATGATTATACCACTCACACATGTTTAGGGACCATCTCATTACACATTTGGGTTGGGCCTAAGATTGTTCTCACTGAATTTTATGTTATTGATACATCATTGTAATTCAACCTCTTACTAGGAAGACCTTGGATTAAGGAAATGCAAGAAGTTCCCTCTACTGTACAACAAAGTGTCAAATTATTGCATGATGGATATGAACATACAATTACTGAAGACCCTGAACCCTTCAAATTTTACCACATAGACCCTCTACTGCTGCTATGCCAATACCTACTATACAACACATTCCATATAGTAGTATCGATACATATGACATTGGTTAATCTATTACTTCACAACCTTCTTCCACTTATCCAAGTACTCCAGCTATTTCTACTCACACTACAAAAATTATCTCACCCACCATACCTGCTCCGATGAGCACTTCTTCTCTTCCTATCACGACACCTCCCACTTCTCCACCTAGTGAAACTCCTAGCAATATACTTGAAAAAGCTATACAACATGAAAATGCTAACACAAATGATTCTTAGGAATCTAATGATGAATTTGACACTGTCGAGATCACTAATGAAGCATTAGGCCAACTGAATTTTATGCCTATCGATGTAGATGAATCATAATTTGAAAAAACCTTTATGTCTAATGGCCTGGGTGAATATAAATTCAGGACCTCTACTTCTACCAATGCTATGATACTTTATCAGGGATTTGTTAACACTTTAGATGATGTTTCATCCCCTACCACACATTCTTCCTCTCCGCCACCTCCTTTCACATGCACACTATTAATCAAAAAATCCTTTTGGAATAACATCCCGATCGATTGTACTTATTTAGACAATATTTTCACACTTGAGGGATTAATCGTAGATTGAGAAACAGGGATGGAAGCCTATATAATTTATTAATCTCAATCAACCAAAAAATTATAGAGAATGGGCTGCAATATTTATAGATATTGCATAGCCAAATACACACGGAGATTAAGTTGCACAGGTGCAACCAAATTCCAAAATGCACAAGCTTCCAATAACATCCGGGAAGCAACAATTAGATACAAACAAATATATTGTTCAAAACAATATAACAACATGTATGAAAGACAAATATGGTTTATGAACCATATAACAATACATAACAAAATAACCATTATTATTTAATTAATAAAATTAATTAAATAATAGATCATATAATGCATAATTAATATTAGGATAATAATATTTTATCCTAACATTCCCCCCCTTAATTGTGCATTGTCTCAAGAGATGAGGAGAGGAACTCTCTGAACAACTCAAACTTGTCACGTGCAAGTGAATTTGTGAAAATATCTACTTGTTGTTCAGCAGTTGGAAAAATTGAAGCTGGATGTTGTGCTTCAACACATGTTCGCGTATGAAATGAACTTGAACCTCAATGTGCTTTGTTCTCTCATGAAAAACTAGATTGCGAACAAGTTTGAGTACACCTTCATTATCTACATACATGGTAGTGGGTTTGTCCTGTGGTATTCCAAGTCCTTCCAGTATGCGACGTAGCCAAATCGCTTCACGCATGCCTTCTCCCCAGAACGATACTCACTTCACGTGGAAGAGCGAGAAACAAAGTGTTGTTTCTTACTTCCCCATGATATTGGTCCAGATCCCATAAAGAATACAAATCGAAGTGGATTTTCTATCATCAATGTTACCTGCATGATCTGAATCCGAATATCCAAAAGAAGAAGAATTTTTCATTCTTCTTGTATTCTAGACCAAGATCCACCGATCCTTTGAGATATCTCAAAATGCACTTTGCTGCTTTCCAATGACAAACTTTGGGTTCCCGCATGAACTCCGGATAGATAGCTCACCGCAAAGCCGATATCTAGTCTAGTGTAGGTAAGGTAAATGAGACTCCCAATCAGCCGATAGAGAGTGGCACTTACCTCGGAGATGGATCTCGAATGAGATAACTCGTAACTGCTTCTCCATAAGTGTAGCAATTGGTGTGCAATCCATCATCCTAAAATTCTCGAGCGTAGTCTTGGTATATTTCATCCGAGAAACAAAGATGTGATTCTCTTTTCGCCATACTTCTAGTCCAAGACAGTAGTGCATAAGCTCGAGATCTGTCATGTCGAATGATCGCTTAAGATCTTTCTTTGTTTCATCAATCATCTTCATTGAATTTCCAAAGATGACTATATCATCGACATAAACTACAAAAATCACCATCTCCCCCTTGCTTTTGAGGTAGAGATTGGGATCGTATGGATTTCTAACAAATCCATGTTGTACGAGATGCTCATCAATCTTGATGTACCATGCCCGGGTGCCTGCTTTGAGGCCATACAGAGATTTCCCGAGTCTCGCATACCTTTGTTTCTTGACCAGTACACAATATATCCCTCAGGTTTAGTCATGTAGACTTCTTCTTGTAAATCTCCATTTAGGAAGGCACTTTTTACGTCCATCTAATGGACTTTCCAACCAAATTGTGTGCTTAGAGCAAAGATCATCCCGATCGCTTTTGATCTTAACCGTGGGAGAAAATGTCTCCTCATAGTCAATGCCTTCTTTTTGTGCGTACCCCTTTCTTTCTACTAGTCTCGCTTTGTACTTGTCCACCGTCCCATCTCGCTTTGTACTTAGTTTTGAATATCCATCTGACATCCAATGGGTTTCTTCCTAGTGGAAGATCAACAAGCTGCCAAGTGTTATTCTTCATCACCGATTGATATTCGTAATCCATGGCATCTTTCCAAGCTTTTGATCGTAGGGCTTCCTGACTGTAGAGGGCTCATCTCGATTCAATAACTCTACTCATCAAAGAAAAGTTAACTTCTCTTATTTTTTCGCGAGTCCGTGGTCCAGGGGTGGATGTATCCGGTGGAACATCCATTCTTGCATCTCGTAACGTGCTAGTACACCACTTGGGCATACGCTGAGCTATTCCCGTGGGTCGTGGTTCTATCATATCACCACCATCATCCCCATCATCACTTTCATTATCTGAGGGAACATCAGCTTCTGTTTTTATAACTGGTGGAATGTCTACATCATGTGAGTCAGGAGGAGGAGCCTCTTGCTTCCTTCTTCTCAAAAAACTCAACATCTCTACTTGTGTAGACTTTTCTGGTCTTAGGATCCATCAATCTATACCCAAGAGTCTCTTCACTATACCCAATGAAGATGAGTTTTTGTGACTTCATGTCCAATTTTTTTTTATTCTGTTTGGGTATGTGCATGCTTGCTTTGCACCCGAATACTCTAAGGTGTGCAATGGATGGTTTCCTTTTTGACCATGCTTCTTGTGGTGTAATTCCATCAAGAGCAGTTGTGGGTGCTCTATTCAACAAATACACTGCTATTTTTGCTACTTCTACCCAAAATGTCTTTGCAAGTTCGGAATCATCGATCATGCATCGCACCATTTCCATGATAGTACGATTTCTTCTCTCAATAACACCATTTTGCTGCGGTGTGTGTGGAGGAGGCATTTGTCGATGAATCCCATGAGTTTGTAGGTAGTCTCTGAACTCATCATTGGTGAATTCCCCCCCTCGATCTGAGGCGGAGGTTCGATATGATGACCGCTTTTTTTTCAACTGCTACTTTGAACTTTTTGAAGGTTTCAAATGCTTCACTTTTCTTGTGAAGACAAAAAATCCACATTTTCCGTGAATAGTCATCAACACAAAGCATGAAGTACTGGAACCCAAAATGACTTGGCTACAGTGGACCGCAAAGATCGGTATGAACCAGGTCAAGTTTACCATGAGCTCGGAATGTACTCCTCTGGAATGAAACTCTGTGTTTTTTTCCTGCTAAGCAGTGAGGACACTTGTCTATATCCTTCTGAAGAGATGGTAGCCCATGTACCATATTACACCGGTGAAGTGTTTTGAGATATTTGAAACTTACATGACCAAATCTCTGATGCCACAACTGGCCGAGGTGGAGTTTTTAGCCACAAGTGCTTGATCATTTTTGTGAATGAAATCAAGTTGAAACATACGTCCCACGTTTAAGGCTTTTGCAATTATTTTTGAGCCTCTTGATTTATCTCGAATAAAACACATTTTCTTGCCGGATTGACTATCAAAGTCAATTTTCAGGTTGTGATCTAGGAGTTGACTAACTGAAAGAAGATTCTTTGTCAACCCAGGGACATATAGGACATTTGATAGTCTACATTTGCGTGAACCAAGGGGTAGAGAAATGTTTCCAATCCCCTAAACTGTATATGAAGAATCATCTCCCAACGAAACATGATTTTTCTATGGCATGTCCTTCATTGAAATAAACCAGTCTCTGTGGCCGGTCATGTGTCGAGTGGCTCCCGAATCAACATACCAGACATCACTAGATGACGTGGATGGTTCACTTGATCGATCGAGCGGTGAACAAGAAGTCTTCATTGTCTAACTCGTTCTTATTACTTAGCAATATTACCTTCTTTGGGGGGTCTTCTTTTCCAGCCTCCCCTTTTTCTACCCGTGATAGTTGTTAGAATGTCCCTTGTAAGATTGTTGTTGTTGTGGTCCAGAGTTGCTTGATGAACCTTTCTTATAAGTGTTATACCAACAATCTTTTAAGTCATGTCCTCTTTTGCAAATTGGACATTGCTTCTTTCATTGATTGCCCCATGATACCGATTCGATGTTGGGACTTCGATAGATTTAGGTTTTCCTTTACCTTTTCCTTTCCATTTTGATGTGAAGACAAAGGCTCGATCCTCTTCATCATCCTTATTGTGCATTGCTTCCTCTTGTTGCAGTAGGTTTACCAGCTTGTCAAAACTAATTGTCGTATCTGACAAGTTTAGAGTTGTGACAAAAATGCGGTAAGAAGAAGGGAGAGCTCTCAGAACAATGGGAATGAGAGATTCATCTTTGACCTCTTCTCCTAGGGCTAGAAGTGAAGCCCTCAACTCTGCAACTCTTCTTAGAAAGCTTCAATTTTCTCATTTTGCTTGAACTTCAATGTATGTAACTGACTCTGCAAATTTAGTATGACATTCTTGTTCTTGGCCTCATATATTGTGCTCAGCTTATCCCACACTTCTTTTTCTGTTGTGGCATCTCGAATGTGGGCTTGCACATCGTCGGACACTCCAAACAAGATGATGAGTTTTGCTTTCTGATCTGCTCTATCAAACTGTCATTGTTGTGTTGTATCAGTTGGTGATCTGGTTAGAGTACCAGTCACAACAGGCCAGATTTCTTCAAACTCAAGTTGTGTCTTTATTTTTGTCTTCCATGCAGCATAGTTGCTTCCTCTAAGCAATTGTGACTCCGGAAGAAAAAATTTGGGGGCACCTTAGTGCCCATTTTGCGAGATCACTGACAGGGTTTGGCTCTTATCACTCCAGGTATTAGGTCTCCCAATCTATATACCGTTAGTCCGATATACCAAACCTTTCTATATACGCGCCCTTCCGATATACCCGTTGGTACGTGGAAGAAGCTCGCCCTTTCTATATACCCAGCGGTACGTGAAAGAGGCGTTAACGTACGTGAAAGAATTCAATACGTGGTACCAAGATAGTACTGATGGGGTCTGTGTGATTATTGACACCGGCTCAAAGAAATATCCTCATACGCGCGCGTAACTTCGCTATATACTCGGATAATTTCTCAGTCCGGATTTATGTCTTGCAATCGTTCACAGACGGATGGGATGGTTCATAGTGTGTGCACTGTGACCTTATTACTCCCTGTCGATTTATAGGGACGATGCCCAGATGACGTTGTTGCAGCTATATTAGGTGTTAAGTGCAGTAGTAGTCGCGACGGCTTTACCCGTAAGTGCTTCCCAGAGGCACCGTATATACCGAACGCTGCGAATGAGATCTAGGATCTCGTGAGTGTTACAGAACCAATTTTTTTTTTTTTTTATTACAATTCTGCCAGTTTTTGAGCAGTTACAAAGTTTGCAGTTGACTATGGCAACCTACAAATTAGTACAATATGCAACAGTATACAATTTACATTCAAAAAACTAGAAAATTTGAATGGCAGGCAAAAATTTCTATTTCACGGGTCCTGGTGGCCTCCTGAGCCCAATACGACCCAAAATGCTAAAAATTGCAAAAAAGAAGCTGAAGATGCAATTTTTAGATGGGTCTCCCTTTGCAAAAAATGTCCGAAATGAAAAAATAGACCAAATGGGAGAATTTTTTTTTTTGCCCTAACTTAGGGATTCCTTCGCTAAATTTAGTTAGTTATAACTAAATTCAAATTTTACCACTAAATTTGGTAAAACTGCCAAATTTTCCGCTAAATTTCAAAAAATGAGTTTTTGTTTGTTGGGGCAGGATTTGACCCCCACACCTCTCACTCCCAAGGCGCATTCACTAACCAACTTGGCGCACATGGGCGCTTGTTATAGGAAATGAAGTATATTGTATTTAATGAAAGGGAAAATCAACTTACTTTTTAAAAATGTGACCTGGTAGATGCTCCATGTGTCTGCAAAGGAGAGAAAGTCGATTTATGGTTTCTTTGCTCAACATACGGATAAAAAAATGCCTTTTAATCTCCTTTTGCTTTGATTTTCCTTTGGTGTGAGGACAAAATATTTTCCTTTGGTTGCTTCTTTGTTTTGTGCAGGCCGCTCTTCCTTGCTTTGTGTAGGCCATTTTTTTGTGGCGTGCAAGTCCGGCGTGAAGAGGACGCAGAGTCTAGTTTGAGGACGGTTTGTTTGCGGTGTTCGGTTTGACTTGTATTTCCTTCTACCCTAGCCGCCTTAGCCTTCTTTCCACGCCCCCTTCAAATGCTGCCCCTCTCGTAGATCTACGCCTTTGGGCTTATTCACACGGCCTGGATGCGCCTTTAGGGTCGGTGTTGTTTGTGCATGCAAGTTGCAGGTCGACGCCTCTTTTTTTTTTTATCATGATCATTCAAACTTCATATGCAATTTCACAAATCCAACAATGGGCTGCCTGTATAATCTCCTTCATATGAGATTGATCTGGATTTGTGTAATGAGGAAATCAATCCCTGTGTGCCACCTAATGGAGATTACACAAATTTCACAAATGCATACACATACAGGTCCACATACACACAGACCTCCAAATCTAGTGGTCTGCTAAAATGTAGCAGAGACTAAATAGCCTCTCTTAAATTAGAGACAAAACCCCTAATGGGGAATTTTTTTTTAAAAATTCTTTATACCTGCAGCAAATTTTGCCTGGTGCTGAGTGCACCAGTGCAAAAAAATTTGCATTCCAAACACCTGGAACTGAACAGAGGTTGTGGGTTTGCAGGGGGTTCTGGGAAGCTACAGGAGGCAACACTGGCTCTCCTTTTGTTGCAGATTTCTTCTCCACGAATTCTCCTTCTTCTGCAACCTTCTCCAACCTTGCCAGGAGCTTCAATTCGCTCTGGTACCAAATGTAGATTGAGAAACAGGGACGGAAGCCTGTATAATTTATTAATCTCAATCAACCAAAAATATAGAGAATGGGCTGCAATATTTATAGATATTGCATAGCCAAATACACACGGGAGATTAAGTTGCATAGGTGCAACCAAATTCCAAAATGCACAAGCTTCCAATAACATCCGGGAAGCAACAATTAGATACAAACAAATATATTGTTCAAAACAATATAACAACATGTATGAAAGACAAATATGGTTTATGAACCATATAACAATACATAACAAAATAACCATTATTATTTAATTAATAAAATTAATTAAATAATAGATCATATAATGCAAAATTAATATTAGGATAATAATATTTTATCCTAACATTAACTAGGCCTGGTTTGACACTTAATGATATCTTGTAACCAATTCACTCACCTCATCTTTATCATGGTTATTGTCACATTACAGCCGCCTATGGCCTTTGTGTGTTTCATTTGACAATCTTTGTTGCATGCACCCCTCACACTTCTCCATTGACACTTTGGAAATACTGGCTCGACTAATTTAGTGCTACTTTAGAAACAAACCACACTTCTCTCATGTTTCCTATGTCATTCGAAATGTTTCCATCAGTAATGACTCATCTCCCACTCATGCTTCGAATATTTATCGTTGAGTACGCACACGATTTGTCAACCACTAGGTTTCATTTATTAAGATTATGCAATGAACTCTTATACATTACGTTGTAATGGTTCTTTATATGATCCACCTCATTCTATTTCTTATCATGTCTCCAATGCTACTCCAGTAGGTTTCGATCATGACAACAATGATTCTAGATAGTGTCACTTGATTTCTGTACCACTACACACTTGGGGGCATAGAATTCCGACATTCCCCCATCTTCGCATCAACACATCTACCAAATTATCATTATCATACATCACACTCCTAGTATAGGTATTTTTGTATCTGCTTTATTATCGTCATTACCTGATGACACACTCTTGTGCTTCAGTTCACACTTGATTGTTGAGGAATCTTATACACCTTACCCACAAACAATGCAAATCAGACACTACACACTCTACATTACACACTTTACACATCTAATTTTCATCTCTCATCATCGCATATACAACCTATAACTTCTTCTACGTGCTGCACTCATTACCCTCTTATGCACTCTAGTCTCGCGGTCCATACTAGACTGTTGAGGTTATACATCACAAATGGACCTCATTACATTCACACACTTATCACTCAACCTTCTATCATGTGAAATTCCTAGGTTAGTGACATATTTTATAGACTATTTTTACAAGGGGATTTTTAGGCCTTCGATCGCATGGTGACCAGATTCAAACTGGTCCAATTACAACCAAGGCGGATCCATAAAAGTAGTTTCCATTTGTACCTTCTTTTCTAGTTATAAGTTCTATCAACTTCAACGAATTACATGTATATAGGAGAGTGTGTAGGGTTGGCCTCTTGGTGCGTACGACCATCGAAAATTAGTTTATGAAGGAAGTCTCATAGCCTTCGAGTCAAATTTGGACATTTTTGCAACATGTAGGAAAATGCAAAAAATGTCGTGGGACCCTCTTCAAGTCAAATAACTAACAAGTAAACTTATATAAAATTATAAATGATTGTATGAACTCTCTCTTTGATGCTTGTTTTGAGAAATTTGATTGTCATGAAAATTTTATTTATCTCTCCTCTCTCTCTCTCCCCCTAAAAATTAAGAAATGAAATGAAATTTACCTCTAAATATATCTTGTTGCATTATAAGTATTATAATAATGTGAATAGAAAAATGTGAAAACATGAATTAAACTATATTTTGTGTAGATGTTATGCCAACAGGTTTGTGCTTGTCATGTGTTGGTTCTAAGTAGTAGGATAAGGAAAAAGTGAAGAGTTGTTAGTGTTTGTATAATTACATGTGATTTAGAAAGCATTGTATTTTTATATGATATATAATTGCTATTGGAGTAAATATAATTGTCATTTATTGTTTCACGGATGAATACAACATTGTTAGCCTATTGGGAAAGTGGGTTGTTTTTGTACATAGTTGCACCTTTATATGTTGATTAAATTCCTACTTGGTCATACTTTTATATCCGTTGATTAAGTAAAACAAGATGATTATAAAATGTTTCAAAGTAGGTAGATAAATTTGACGCTTGCTATTTGAAATTGCTAATGATATTATTTGAAATCAATGTATCTCATCATAGTTTAAATGTATCTCATACTAGTAATATTGATTGAAACAATTTGATATTGGATTATTTTATCTACTTGCTATTGATGTGTTGAACCTAGAAAATATTTTAGTCCTCAAAATAAATAACCACTTGTAGTTTTGTGTTTTCATTTGGATGAAAGCGTTAACCAAAATCAATTTGAAATATTAATGTTTCCATAAAGAATGATACCCATTGAGTTACCTATTTTTTTACTAATGGAACTGAACTTAGTCAACTTCTCACCGTGTTGTACCATTTCTCTTTCTTCATTAGGTTTTACTATTTGTTACGTATACTATGTTAAGGTAGAATTCAAGTATTGTTGGTGTTTGTGTAATTACATGTGATTTTGAAAACATTGTATTTTTTTATGATATATCATTATCATTGAAGTAAATAGAATTTACATTTATTGATTCTCGTGATGAATATAACATTGTTAGACTATTGGGAAAGTGGGTTATTTTTGTACATAGTTACACCTTCATATGTTGACTAAATTTCTACTTGGTCATACTTTTATATTGATTTATTAAGTAAAATAAGATGATTGTAACATGCTTCTATGGAGAATTTCGTCCAAAAATTCCCGATGATAATATCTCAAATTGGTGTAGGTTGATAAATTCGGAGTATTTCTATTTGAAAGTGTTAGAACCATCGTAGTTTAAATGTTTCCTATACTAGTAAAATTGAGGGTAACAATTTGATATTGCATTATTTTATCTACTTTCTATTGATGTGTTGAACCTAGAAAAATATTTTAATCCTTAAAATAAACAATCACTTGTAGTTATGTGTTTTCATTTGTGAAGAAAGTGTCAAGCAAACTCATAGTTTGAAATATTAACATCTTCGTAAAAAATGATACACATTGAGTTAACCTATGCTTTATTTTGTTAATGGAAATAAAATTGGTCAACTTCTCACCATGTTGTACCATTTCTCTTTCTTCATTTGGTTCTTCTTTGCTAAGAAAATGGGTCTCACATGTTTCTTCATGAGCATGAAATAGTTGTGCCATGAAAAAGCCTCGTCCATAAGTTTATATTACGCTTGTATATTTTTTTTACCTTTTCATTTGGAAGATGCCGTTTTGATGTGCATTATGTTTTTTCACGTGGATATGTTTTCTACCCATTGTAGTCTTATTAGGTAGACTTGGCAATGTGTGTTGTCTATATTTGTATTCTTATCCTCTCCTCATCATGTATATATGTGGGTTCATGTTTGTGTAAATGTCTCATGTGTTGTGAGTTATCCTAAGTGATCCCATGTGGTGTTGTGTATCAAGTAAGGTAAGACAAAAAATTATTCTGGTATTTTATTGTTTATATTTAGCTATGTTATTTGTGGGCATGAGATGCGTTGCATGAGATGTGTCAATAGATAATGGGGCTAAAAACAATGATACATACCCATGTAAGATAAGTAAAATAATATCCATTATATCACATGAAGTGGTGTATTACATTTCCACCATTAATATATTGTCCATAGAAAAGGGCGTGTATGGTGGAGGCCATGGAAGACAAAGATAACAATATATAACAAGTGACAATCATAATAGTAATAGCATATAAGAAAAACCAAGTGCTTTGATGAAAAGAAGTATACAAGAAATATAACATTAAATTACACACAAAATATCATGAAAAAGAGTCATATCAATGAATTAAGATCCAAATATGGGACAAAAAAGTGTCACAAGATAATCAAAGAGAAGGTGCATTTGTTGCATACAAAGAATCTTGTATATAAGTAATCACACATAAAAGTACGAAAATAATATTAAAAAGTGTGACAAGAAAGCATAGTGAAGGTACACATGACACATAATAAGAGACAATTAAGAAATCAAGCTATCAATTAATCAATTATATAAAGATGATAACAAACAATAGCCCATAGGCACATAGAGCAAGATAATATAGAACCACATAAGACATGTGTTAGTCCTATTGATCGAAAAGATAACATATACCTGAAATAAGTAATTGAGTGTACTAAGAAAGTGAAATAAATCTTATGAAAAATAAAGAACCTAGATAGTATGAGAGATGCCCCCAACATATGAAGGTATAGTAGGAATAGACTATGTTGACACATGTCATCATGAATTAATCTATTTATTTGATGAAATAATCTCAATAGAACTCACAAATGCATGTGTGTATACAATATATATGATAAATATGTTGTGTGTCAAATGAATATGAATTCTACCTTCAACCTCTTCCTCATGTATATAATCAACATTATCTTTTGCATTTCTTTGATCTTGAACATCATAACCATTGGCATACAGATAATCATACTGATATTTAGGGTTCGGGTTATGAGGATATTCATTTTGATAGGGGTCATAATACTGATCTGAAGAAGAATATGGGTAAAAAGGTTGTGGTGGGTATGACGGATACAACTTTTAGATAGAAGAATTCCACTTTGAGGAATTGATGTCATGATTACATGAACTCATAACATATGTAAAAATGGAAAAAAAGGTCTGTTGCTCATGAAAATAGGCTTATTACAGAAAAATAATAAATCTGATTTTTGAAAAATACCTCAAAAGGTTGTTGTAGAAAACTTGATGTCACCTTGGTGATGAAAAGTGTTGAAATGGTCTGAAATCAGCTTTATGGAGTCGCCAAATAAGTTATGTTTTTTATATTCAATTTTCTAAACTCATCAATAATTGTTCTCATCCCACTGGGCATGGCAGAAACTATTATCTAGCAGTGAAGGTCACACGGTGGCTAATAATTTTCTGCTTGTAGTGGAACAACTTTGAACTATGAAACTCTAACTTCTGTGATGTCCCACCAAGCGTGCCAAAAAATGTTATCTCTTAGAAGTGCACCCTTATTGAGGGTTAGCAGATCTTCTAACTTTTCCTCTCCCTCACTTTTGAAGATACAATTGATACACTTCATGGGCTTTGGTCTCCCTAATGTGAGGTTAATCTCCGTAATTACAATGTTGGTTCCTTCTTTGGATGTATCCTAAAACTAAAACTTGTGGGGTTTAAGGGTAAAAATATGGCTAAAACTAAAATTAAATGGGGTGATACACCAAAAGTATTAAGGGCTTGAATGAGAAACATGCACAATATACTAAGAATAAGTTGAATAAGACACGATCCAATAGTTTTCCGCTGATCTAAAGGAAAATACTTTTTCAGTGAGGACTTCTCACAACAAGACAAAAAATAATTTCATGCTAAAACTAGCAGAAAATACCAATTTGCAGCAAGGTAAATAACATAAGCAAGATTAATTAATTTAGGGAATACAATCCACAATAATTACTATCATAAAACACACTACTGTAAATAATTGGAAAGGTAATCAATGGGTTCTCATTCAAGAGCAATTATGGCAAAATTTTCTCCCAGCACTCAAGTGCATCCAAAATTCCTCCTATAAAAAAACTCCTTGTGCTTTGCCAATGCACACAATAAATAACAAAATTATTCACCCCCATCCCTAAAAATAGACTAAAGTATAATTACACTTGCATGGTAATTTTAGCCTTTTCCTTTGAATAAATAATAAATAAGGCCTAAAATTACACATGTTATTACAAGAGAAAAAATAGCCTTAATTTCCAAAATTACACTTTCAATCAAACTGTAGTTGACTCCTTTAATCCTCCAAGCATGAAAGTGTATGGTAGCCTTAAAAAAGTAAAGGTATTTATGGGTGAATAAATGGATGCTATTTTGATCTTGATTCTGTGTAAGATACCTTTTGTAAGTGCATGCTAATTTGTCTTCTTCTCGCAATGTGACAACAGTTTTGTCTTATCTCCAAAAACCACTTTTGTCTTTTAGCATCTTGCATGATTATATGGATTTAGACTATGATAAAATATACTTCCCACCTTGTCAAATTCTGATCCATGAATGATGACATGTCATGCCCTCTCATGAAGGATTTACAAAAAATAAGATAATCTTAATATTTTTAAGGTAAAATTTATCACCTTATACAAAGGTCGAACACCACCCCTACCTTCAATTATTAGTACAAAACACCCTTGATATTATAATGTGCATGGAACTTAGCCAAAACACAATCATTCGACGCTTTTTATTTATTTCATCAAAGACTATAGTCAAAATACTAATAATCAATTGGGAAAATATGTCCCCTCTCCACAATGACTCAACCCTTGAGCAATATCGATGGATTTTTCTAACCCATGGTTAATTAGGGTTTCACTTTTATGGTGCAACATTTGTACTATAAATCATATTGATTTAGTTAAAATCTACCCTCGAGTTTGGAGGGTAAAAGGTTTGAAAACCTAATCATTTTTTCATTTTGCACTTGTTGAGCCAAGAGGCTGGTGAAGCCCTAGCCAATTTTTCACTCAGCCGCCATGAATGTGATCCTAAATATTATTTTGAAGCTTTCTATGTCTGATTATGATTATTCTTCAATCTTATGGTGTGGCCATTCCTTGTATACATGAAATCAAAATCAAACCCTTTGTTTTTGCACTTGATTTTCACTCCGGAATGGGTTATGTAGAAATTTAATGGCCTTCATTACTATAGAAGGTAGGACTCGGTTTTTCAAATTTTTGACTTCCATTTCATTTTTTTCTATTGATTTGATACTGAAAAAACTTTTAAACTTTGTGGTTTCGTGATTTCTTGGCACTGTAATTCTTCCGAGTTCAAAAATGCTTCTCGGGTCTCACTTTTTTAACCTACCTTAAAGGGTTTCAATGGAGTTGATCTCAAACTGTAAGTCACCCTACCTTTGAGTTTCTTTGTAAAACTTAATGGGTCTTTGATGACCATAAAACTGTAAAATCTCTTTTCCCTCTGAATCTGTATAATTTTCAATACTCTGGTTCAATGGGTATTGCAAACATTTAGGTTTTCTTCATTTGTGAATTTTTGATAATATTCCACCCATACCCAAAACAAGGTTCACATTATTTTGATGATATCTTTCACTATTATGCTTTTTTGAGCTCTTCTCGGAAGGGTTTCAATGGAGTTTTCCTTTTCAATAGCACCATTTAAATCCCTAGCCACCATTGTTACTCTTCAAAGCTTACGAAGGTGACTGTATTTACTTTATTGTCTATTCAAAGGTGGCTTATGTTTCAACTCGAGATGCACAAATGATATGGCTATAACTACACTTCTTTTTGACTCACTTCCTCAAATATGTGTTTTGCATTCCTTGATCTTCCAAGAGTATTTTGAATCTTGACCTTACTCTAGGAGCATGTTTAAAGTTGAATACCTTAAGTAAATTTGCACTTGTTTTGATTGTCTTAATACGGTGTATGGCCATGGAAACTTATACCTTGTGTTTATAGCTTGTATTCTATAGTGCTTGCAATCTACATATAACAATTATTTAATGAACTAGGAAAATGACCTAAGCCATTAAAGTACTTGTAATTGACACATTCTCCATACATTTATGGTCTTTTTGGGCATTGATATCATTTATTTTGTATAATCGTGTAATTATTCATACTTTCACCTTTTGTACCTACTTCATTTATGAGCATTGTACATGTTCTCCTTTACGCTTTTGATATTCTAAAAATGGTACTTGTTACAAAATCTGAGTTGTGCCTTTGTGAAAGTGTATGAGAAACACCATTTGAAATTTCAAACTTGTATGATGTGGCTTTATTATAAACTCGTATGTGGAAAAATGTACCTTATTTATCAGATGTTGGTGGATGTTTATCATACTCTGATATTTATTTCATCACCAAAACTTGAAAATTGTAATTACAACACTTGATGGCACTTTGTTGTACTTTGTTTCTGATGTATCTTTTCTTCTCTTGAATGTTCATTCCCTGAATGATATGAAGTTTGAGTTTTTTATATCTTGGAAGGAATTCTTGATTCTTGTTTCAACCTATACTTCATGCATCATAACTGGAAACTTCTCTCAATCAGATATTCATTCCTATAACTCTGATGAGTTGCTTCTTCCTTTCACCATGTAGCTCTTTGGAAGATCTTCAACATGACTATAAGTCTTTGATATTCTTGAATTTTCATAAGTAATCTGAGTTGAAAATGCTCAATCATGTGCTTTCAAAACAATTCTTCAATCAGAAAACTATACTTGATCTGTAGTTTGCACCATATTTTCTTGTAATTGTAAAACTGAGTTTATCTCTCACAATTATGATCCATGACTTGTACTGGTAAAAATTATTGATGATTTCAAATAGATCACTATCCTTTCAAATGAACTTGTATTATTTTTTTAGCAATCTATGACCCTTTTTCAACATGTATCCGTCATGAATGCATCTTCCTATTATTTACTTTCTTTTCTTTAATTGTGATCCCTTTCTTAAACAAATGTTTGTCTTTACTTCCATTATCTTCATTGCTACAATGCACACAATTATTCCTAGTTGTTGTATCTTCAATGACACTTGAATTAATGAAAATGTATTCTTTTATTGGTGCAATGTCATTTAAAAAAATCATCTCTGCGTGCACACATCACAAAACAGTTAGAAAAATAAAAGCTTAAAGCCTCTCTTGTATCCATATAATGTCTCTCTTTTCTATTTTCCTTGAAACGAGAATTCCAATGAGATGTACTTGTTGATTCTATCTTTATCATTTCATGTAACTTATTTGTAATTTTCTAGAAGACTCATCTTCATGAAGCTGTAATTGGAAGAACAAAGAAATAACCCGAGCTCTAGTAGATTCTTTTTATCTTTGTGTACATGTACATGAAGTTGGGAGCTGGAGATGGAGCAGTTTGAAGATGAAGATGAAGATGCACAAAAGAAGAAGATAGGAAGATAATCATCAACCCAATCAAGAAATGATGGGTTTTCTCTTTCTTCTTTTGTTTACAACTTTATGTATATGCATATTTTATTCAGTTCATCTAAGTTACATCCCACAGCTTGTGTGGGAAACATTGAATTTATTTATGAATAAATGACATTAATTTATGTAATTGAGTTGTCTATTTCTTTCTGCATTCAACTTTATGGTAAATATTGATTGTATAATGAACTAAAAACTCAATACATAATTAATAAAACTTAAACATAAAGAAATAATAAGATTTGTTGTACACTGTAACTCAATAATGTATTATTTTACATGCAAACAACAACTCTGTTTATTGTTATGGGATGAAATATCCCACATCTGCTGTGATTCCCGCCTTCATCAAGGCTATGCACTAGTCCTTTGGGGCTTCTGTATTTCTTTGCTAAAGACGAATGTGAATGACAACACATGTGAGGTGTTGCATTCTACAACAACACACATAGTTACATATTTGGATTGTTGTTCCAAATTGTTGCAACTCAAAACATTAAGAAACTACCCTTGTTTCCCTTAGTTATGTCAATCACATCAATCCTTTCCGTCCAAATGAAGTTTCAAGTTGCCCATTTGCATGTGTGTAAAATTGTCACCATTTCTAATGATCTTGCGGGGTAAAGCTGCCTGCTAGCTTTAAGACCAATGTCTTTCTCTTGTCCATTGGACATGGAGTGAAAGCCTAATACAAAAAAATTCCCTTTTCTAAAAACCCACCTTTAAAAACAACTAAAGCTAGGAAAAGACTTGGTAAATCAGAGCACGTGCATGAAATGCACTTATTGAATTAAAAACAAGAGGGAATTTGCATGAAATTCACATTATTGAAAGGGAAATCCTAATCTAACCTACTCTAACTAGCAAAAACTGAAACTAAACAAATCTTGAAACAGGCAACGAAAAATAGCTTCCCTTTCTCAAAAACGAGGCCATGAATTCAACTTGGAAAATAAGTAACATGAAGAAGCTGGAAACGAGACATGTACCTTTATTTTGTTCACAAGATCATTCCAATAGCTGAGAAACACCTCTATCTAGTCTACAAGTTGTTCTGAGAGGTTTTGGGGTTGATTCTTGAGAACATGAAACTCTTCTTTGTGCTCTAAAAGAAGCGTGAATTCTGGTATTGCTGCAATTGATTGTGAACCAGTCAGGTACCGAATAAAACATGGCCTCCTAATAGAATGAAGAATAAGTATTCTGATATAATATTTTTATTTGATTTGCACTATGTCACCGATTTCCTTGTCATCCCTGGGCACATTTTGAAATTGATTTGAAGGTTGTTTTTCTTCATGGATTTGTTGTCTCAGAATCATTATGACTTATTTTTCAAGAGTGGCGTTAAATTGTTCTATTCTATCCATATTTACCATACATTTTAAATTAAAGCTCCTCTTTTATCATAGATTGTTGACCTTGATTGTTTGTAGTATATTTTGAAACTTAAATTTGCACTCGTAATGTCATTGTGGAATAGAAGGGATAGAAATTGAGTAGCCCGAAGACTTGATGATTGAGAAATGGGCTTCATTGGTGGCAAGGAATGTCTATGGGTACTTTGGATTGTGATGGGGAAGGTAAGTGGGAACATCCCATTAACAGGGTTCCTCAACTTGATGCCCATCATCTTATAGTGCTTGCGAAGTAAATATGACGTAAAACCAACCATTTGAGTAATATTTTCAGTCATTACCTCAAGCCTTTGTTGTGGACAAAGCCAGCTAAGTGTAGGACCTCCCTATTGTCGTGGATTCCTAAGACCAAGTTGTTTAGCTTGCAATTTTGGCATATGCTCTTTTAGTACTTGCATGGATTGCTTCATTTCATGAATTATGCCTTCGACCTCTTCCTCTTGTATATAATCAACATAATCTTATGCATTGCCTTGATCTTGAGCATCATAACCATTTTCATACTGATAATCATATTGATGTGTAGGGTTCGGGTTATGGGGATATTCATTCTGATAGGGGTCATAGTACTGATCTGAAGAAGAATATGGGTAAAAATATTATGGTGGGTATCACAGATACAACTCTTGGATAGAAGAATTCCACTGAGGAATTGATGTCATGATTGCATGACCTCATAAAAGATGTAAAAATGGAAAAATAGGTTTGTTTCTCATGAAAATAGGCTTATTACAAAAAAATAACAGATCTATTTTTTTGAAAAATACCTCAAAAGGTTGTAGCTGAAAAATTTATGTCACCTTGGTGATGAAAAGTGTTGAATTAGTCTGAAATCAGATTTACGGAGTCGCGAGATAAGTTCTACTTTTGATCTTCAATTTTCTTAACTCATCAATAATTGTTCTCATCCCACCGGCGTGCAAAAACTATTATCTATTAGTGAAGGTCGCACACTGGCTAATGATTTTCTACGCTTGAAGTGGAACAGCTTTGAAAGATGAAACTCTAACTTCGTGATGTCCCACCGGCGTGCAAAAATCAAGTTATCTCTCGGAGGTGTACCTTTGTTGAGGGTTGATAGATCTTCTAAATTTTCCTCTCCCTCACTTCTCCATATAAAATTGAGACACCTCATGGATTGTGGGTCTCCCTATTGTGAGGTGAATCTATGAGATTACAAGGCCGGTTCCTTTTTTGGATGTATCCTAAAACTAAAACTTGTGGGGTTTAAGGGTAAATAGATGGCTAAAAATTAAATTAAATGGGGTAATACAACAAAAGTATTGAGGGCTTGAATGAGAAACATGCACAATATACTAAGAAAAAGTTGAATAAGACACGATCCAATGGTTTTCAGCTGATCTCAAGGAAAACACTTTTCTATGGAGGGATTGCTCACAAAAACACCGCAGATAAGTGAACACTAAAACTAGCGAGAAAATACCAATTTGTAGCAAGGAAATAATATAAGAAATCTTAATTAATTCAACGAACACAATTCAAAATAAAATTTACTATCATAAAACACACTATTGCAAATAATTGGAAAAGTAATCAACTGGTTCTCATTCAAGGGAAATTATGGCAAAATTTTCTTCAAAGATTCAATACATCAAAATAAATCTTGTAAAAAAACTCCCTTGTGCTTTGCCAACACAAACAATAAATATCAAAACTATTCACCCCATCCCTTAAAAATAGACTAAAGTCTAACTACACTTGCATGGTAATTTTAGCCTTTTCCTTTGAATAAATAATAAATAAGGTGTAGAATTACACATACTTTTAAAAGAGGAAAAAATAGATTTAATTTCCAAAATTACTCCTTCACCAAATTGTAGTTGAATCCTTTAATCCTCAAAGCATGGAAGTGTATGGTAGCCTTAGCAAAAATTAAGGTATTTGTGGGTGAATAAATTGATGTTATTTCAATCTTTCTTCGTGTGCAAGTTACCTTTTGCAAGTTCATGCTAATGTGTGTTCTTCTGCAATGTGACGCTTGTTTTGTCTTATCTCCAAAAAGCATTTTTTTCTTTTAGCATCTTGCATGATTAGCTGGCTTTGGACCATGATAAAATATATTTACCACCTTATCCAATTTTGATTCTCAAATGATGACATGTCACACCCTCTCACAGAGGCTTTGCAAAAAATAATATTAGGTTGATTTGTTTAAGGTAAAAGTTATCACATTATACAAAGATCGAACACCATCCCCACCTTTACTTATTAGGACAAAACACCCTTGATATTATAATGTGCATGGACCTTAGTCAAAACATAATCATTCAGCCCATTTGATTATTTCATCATAGACTATGGTAAAAATACTAATCATCAATTGGGAAAATATGTCCCCTCTCCATGATGACTCAACCCTTGAGCAATGTCGACGAATTTTTCTAACCCATGGTTAATTAGGGTTTCACTATTTTGGCGACACATCTATACTATAACTCATGTTGAGTTCGTTACACTCTTCCCTTAGGTTTGGAGAGTAAAAGGTTCGAAAACCTAATCATTTGGTCATTTTGCACTTTTTGAGCCAAGTGGTTGGCAAAGCCC
Source organism: Taxus wallichiana var. yunnanensis (assembly GCA_018340775.1). Classification (NCBI taxonomy): domain Eukaryota; kingdom Viridiplantae; phylum Streptophyta; class Pinopsida; order Cupressales; family Taxaceae; genus Taxus; species Taxus wallichiana. The sequence goes on along the minus strand of CM031243.1, from coordinate 724,965,836 downwards.
CGGTCATTTTTCACTTGGCCGCCACGAATGTGATCCTGAAGCTTATTCTAAACATTTTCATGCATGATTCTGATTATTCTTCGAGATTTTGGTGTGGCCATTCCTTGTATGCATGAAATCAAACTTTGAAACCCTTTGTTTTTGCACTCAATTTTCACCGTGGAATGGGTTATGTAGAACTTTAATGGCCTCTCATTCTTGTAGAAGGTAAGACTCCGGTTTTCAATTTTTGCACCTCCATTTCATTTTTCTATTGATTTGATATTGAAAAACCATTTAAACTTTGTGGTTTCATGATTTCTTGCACTTTGTAACTCTTTTGAGTTCAAAATTTTTTTGGGTCTCGCTTTTGACCTACCTTCGAGGATTTCGATGGAGTTGATCTGAAATTGGTAAGTCGCCCTACATTTGATTTTATCTATAAATCTTAATGGGTCTTTGATGACAATGGAACTTTAAAATCTCTTTTCCTCCGAATCAGTATATTTTGATACTCGGTTCAATGGGTGTTGTGGAGATTTGGGTTTTATTCACTTGTGCATTTTTTTATAATATTCCACCCATACCCTAAACTGGGTTCACATTATTTTGATGATTTTTGTAACTATTGAGATTTTTCGAGCTTTTGTTCGTAAGGGTTTCAATGGATTTTTCCTTTTCGATAGAACCATTTAAATACATGGCCTCCATTATTATTGTTCGAAGCTTGTAGAAGGTGATTGTATTTGATTTATTGTCTATTCACTAGCTTCTGTTTCAACCTGAGATGGATGAATAATATGGTCAGTAACTACACTTCTTTTTGACCCACTTCTTCAAATGTGTGTTTTTCGTTTCTTGATCTTCTAGAGAGTATTCTCAATCTTGACCTTTTAAGGGCATGTTTGAAGTGGAATACCTTAAGTAAATTTTCACCTATTTTGATTATCTTAATGCAGGTGTATGGCCATGGAAATTTGTACCTTGTATTTATAGATTGTATTCTATAGTGCTTGCAATCTACATATAACAGCTTATTTATTGAACTAGGTAAATGACCTAAGCCATTAAAGTACTTGTACTTGCTACCTTCTTCATACATGGATGGTATTTTACGGGCATTGATATCTGATCTTTTGTATAATTTTGTAATTCTTCATACTTTCACCTTTCTGTAGCTACTTCATTTATGATCAATGTACGTGTTCTCCTTTATACTTTTGATGTTCTTAAGATGGTACTTGTTACAAAATCGGAGTTGTACCTTTGTGAAATTGTATGAGAAACACCTTTTGAGATTTCAAACTTGTACAATGTTGCTTTAGTAGAAAATGTATGTGGAAAACTATACCTTATTTATTAGATGTTAGTATATTTTAATCATACTACTGATATTTATTTCATCACCAAAACTTGAAAACTGTAATTATAACACTTGATGACACTTTTTTGTACTTTGTTTCTGATGTATTTTTCCTTCTCTTGAATGTTCATTCCTTGAATGATATAAAGTTTGAGTTTTTATACCACGAAGAAGAATTTTTTTCAACATATACTTCATGAATCATAACTAGAAACTTATCTCAATCTATAGATATTCACTATCAGTAACTCGATGAGATGCTTCTTCCTTTCACCATGTAGATCTTTGGAAGATCTTTGACATGACTGTAAGTCTTTGATATTCTTGAATTTGCATAAGTAATCTGAGTTGAAAAATCTCAATCACGTGCTTTCAAAACAATTCTCCAGTCTAAAAATTGTACTTGATCTATAGTTTGCACATATTTATGTTGAATCAGTAAACCGAGTTTAGCTCTTACAATTCGATCCATGACTTGTACTGGTAAAAATTAATGATGATTTCACTATCCTTTCAAATGAACTTGTATAACTGTTGTAGCAATCTATGACCCTTTTTCAGCATGCATCCATAATTTTCTTCTCCTTCTTGATCATTAACTTTCATGAATGCACCTTCCTATTCTTTGCTTTCTTTTCTTGAATTGTGATCCATTGCTTGTATAGATGTTTGTATTTTCTTCCATTAACTTCATTGCTGTAATGTACATGATTCTTCTGAGATGTTGTATCTTTCAATGACTCTTGTATTAATGAAAATTTATTCTTTTATTCCTATAATGTCATTTAAAAAAATCATCTCTTGTACCTGCACACTTCACAAAATAGTTAGAAAAATAAAAGCTTAAAGCCTCTCTTATATCCATGTAATGATTCTCTTTTCTTCTTTGCTTGAAATGAGAGTTCCAATGAGATGTACTTGTTGATTCTATCTTTATAATTTCATGTAACTTATATGTAACTTTCTAGAAGATTCATCTTCCCCGAAGATGTAATTGAAAGAACAAAGAAATAACTCGAGCTCTAACAACATCTTGTTGTCTTTGTGTACAAGCACATGAAGTCAGGGGTTGGAGATGGAGCAATCAAGATGAAGATGAAGATGCATGGAAGAAGAAGATAGGAAGAGAATCATCAACCCAATCAGGAAATGATGGGTTTTCTATTTCTTCTTTTGTTTACAACTTTATTTATATGCATCTTTTATTCAGTTCATCTAAGTTACATCCCACGTCTTGTGTGGGAAAAAATGAATTTATTTATGAATAAATGACATTAATTTTTGTAATTTAGTTGTCTATTTATTTATACATTAAGCTTTTTGGTAAATATTGATTGTATAATGAACTAAACAACTATACACTTAATTAATAACACTTAAACACAAAAAATAAGAAGATTTGTTGTACTTGTAACTCAATAATGTATTATTCTAAATGCAAACAACAATTGTTTTTGTTGTTAAGGGATTAAATATCTCAAATTTGTTGTGATTCCCTCCTTCATCAAGGCTATGCACTATTCCTTCGGGGCTTCTGCATTTCTTTGTTGAAGACGAATGTGAATGACATCACATTTGAGGTGTTGCATTCTACAACAACACACATAGCTACATATTTGCATTGCTATTTGAAATTAATGCAACTCAAAACATTAAGAAAATTCCCTTGTTTCCCTTAGTTAGGTCAATCACATCAATCCCTTCCATCTGAAACAAAGTTTCGAGTTTCCCATTTTGCATGTGTGCAAAATTGTCAACATGTATTCATTTTTTTTGTTTGTAAATATTTTAATATTTTTATTTTAGTAACTAACTATATATAAGGGAGGGGTAGCACAAGAGATACCCTATGAAGGCCTCATGAGGAGGTCGAGATGACATATCAAGAAAGGGGTGCTAAAACTCCAAATGTGTTATAATGTGTAGTAGGAGAATGATGGATCTCACAAATCTTAGGTTATATCACCTGTGTATAAATAATTGTACATATGCTAGGAGCGTGACGTGGGATCCTAGGATTGATATACCCAATATAAAAATAATCTATAATAGGATACCTTTGATGATTTGGGAGGGATATACCCACTAATTGTATCATGTGTAGTAGAATACCCTAGGAGGACGTCTACACGAGATAGACCCACTAGAAGTATCATGTGAAATAGGAGACTTAAGAGGACACATAGAAGGTATAGACCAAGTATAAGTATTACGTGTATTGGGAGACCGTGGAGGAAATATAAAAGAGATAGACCCATAAGAAGTATCAAGTGTACATATAGTATACTTAACTATAACAACTATTACTTATTGACTAAGGATCTTAGTAGTTAAGACCTCATATGGGATGCCCCTAGCCATAACATTTTTTGGTTAGAGATAACATTGAAAATTTGGTAAAAGATAGATGGTACATACTAAAGAGAACAAAGCCAAGGATAACCTAGATGTGTATTACATAAGCTAAAAGATGAAATACCCAAAAGGGGATATCCATGGTAGAATAACCAATTGTAAAAAGTATAATAATCTAGGAACATACCATTGTAAATAAATCTAGGCTCAAATGTATATGGAAAAAATTCAAAATAGAGTGAAGTTTATCTCATGACCCCATCATGTGTTGTAGTAACGTATTCGCATATGACAACAATAACCCAATCATTTATATATCCACAAATATTCCAACTCATTATGTAATATATGTATGAAATGGAAGGTAATTTTAAGGGTAACATTTTTTTCCAAATTTCAAGAAATTTGATTTAATGACTCACTCGGAAAGTGTAAAAATATTTTCAATTATTCTACTTACAAATGGAATTTATTGGTTGTAAAATTATTTCATGAAAAAACTAAACTCGGGTATGATATCCTCCAAGTGATATCTCAAAACAAAGGTGTTATGGAGAGGACGAAGTTGGTTTTAATGTTTTCCATGGAGAATATTATATTTTCATGGTGTTTCCCATATGTGATTTATCTATTTTCATGTTGGGGTTACGGGGAAAACATGTAGTTTAAAAATTCACTTATGTAGATCTAGCGTTAGGGATTTACAAAATAAAACTTGAAAATACACCTCCCTTTACAAAAGAAAACTTTAAAATACACCTTCCTTTACAAAATACACTCTAAAAATTCAATTCAATGGGTAGAAGGAGCACTTATGAAGGGTATGGCTCATTGGAAAAGTTCTCCAATGCATGTTGGAGGCAAAAAATGTTCCCAAGGCCTTGGGCCTTGCACTTTACCACTTAAAACAAGATATCCTTCTAATTTTGTGTTACTTTTTTAATTTGGAGAGGACCAATAAGGTTGAGCGTACTTATGGATGTGGGGAAACATAAATATCATGTAATACCTATTTTCCACTTCCTAAAATGACTCTATGCTCCACAAGTGTTCTCAAATCACTAATGTTGCTAAGAGAAACAACTCAACAGATAATTAGAACATAAAGTACACTTTTTGGATCTTAGACCAAAACATACCATTTCTAGGGGATATAATTTATGATCATGTTTGGAAATTGGAAAAAACATTAAATGCAACCACTTATAAGGCTTAAAAATTCATATATTTGATTTTTATCCAACTCTCCTTTTTTTGTGTAGGAAGGAAAAATAGTGAGTTGGGTTGTCATTGAAGCTTGAGATGAGTAGGGAATAAACTATGAATTGTACCATGAAGAGGACTAAATGATATTTAATTTAACCATTTTGGATTCTAAATCAAAGCAAGGTTCTTATAATGTCTGTTGAATAATGGCCTCTCCTTTGAGACAACAAGTTGTAGTCACAAACCGATGCACTTTATACATTATTTATCCAGATTTCATACTACTATTTAGAAGGTTCTTGAGTGAAGAAAGTACTAATCAACCCTCATCTTTTGGCCATCTTATTTTATTTTATTTCTTCATTCCGACCTTTTACATCCATATGCCTAGTTAGATTTTATAACTTCCCATTATTTTAGCCTTGATTGGGGCGCCAAGATTAATACTTGGGCACCCATGGGTGCCCTGGTCCCACCATGGGTGCCTCGATCCTTCTTGAACTTTCCTGCCACTTTTTGGGCTCTTTCTAGCCATTTCTCCTTCTTATATTTTTAGTGGTCAGCCATTTCGGGGTTAATTACGAAATTAGATCAAGAGAACCCTATAAATATAAAGTTACGAGACCATAATGAGGGCACTAGTCATTACTTATCATGCATCTAGAGTTGTATCCATATATTGCATTGGAGATCACTTGCATCCACATAACTCGATCGTCAAGGCACAAGGATAGGATATATCTGCATCACCCATTTCATATGGGAGGATTCTATTCTATTCCATACACACATGCTATTACATTTTCTACATCTAGAGCTCAATTCAATTGATCATGAAAATAACACAATTATTACTCACACAATAATATATTTCATTCTATGATATTTCTTCATACAAATTCATTTGTGATGATTACAAATATATAGGAAGAGTATTTCCTATAATTAGGGAGATACAATCTCCACCAATATCACACATGAATCTCCCTCAATCTAACAAACCACTAAATTGTTATAACAATATATCTCAACAACTATATATTCTAACCTATATCATAATATTGTTTATAACAATATTACTATCAAATATTAACTAACCAATTACTATTTACCTTCCGGTAAATATCAAACTAACATGTGAACATTTTTCCTAACATTCCCCCCCTTAATGTTTACATGGTAGAAAAAGAACTTTTCACTTCCTCTACAAACTTTCCTTTGTGCTTTCTCATGATATTAGTACAACACTCAAACTGAAGGTAGAAGAAGGAACAAATCAACTTATTATCAATCATGCACTTTCGTGAACACATCTGACCAAGAGGATGGGAACATGCTTAGGATTAATCTGATTATCAACCAATCACTCTAGGGAACACATCTAACCTAGTAGTATGGGAAATCAAGAAGGAACACATCCTCGAACAACCTTCGATGGGTTTGCGGAGGTTGAGCATAAACCTAGGAATGAACAGGAACACATCGACTATCCAACCTCTTCAAGACTCATGATATTGTGTTTTTGTGTTATCTTTTCTTCACTATGATATTACATTAGGGAATTATGTAGGAATAGCCACATCGATTAGTGATTAGGAAAGGACCTTTGTTCTTTTTTTTCACACAATACTATAAATATGAAAATCACAAATGAAAAATAAAAACTAAAAATTGAAAACAAATAGACTTCACACACGTGCCACCAAATCAGTGAAGTGGCCCCATCATTGCGGCGATGACGAGAGGTCGCGGTTTTCCTCCACTGCGATGCCTCTGTCCTCCATCATATGTGTTGTTAACTCAAACAGTGAGAATGTAAACATGAAGCATATCTATTTCCACATTGAGCTTATTCTTTTCTTCCCTCCCGCAATGTGAAACACTTTATTTTTCCAAATGCTGGGTAACACCGAAAATGCGTCCATAAGGAAATTGTTTTTATTTTTATTTTTTATTTTCACAATTTTTGACAACTTGACTAGACAAAAGAAAATGAAAAAAACAAATATCCTAAAATCACCTATTAAATTGACAATACAATGATGCTTTTCCCACATTGATGACACAAAATGACTTTACTAATTGTTTGACTCTTTTGACGAAAAATGACACAATTTAAAAATGGATACAAGACCCTTAACTATAAACATGAAAATGGTGATAAATAAGACTATTTTTGTTATAATAATAGAATACACAACACAAATACACAAATATAATAACTCAAAAGTTAATAAACCACAAAATTAACATTGTAATTCAACATTTAAATAATACAATATTATCTAAAAGTTAATATTCAAAACACAAACTTTAAACTAAAACCATTGACATAGATTAGACAAGACTATTGACAACATAGAAAAAATCTATTATGTTTGACCTTTCAACTACACACTTATCAGAGTCTTGAACAAACTTGGTAGACTAAGAGAATTCTTACAAAATCTTGACAGACACATTTGGTGAAACTGTGGGCTGCGTGCAATGTGGAAGACGTGGCAAGGACGAGATGGACAACTGCATGGATAGTAACAATTCCACAAAAAATACCTCGTGCTGTAACACGTCCCGTTGCACTAAATGGTAGATACTTTCCAAATAATGGAGTATATGAAATTAAACCCAAACCTAGTCTAGAATCGTGGGAAGATAATGCGGCCAATCAGATGTGCGATCAATACATGAGAGAACTGTGTCAATAGTCAATGCAGTCGTTTCAAAATTTTCCCAATGAATGTTAGCTGATAGTGTAAGTCGTCCCAATGTCATTCGTAGAAACAACAATCGATAGCTTCCAAACTAAATTTGTGGGATCGACTCAGCAGTATATAAACATTAGAGTTCAAATCGAAATACATGAGAGGCCATTTTTACCTAAGTATCGCTTGTTCGCTTGTTCCTGTGTGGATTTAGCACACTAGCTCCATGGAACAAGATCTTCACACAAACGCTGCAACAACTCCCAAAACTTTTAAATGTAATGAAATGGAGCCGTACAAATTTCTTTAGTATTTGATGTCAGCACGATGATTTCAGAGATCAAATACTTGATGCAAATCACCTTCGAACATGGTAGAATCAATGCAGGAGAGATATTTGCAAATACGAATTAATTTTTAAGCTTTAGCATTGAAATTTTACAAGACTGTTATTTTGCCGATCTCTCGATACCAAATCTAGAGTTCAATTCAGTTGATCATGAAAATAACACAATTATTATTCACACAATAATATATTTCATTCTCTGATATTTCTTCATACAAATTCATTTGTGATGATTACAAATATATAGGAAGAGACTTGCCTATAATTAGGGAGATACAATCTCCACCAATATCGCACGAGAATCTACTTCAATCTAACAATTTTTATAACAATATATCACAACAACTATATATTCTAACATATATCGTAATATTGTTTATAACAATATTACTATCAAATATTAACTAACCAATTACTATTTACCTTCGGTAAATATCAAACTAGCATGTGAACATTAGTTTTCCTAACACTTATTGCTCGCTACTTCATAAAGTGCGATTGACACAAGAACACCTAGGGAAAATTATGCACACACTCACCAGAACTACATTTGGGTTTGAAATGTATTGCAACACTTACTTAGTAAGCCCACCGTGTTGTGGCGAGATGAGGTTAGTCCAACCCATTCATTTGCATTTTTCTTTTTATCAATTGATGTTTGTTTAGGGTTTTGCAGCTTCTTTCTGTTCATCTTGGATAATTGGCAATATCCGTTACAAAACAAAAGATCTAATGCGACACACAAAGAGGGTTTTAGACCACCTCCTAGCCCTATGAGATTAAGTTTTAGAGATTTTGAGCAGACCAGGGCACCCATTTTGCGGATCGAGTGCCGCATGAACCCTGTCCTTTTCCAAGTACTCTAGTCTAGGGAATCAGTCTAGACCCATCCTTTTTGGAGCTTCTACACAATTGTTGCTACTTCCAGTTTTCGGTCACCTCCGCGACACGATCTGTGAGCGTGTGTTATTCGGTGAGTTCTTTCCCCTTCTCTCTTACACATTAGGGCTAACATTTCCTTTTGCATAGTTGTTTAACTCATTTACATACTTTGTTATCGCATTTATTTACTTTATTTATAGTTGTTCATAGCTTAGTTTAACTATAGATACACCCTCCATTATCCTTATTTTAGTTAATCACAAGCACAAAATTCTATGAGTGAGTGGACTCTATGAACCTATTTTTCTTCTAGAATCTGAATCACTATATACCAAGGTGCGGTAGTCTTTGAGATCTCTATATTAACTATAATTAGAATTTACAAAACCACCCAAAGCTCACTTGCCACTGCCCAAAAGTTGAAACCAACATTGATCATGTTTTCCACAAGGTGAACTTTTTTAGAGGTTTTCATACAAACCGGATACCTGCATTTTCATCTTGATACACTTTTAAAGGAACATAAATGATTTTTAATTTCAATTTTTTTGAACAAAATATGAAAGATTATAAGATGTTTTTTGATTTTTTTGAAAATCAAGAAATAATTATAAGGGTTTTTAAAGTATATTTTAAATCTAGTTTTTAAGATATTCCTTAAAAGGCGTTTTGGCTAGAAAATAACCCTAGAAAGAGGCCCTAGTAAGAGGAAAAAAATATGAAACCCTAGGTTAATGTCTGAAAATTAGATTTTAAGGTTATGAAATTTGTGGAATTAAGAATTAAATTTGAATACCTAGCCCAAAATTGGAAACTCCTAGGGTTTAGGGAAGGTTTGGTTAGATCAATAAGCAAATATCTAAATGCTTCAAAATAAAATTAAGTAAGATGTGTTTAACCACTTGAATAAAATGTATTTTAACAACTAAATTTACATATAATATACACTTCATGAGTGCTTAATAGAGTTGTAATATTTTAAATTAATTCAAAAAATATTTTCCCTCTAAAAAACACATGAAACAAACAATCAGTATTAGACATATAATGAATCAATTATAGGATAAATATCAAGTGTTGAAACAAAACCATTTAATTACCATGTAGGTGCAATTAGATGTCATACTTATTAGTTTCTCTTCTACATATAAAATTATGTACTAGTAAAGTAGTGCCTACAAGTGAATATGGCATGCAACTAATAACATGGCTTAATAATTGATGTAAGAATGATATTTAAATTTCAATTTTTATTATTATCGATGATATGAGGAGGGTTATGCATTTTTCCTCTTTTATTCCATACAATAAGATGAGGACAATTATTCATATTTTCATTTTTGATTCGAAGTATGGGGCATAACAAAATCATGTCATTATAGTTTTTCCATATCATGGTTGATCCTACTCTATGCCACATAAATAAGGTTTCTAATTATGAAAATAATGGGTGATTTGTGCAATAAGGATGGAAAACCCCCCAATTATCATCATCCTCTCCCACCATTAATTATCACCCAAAAAATTTGTTAAAAAATCAACCTCCACCTAAGCTAAGAATCTATCTATATTATAGGCCGTTTAACCTACCTAGCCACATATGTGACCATCTCTCCTTCCTTATCACCTACAAGGATCATCATATAACTCCATCATATTTCATTCATTATATCCCTCAATAATTGAGCTTACATTCATATCCACAACACTCTAATCATCCTTCGACATTGTTTTCTCTGAATCATGATCACATCTTATTCAACAATGATGGATTTAAGAAACACCAATCCAATTAAATTATAAAACTAACCTCTCTAATATTCTATCAAATCAAATCAATCCATCCATAAATTATGTTTTCCCCCTTTCATATATCATTGATTGAGGAACATCTAGGGTTGTAATGTTATAAACCTCTCCCTCACATACATCTCTACATGGGGCATCATCATTTAATATATCAATCACACAATTCCTATAACCACATCTAATTATGAAATAAAAAAGGTTATCCTCCATTCATCACCATTTCCCCATTTTATCATCAAATATTGCCTATTCTCATATCTATACTAACCAAATATTCTAATTCTTCTTCAACTCATTATCCCTACTAACAAAAGACTCACTCATCCTATCAAAAATATAATCCAAATCATATTCCCATAATATCTTATATATCCTACTAATCATCACATCATCAAGTATTTTAACTATCTAACAACAATCACACTTGACAGTTTTTGAACTCTCCAAATCATACTTACATTACATCTAAAGGTCAATTTAAATCCATTGTACAATCTATCTTTTAATAAATCAACCAGCCAATAAATTAATCTATCTATCTATCAATCAATCAATTTGTTAATCAATAAAATTTTTATGACTTACCACTCACATATATCATTGAATGGGGCACATATAAGGTTGTAACATTATTAAAAGTTCTCGCTCACATTTATCATTTAACAAGGCATTATCAATTTATCCATTTATAAATCAATAAATTAATTGATCATTGATCAATACATGAAAGATTCCACACCATATCTTTAATCATATTCTATCCCATTCTCATCACATTTTATATAATCCATTGACATTCTATACTATTTTTGAGTAGTCATGCAACTGATTCCTCCCCGCATGACCCCTTAGGGTGACTTATTACCCTTACAAACTTGAATTCATTTTTATCTTCTTGAAAAAGAAATTACTTCCTTTGTTCACAATGACATTTTAAAGTAGGGAAAATAGAAATAAATAAAATAATATCCCTTACCAATTATCCTATCAACACATCCAACCTTATAACATCTCACAATTTCACTAATCAATCATCTAATTATACCTATCGTTGACAATTTTTGCACTCGTGCAAAAATGGGCAACTTGAAACTTCGTTACGATGGATGGCATTGGTGAAGTGACCTAAGCTAGGGGATATTATTTTAGTTCAATATTTTTTTTGTTGGATTAATTAATGACTACATGTAATTTGCAGCTATGTGTGTTGTTACAAAATGTAACAGATCACATAGTCTGCAATTTCATGATTGTCTTTAGCAAAAGAACACAAAGCCCCAAAGGATAGATGTGTAATCTTGATGAAGACTGAAAATATAGAATAGATGAAGTGTTAGGTTTTGGAACATCAATCATAGTTGCAGATTACAGTAGTCAAAGTTCATTGCTAAAGTTATAGGTATTTTAAAGTTCTTTCCTTCATGATTAAATACATTAAATTATGTTATTGAGTTGTTTAATTCATTATATAATCCATATACAAAGTGGAAATGCATAAATAAATACACAACTCAGTTTCAGAATTCAATGTTTTATACATAAGGAATTTCAAATGTTCCCACACAAGCCGTGGGATGTAACTCAAAAGTAAATTACAACTACTGAAAAAAGAGGTACATATGCATGAAAAAGAAGTAAAGGAGTACGAAAGAACCCATTATTTCCTTAGGTTTCATTCATTTTGGTTGATGCATTTCTAGCTTCAACTTTGCTCCATCTTCATCCTCGATTCTTAGCAAATGACACTTTTCCTGAAAACAAGAAAAAGAAAGATTGTCAATTACGATCTCAAGGTTGATTCATATTCCTATACTATCCAATTTCGTGCAAGTGGATCTCCTAACATCAAGAGGTATAATTTACACAAAGATCAAAGGCATAACTGATAAAAACACTATTTTGTAACAACATACATGACTCATTCACTCAAAAAGAACCAAAGAGAAAAACTATGGAATAAAAGAGAGGCCAAAAAGCCTAATGTTTTCTAACTAGTTTATCTAAATGTGCAGGTACAAGTAAGAAGAAATAAGTGTTGCATTTTGTAACTTGAATAAGAAAAGTACATTTATTTCAGTTCAAACTAAAGGCTGAAGTATACAAAGATATGCTTGTATTAATTGAAAAAAATAAATGCAAGTTTAGTGCTACAATTTCTAACAACTGGAATAAGAGAAATTACAGTTGAAATAGAATGGAAAAAGGAATCTGAGAACATTTTGACAGGGCTTCACCATGTAAAATGAACATTTTACATCTTTCCATCATACTATTTCAAATTAATAAATGCTTGAAATCTATAGGTAAATCAAATAGTAATACATAAAGGAGATAATGCATGGTATAGTCAAAGATTGATTCGAGATAAGTACAAGTTACTTCATGATGAAATATATAGTACACAATGTAATCAACTTAATGAACATCTCAGTATGATCAACTTCATAATCATGACATCACAAGGAACAAACTTCCATAGTCTCAAGAAAAAGGTTCCAAACACTGCCTACTTTGAAATATTCAAATCAGAGGGTTCCATATTCTATAAAGATATATAAAAGTAAGTGAAATCATAGAAAATAAATCAATAATATTTATATTTTCCAGGAAAAAAGTATACTTGTGCTTTTCCAGATCAAAAGAAGAAGTACAGTATAGACTCTTAGTCTTAAAAGTGCAAAAATATAGATCAAGATACAATCATAATGAACATTTTACAGATTCTCATACATGTGGAAAAATACACTCTGGGAATGAAGCCTTGTGTTTTGAAAATAGAGAAATTCTCATTTATTACAAGTTCGAGTATAAAATAAGAAATTTTCAATCCAGATAATCATATTAAGCTCTAGCTACAAACTAGGCAGTAAAACCTTACAAGTTCTGAGGTTACAATTGTTGAAAAGATACACAACTCAGGATAGCAATAAATAGATACAAAGCTCAAGATCCAAATATAGAGAAGAACGTATCCTTTTTCTATATAAAAATACCATCAAGTACAAATTCAACTTATCCGAGCTGCATACAGTACCAACAAACTGATAAGGATCACGCTTATTACAACCAACTGAAGAGACATAGTTTCCAAAAAATCATGCTCCTAGGGGCATAATCAATCAAGAAGAAGCCTCACTACACAATTTTCTTAGAAAACTATAAGTTACAGAGGTCCTTAAGCATTAAAGGGTGGACGAGATGCAAATTTTAGATCATCAAATTTGCTACTATTAATCCGTCAAGCTCTCAATACCAACATAGAACGGATCATACATCAAGATTGCAGATGAAGATGTAACATGATATTTTTCAAAGAACGATAAGATTTTTCATCTACAACAGATCATTAAATCTACAGTATAGAGAATTAAATCGAAACTATGCATAAAAAGAAAATCTCAGTGTAAACATCCATGGCTTCCGACATAGACCCAAATTATTGTTTAAATGCCTAAATAATGACTGCTTATAATAGTGCAAAAGAAGCATTTACTTGCAAACAAATGATATATTCAAAAACATAGATAACATGTTTTCAAATAGTGAGATCTATAGTTCTTAGAGGTTATGGCAACATATTCAAGCTCAAAAACAATACAGTACAAGGTCCAACTCTCTTCAAGTGTGTAATGGAACAATTAAAATTTGGTAATAAAACTTTTCACTATCAATTTCTAGACATCGAATAAGATCTACAACTAGTGAGCAAGAAATATCTCAAAATTATAAACTGAGAAGGAAGATACAATTCAATGCATGAATTAGAGGATACTAAGTACAAAGCTTATTTTGAAAAGGAAACAAGTATTTGAAATAACAAATATTTCAAAGTATATACTTATCCAGAAAATTAGAGCTCAAGGAGTAGATCTAAGCTCACATTGTTCAAAAGAAATCCTCGAGCCAGAAAACATGGCTATAAATTGTGCAAAGGATAGAGTAGGTGGTTTTAGAATACTTTTAAACACTATCAAGGAACTATTCCAAGAAAATTTGAGAAAATATGGGTAACCCAACAAAATAATGACAGCCATTTTTAGACACAAGGTCCCTGATTTGATCCATGGTGACTCGACTTTTTAAATCGAGCACTAGAGTTAAAAGTACACTAGTTAGCAAAATCCACATACCTTATTTCAAAATGGGAGAACAAAAGCAACAAAAAGACTCAGAAAGTACAATATTCGTGCAATACTCATACAGTAACAAGATAATTACAATCATGTCAAGGGTTAATCCAGAATCCAAGTTACCCAGATTTGGGGAAAAGGCGAATAACAGAGCGAAGCTATCTCATGGAATAAAGAAGTAAGTAAAGCTCGAGCATCTTACGAGAATGCAGATTCACGAAGCAATTCACGAGATCCGAGGAGATTAAGTTCTCTAATTACAAATCCAAAGTCAACCCTCTATTGAAAGGACAAAGAACAAAGCTTTAAGAGTTGAAAATGAAGTGAAAGACCATGCCAAGTCCTACATCCTGGAACCATGTGTAAAATAATTTGAATCGAGAGACACATAAATACCTAGGTCAAATAATCACAAACCCATTAATGGGTATTAATAGATCTAGGTTTTCCAACCACTTATCTTAAGATAAAAAGGTAAACAAATTCATAGATTTGATCCAAGCTCATAGAACTAGTTGAGAAATGCATGGCTGCCTTCCAAAAAGGTGTGAAGGTTTTCCTCTCCAAAGTAGATAACTCACCATTACAATAATATACGAATGATCTCGAAAGAGATACCAACCCAAGCTTGAGTGGTTTAATAAATTCAACGTCACGCAATGGAAGGCATATATCAACGTTCCATGGAGTAAATAGCGAGAATGTAAAAAAGGAATAAGATTAATTAACGGCTACAAAAATATATATCATCAAAGAAGTCCTTTTCTAATCAAATCAAAAATCTCTATAAAGCATCCAAAGCTCTGAAATGATGAGAGTCTAAAAAACCATAAACAGAGATGAGTATTTCCCCAAGAAATCAGAGTATGTCTCTATATCATCAGAAGGTAGGAATGATGAAAATATCAAAGCACAAGAAGCTCAAACAACGAAAATGCGAACGGGTCTTACCTTTAAAATGATGGATATTAATGAGATAATCATTTCTAAGTAGAAAATAGAGCTCCACGTTGTGTTTAGCAAATGCAAACTCCATGAAAATATAACAACAACCATATCGACTCAAAATAACGGAAATGAGACCTACATTCCACATAATCCTCCACTCGAGCTTGAATAGACCAATGGTGGCCACCGTTCCAAAAAAAGATTAAAAGAAACCCTCGCCTCGGAAAAGAAGCACATTGAGAGGTGAAATTGATTAGATATACATGTCCTTGATGAGCTCTAAGCGAGAGAAATAAATGGAGAATCGAGCTCATATTTGAAGGATACATCAAACAAAGTGGAACTTCAAACCGAAATTCGAATATCATAAAGCTCCTCAAATATCATGAAGTACAATGACTTAAAACAACCAAGCCCAAACATCAAATCAACCCCATAGGGAGGAAAAGCCATACCCATCTAAGCTATGAGTCTGAATGAGCTCAAAATATTCCAAAAAAATGGCCTTTTAAGTACAAAATGCAAGGGTATACTCCTCTAACAGATGAAAAGTATAAGCCATATCTCCAAAAGAGAGAAATGAACCACAAAGAACCACATAATCATTTTTGTAGAGTTTTCGAGCTCGAAATCACGAGAAATGGAAATCCTGAGAAAATTTTCCAAGGCTTTTCCCTCCAGAATGGAGATGCACGAGAAATGATCAAGTTTTAGGTTATAAATAAGAATGTTCATGACTTAACCACGTTCAAATCCAACTCAACCTGGGTAGATGATCAACGGTACCAAATTAACCATGCAAAATTGACGGTATCAGATGATAACCCAAACCAACCACCAAGCTACAGATCCACGATGGAGATGATCATAGTACATGAGATCAACACTGATGAAGTAATCATAGATTCATGTATCTCATAATCAATGGGAAAACAGATGCTCAGAGGATCGACAGTGTAATATCATCAAGGACAAAGATCAGTGGTTGAAAACCCATCACCAAATTCCATACATGAGACTCTGAGTTATTCCAAACCAAGCCGGGGTTAAAATGCACATACATATCAAGCAATGATGAAACCCTAATTAGGGTGTAATTGAGTAATCCATCACTTTGAAAAAGCTAAGGGTCAATGCAATGTGAGGAAGGGGACTGAATTATATGCCATAAAGTAGTCAATCAAACAAATAATCAATCAATGATTATTATATATTCTATGGAGAATTAAGTTCGTGACCTTATATAAAAGGGTATGATGGTCAAAATGAAGGACTTATGATTATATGATTATAAACCAAATTATATGCCATGCAAATCAAAAGGGGTCCCATGACCTACCTTTTCACAAAGGTACCATCATTGTTTGAATAAAGTAACATAGGTAAATAAGACCTTATCATATATCAGAATAAACCAAGAGATAGGTCATATATGCCAAGTTCAATGGAGACCCCTATGAAGTCAAGGAGTGTAATTCTTCATGTGACCATAAGAAGATGAAAAATATGTCTACATTAGAACCAAAGGTGGTCCCCATCAAGATAGATGCATGGGTGAATATTTTGCCAAGTATTGCAAATATATGAATTATTTTTCTCACACATGATTTATTTCTTACATACATCCAAGGGGCAGTAAAAAGTGTTAATATTATCACAAGTGGATCAAGTTGCAGATGTCACATCATCAGCTAGAGGATAGAGATTGCATGTATTGGAGAAGACTTACTCATCAAGAAAAGCCTATTATTAGCCAAATTATTCATCCAACTTTTTTAAAATAGAACAGTCAACTATAGTTTGACTGAGTTGTATTTTGTAAACAAGGCTATTAATGCCTTATTGTATTAGCATGCTTATTTTTATTCCTTTATTTATTCATGATAAAGGATAAAAATAGGATGCATGGGCGAGTACAATTTTTAGTCTATTTTTAGGAAGGGTGGGATGAATAATTTTGCTATATATTGTGTGCATTGGCAAAGCACAAGGGGGAATTTTGGATACAGAGTGCTGAAGCAGAATTTTGCCAATTTTTCCCTTTGAATGAGAATTATATTCTACCTTTCCAATAATTTGCAGTCTTGTGTATGTCTTATTAATCCTTGTGAATGTCAAATTCCTTGGTTAATCATCCTACCCTATTACAAATTTAGTATTTTCTGCATGATATTAGTGTGCATGTGTATCTTAACAAGTATTGTTGTGAATTTTCCCTCAATACATCAAGTGTTTGCCTTAATATTCTGCTGAAAACTATTGGTTTGTGCATCCAGAATTCATTCTCAGATATTTGTGCATGTACTCAGTCAAAGCCCTCAACAATTTTGGTGTATCACCCTAGTTCTCAATTCATTTATAGTCATCTTATTACCCTCAAAACCCCAAAAATTAGTTTAGGATACATCAAGAAGGAATCGGCCTTGATACTGGAGACTCACCTCAATAATAGGTATACCCATAGATCTGAGGCGTTTCCATTGTATCTATGCTAGATAGATATCCAGAGCAATCTTAGAACACCTACAACCATCTCTCTATGGGGTGCAATTTCGAGACATAATAGTTTTTGGCACGCTCGGTGGGACTACGAATCAGATCTGTGAGTAGATTACAACAATTTACAGTAAGAAAGGTTACTTTTAGGACAACAAGCTGCAATAATTTATTCTAAAGATTAAAAATTTATTTGGCGGCTCTGTAAGACTAATTTCAAACTAGTTTTGTAGTATGTTCCATTCCTAAAGTGACTACAAGATCATCGATAAGAGGAATTCCTTCTGATTTTATTTCTTTACCTTTGAATTCTGCAAGAAAAAGAAGAGTTGGTAACACCCTACCTTATAATAGGCCTAGTTTTAACAACCCTCCTCCTCCTAATCCTCCTTCACCACGTATCAATTTCTTTGTTCAAATCCTAGTTTTTCCAATGGCTATTCAACCACCTAGGAATTTTGTGACCTTTACTAATGGAAACCCATTAGTAATTCCAGTCTATCATGATATCCCTAATGCTGCCATGAAAAGTTTACCTACCTTCACTGGTGAAAATCAGGTTACACCTATAGAACATATCAAAGATGTTGTATCCCTATGTGCAGTCCATAATATAACACATGAAGATGTAGCCTTGAGACTTCTAGCTACATCCTTTAAAGGGAAAGCCTTGCAATGGTATAGAAATTTAGAGATTGGAAGTATAAGAACTTGGGATGAGTTAGGTGCTAAATTTCTAAAAAAATTTCAAGATAACTCAGATCATTTATCTCTCATAGAACAATTGTCTACAATTAAAAGATCCCCTCATGAATTTATGGCCAGTTTTAATATTTGTTTTGCTAGAACTTGGGAAAGAATTCCAGCAAGTGTTAAGCCTCAAGTGACCATGCTTTTCTATACTACCTTAGAGCCTTAAATAATGATATTTCAACTATGATTCAGTCCATGGGAGGTGACACTCTCCCAAAAGCTTATGATATTGCTATAAAAGTTGAAAATAGTCTTATTCAAGACAAAAAGTTAGCACCAAGGCCTTCAATGCCTTTTAACAGAATTGGCACCTATCCCACAACCTATCACCATTATAGAACCTGCTATTGCAGCCCCATCAGATGATGTGTTTAAAGATTTGCAGACTATGGGAAACAAGATAAATTTGATTGAAAATAAACTTGCATTACCTAGCAAGCCTTATCAGGCTCCTTATCAACAAAACTAGCAAAATAGGAAGCCTTATCAATAGAATCAAAATTATAGACAACCATATCAGCAAAGGTAGTTTGACCCAAAGGTTCTTAGTTCATATAACACTTTAGTCCCAATTAATCTCGATACAGAAGAATGGTGTCAACCTTGTAATCAACCTCATTCAGCTGGAGGTTTCCCAAATGCATTCCTGAATATAAGCCTTGTTGCACAACCTCAACCTAAGACATTGTTTATGCCTCAAATGGAGGGTGGATAGCAAGAAACTCATGTTCGAAAGAACCTAAATAGAACTTGGTCAGTTTTAGTGAAGATAATTTTATTGCAGTTACAACTAGAGCTTAGGAAAAGGCTTAGGAGAGAGGAAAACAACAAAAGAGGCATGTTCTACCCACAATCACTGATAAAACAACAACTATAGGTCAAAAAATAGCTAATAGTCCTTCTGTTCCTTAGAAAACAACAAGTGTTCCAATCCAAAAGGACCAACCAAAGTCATTACAACCTTTGATCCAAGAAGACTTTTCATACCTCAGATCTCAAAGGTTGTAGAAGCAGAGTCAATCTTTGCTAAAGCCTATGCTAAAACAAGTAGAATCTGTTTCCAAAATGGTTGCTTCTTTTAACATTGTTGATATAATGAAAAATCATAATGTTAATATCTCAATGTGGGATTCCCTAAGTATTCTAGGACAACAGAGTTGCTTTCTCATGAAATTGCTAAGCTACAGATTTATTCAAAAACAACAAAAAAGGAAGTTCAAAAATAGACATGGTCCTTGGAAAAATGGAACAGACCGCATTAAAGAAGTTAAATGGATGGTTCAAAATGTCTTAAATGCTCATGATATAAAAAAACCACCACTATTTTATTTTTCTCTAATTATTGGAGAGCATCTTGTTCATAACTACATGGTTGACAACGATGCAAGTAGCACAGTCATGCCAAAAGCAATTGCAGAAACGTTGGGCCTATAGTATGAGCCTACAGAGAAGAACGTGCTACAAATTGATGGGACTGCAACTAATACAGTTGGTGTTATCAGAAATCGAGGTAACATTACATGCTTGTCCAAATGTTTCCATTTTGTAAGATGTTACTGTTGTATATTTACCTCCTTACTTTGCTTTATGCTTATCGAGAGATTTCATAGCAAAAATAGGAGGTTATCTCTCTTCGATTGGTCCTTTTTGTTCTTTACTACACGTTATGGGACCAAAGTTACTATCAATTCTGAACCGTTGGAAAAATTTCATATCGAGCCTCATGCTTCTAATGCATTAGCCAATTATGCAGCCATAGACCAGTCTGATTTCAATAATACAACTCATGTTTCAGCACTAGATGGTGTTTCTAATCTATTCATGGATGAAAATACACATGAAGAACATGCTCATGATCCTTTCAAAGAAGTTTAAGAACATCTGTTTGGTGTGTATTTCTGCATGAGGAAAACACACCAATTCCCTTGTTGTCCAAAACAAAAATGTAGTAGAAGGGATTTGGAAGCTTCATTTTGATGGAGCTAAGAACAAGAAAGGATAAGGAGCAGGTTTGATGCTCACTTCCCCCATGAATGAAAGGTATTTCTCAGCTTTGAGTCTCCAATTTTCATGTACTTGTAATGTAGCTAAATACGAAGCGTTAATTCATGGCTTACTTTGGGCCAGAAAGAGAGGTATTAACATGTTACAGATTTTTGGTGATTCTGAGTTGGTTATCAATCAAGTAAGAAATTTCAATGTTTGTAAGAATCCATTAATGAAGTCTTATAGACATAGAGTTTCAAACTTAATAGAATATTTCGATGTTATTAATATCTAGTCCATTCCAAGAACATAAAATAAGCATGCAGATAGACTTGCAGTAATTGGTGCTAGTTTTGAAGTGCTGGAATAGATTAAAAACAACAAGATTCAACCTCACATAAAGCTGATTGTCAGGCCTTCTATACCTGATAATGATTTTAATTGGTAGGTTTTGAAAATGATGAACAAATTTGCAAGTTTTTGCAGCAAGAAGCTGAATTTTCTGTAGTAAATCAAGAGAAATTGCAACACTTATATGGTGACCAGATTGTTTAATTGAAGATGAATAAACTACCTCAAGGTTTGGTCACATTAGAAGACATCTTTAGCACTGATGATCAGTTAAGGAAAGACAAAACAAAGATGTCAACACATGCAGACAATTATGAAGAGATCTCAGTTAATGATGGAAAAAATTATTTCTTGGAAAGGTATGTTCCTTAGCTGAGAAACATTCCTTTATCAATCTTTGTAAAGAATTTAAGGATGTTTTCACTTGGAAATACCAAGATATAAAAGGGTTTGATCCAAGTTTGGCATATCATACTATTGAATTACAACCAAATTCCAAGCCAGTTAGGAAAAACAAAGGTGGCTTTCAAAAATCCCAAGATAGAGCCTTTAACGAGAAAAGAGCTATCTAAGTTGATTGAATCAGGTATTATATTTCCAGTTAAGAGTTCAAGTTGGGTAGCCAATCTTGTTCCTATTTGGAAAAAGAATGGGGAAGTCAGATTATGTGTGGATTTTAGAGATCTTAATAAAGCTTCACTAAAAGATCATTACCCACTGCCCAATATGGATCAAATTTTGAGAACAATTTTTGGCTCTGATAGACTATCTCTTCTGGACAAATATAGTGGTTACAATCAGATTCTAGTCCAAGAAGAATATAGGTACAAAACAACTTTTACCACCAAGTGGGGTACTTATGCTTACAAAAGAATGTCTTTTGGCCTTTCAAATGTTGGTGCAACATTTCAACGTGTAATGGACATGGATTTTCATAGCTTATTAAATAAATGCATACTAGTTTATTTGGATGATGTTACCGTATTTTCAAAAAAATTCATATGAACATCTAATACATTTAAGGTAGACTTTTCAGTTATGAGTTTGGAATATCTTTGAATCCCAAAAAGTCTATCTTTTTGGTACATCAAGGTAAATTGCTTGGTCATATTGTTTCTAAACAAGGTTTAGCAATTGACCCTTTCAAAATTGAAGCCATATCACAACTATCATTTCCTCATCACAAGAAGGCATTACAGAGCTTTCTAGGAAAAATCAAATTTGTTAGAAGATTTGTTCCATATTTTGCAACATTGGTTAAACCATTGATAACTATGTTAAAGAAAGAGAAGACTTTCTCTTGGAACAACGAAGGAGAGAAGGGTTTGAAGTAATTAAAACAACCATTTCTCAAGCTCCTACTCTTGTAAATCCAAATTTTGATAAATATTTTACAATGTATGCACTTGCAGGAGCTGAAATAATCTCAGCCATTTTAACTCAAGTTAATAATGAAAATATTGAGCAACCAATTACTTTATTTGGAAAAAGTTTGCATGATTATGAAACAAGGTACACATTTCTTGAAAAAAAGTACTTTTAATAGTCAGAGGACTAAAGAATTTTAAGTACATGCTTTCAAACAATAAGATACATATTCTAGTTTCTCATCCAAGTGTGAAAATTTTCTTGTTAAATAAAGAATTGAATGAGAGGAGAGCAGGTTGGATAACAAAGGTTATGAAATATGACATTGATATCCGTGTTACAAAAAAAAGTTTGAGGACAAAGTTTATGTGAATAACGATTCTGATATGGAAAAACAACAGGCTATAGAATGAAAGGAAGTAGAACAACATGCTGAAGTTACGTATCAACAATCAGATTTCATGGTGTAACCAGAAAATTAACAACCTGAACTTATTCAAGAAGTTAAGGAGTCAAGATGGATGACTGATTTAGTTAACTACCTTCAGCATGACACTTATCCGGAAGGTATGGACAAGAAAAAATGAAGTTATTTTAGGTTACAAGTTGTACCTTATGTTTTCATCGATGGTGTGTTATTCAAAAGAGATATAAATGGAATCTTGTTGTGATGTGTTGATTATGATAGAATAGTGTAATTATTATCTGAATTCCATGAAGGACTGTAAGAGGTCATTTTTCGAACATACTACAACCTTAAAAATTATGAAATTTGGTTACTATTGGCCCAACATATTCAAAGATTTCTTTGAATGGATCAGAAAATGTAAGAAATGTGCTTTCTTTGTTGGAAAAGAATGTTTAGCTTCGTTGCCCCTACAACCTATTTTAGTGGATCAACCTTTCATGCAGTGGGGTCTTGATTTTATTGGCATGATAAATCCACCTTCATCACAAGGAAACAAGTGGATTTTGATAGCCATAGATTATTTTACACATTGGAATGAAGAAATAGCTTTGAAAGATGCTAACAAAACTTTGATACTATCCTTTTATGAAGGTATAGTTTGCAAATTTGGTGTTCCAATAACTATCATTTTAGATAATTCCTTAGCATTTCTTGGTGCAAAGGTAACATATTGGGCTATCAAACACAAAATTTATTTAAGTACGTCATCTAATTATTACCCACAAGGTAATGGGTTAGCTGAAAGTACTAACAAGAATCTTCTAAGGATCATCAGAAGAACACTCAAAGATAACCAAAGAGCTTGGCATCTAATGTTGAATTCAAAACTTTGGGTTGACAGAGTGAATCTTAAAAGATTAGTTGGCACTTAACCGTACAAGATTTTTATGGAAGAGAAGCAAGAATTCCTATTTTAGTTGAGTTACCTGTATTAGATATGCTACATCAGATGGAGCTACTTGAGAATAAACCATTACAGGTTTGTTATGCAGAATTGATGGAATTACAAGAGCTGAGAGATATAGCTCATCTGAACATGGAAAAGAATCAAAAACAGATCAAGAAAAAATTTGATAAGAAAGCTAAGTTCAGGTTCATCAATGAATGAGACATTGTGTTTAAATGGGATGCTGATTGTGCAAATCTAGGAAATCACACAGAGTTTGATACAATCTGGAGTGGTACTTACATGATTTCAGCTTGCAAAAAGAGCAAAATAATTTTCAACTTTCAAGGCTAAATGGAGAGGCACTTCCCATTCCTATGAATGGTATGTTTCTCAAACACTATAATTGAAAATCTTGCGGTGTTTAATTAGAGTAGGATTTCCCTTTTAATAAGTGCTTCATGCACATTGCATGTTTTTTCAATTCAATAAAGTGCATTCGTGCACTTGATCTCGCTTTACCAAATCCTTCCCTTTATTAGTTCATTTTAGAAGGGTTGGACCTTCAGGAAGGTAGTTTTTGATTACATTCTTTGGACTCCATACCCAATGGACAAGAGTAAGGCACAATTTTACAAGCTAGCATATAATTTTCCCCAGGATCACGAGAAATGTTGACAATTTTTAAACTCGTGTAAAAATGGGAAACTTGAAACTTCATTATGATGGATGGCATTGGTGAAGTGACCCTAAGCTAGGGGAGATTATTTCAATTCAATATTTGTTCTGTTGGATTAATTAATGACTACATGTAATTTATAGCTATGTGTAATAGATCACATAGTCTGCAATTTCATGATGGTCTTCAACAAAAGAACATAAAGCCCTGAAGGACAAATGTGTAATCTTGATGAAGGCTAAAAATACATAATATATGAAGGGTTAGGTTTTGGAACAACAATCATAGTTGTAGATTGTAGTAGTCAAAGTTCATTGCTAAAGTTATAGGTATTTTAAAGTTCTTTCCTTTATGATTAAATACATTCAATTATGTTATTGAGTTGTTTAATTCATTATACAATCCATATACAAAGCTGAAAAGAAAAAAGAAATACACAACTTAGTTTAAGAGTTCAATGTTTTATTCATAAGGAATTTCAAATGTTCCTACACAAGCCGTGGGATGTAACTCAAAAGTAAATTACAACTACTGAAGTAAGAGGTACATATGCATGAAAAATATGTAAAGGATTATGAAATAACCCATCATTTCCTTGGGTTTCTTTTGTTTCGGTTGATGCATTTCCATCTCCATCTTTTCTCCATCTTCATCCTTGATTTTTAGAAAATGACACTGGTCCCGAAAACAAAAAAAGGAAAGATTGTCAATCACGATCTCAGGGTTGATTCATAATCCTATACTATCCAATTTCATGCAAGTGGATATCCTAGCATCAGGAGGTATAAGTTACATGAATATCAAAGGCATAACTAATAAAAGCACTATTCTATAACAGCATACATGACTCATTCACTCAGAAAGAACCAAAGAGAAAAACTATGGAATAAAAGAGAGGCCAAAAGCCTAATGTTTTCTAACTAGTTTATCTAAATGTGTAGGTATGAGTAAGAAAAAAGAAGTGTTGCATTCTAGTAACTTGAATCAAAAAAGTACATTTATTTTAGTTTAAACTAAAGGCTGAAGTATACAAATATATGCTTGTACTAATTGATAAAAGAAATGCAAGTTTAGTGTTGTAATTTCTAACAACTGGAATAAGAGAAATTACAACTAAAACAGAATGGAAAAAGGAATTTGAGAAAATTTTGACAGGGCTTCGCCATGTAAAATGGACATTTTACATCTTTCCATCATGCTATTTCAAACTAATACATGCTTGAAAGTGTAGATAAATCAAATAGTAATACAAAAAGGAGATAA
Organism: Taxus wallichiana var. yunnanensis; assembly: GCA_018340775.1. Lineage (NCBI taxonomy): Eukaryota > Viridiplantae > Streptophyta > Pinopsida > Cupressales > Taxaceae > Taxus > Taxus wallichiana. The sequence goes on along the minus strand of CM031243.1, from coordinate 724,939,865 downwards.
TGCATGGTATAGTCAAAGATATAGATTTAGATAAGTACAAGTTACTTCATGATACAATACAACTAAGGATGCAGAGGGTAATTCATGATGAAAGATACAATACACAATGCAATCAGCTCAATGGACATCTACATGATCAACTTCAGAGAATCATGACATCACAAGCAACAAAATTCCATAGTCTTAAGAAAAGGTTCCAAACACTGCCTACTTTGAAACATTCAGATCGAGGGTTCCATATTCTATAAAGATAAATCAAAGTAAGTGCAATCATTGCAAATAAATCAAGAATATTTATATTTTGACATAGAAGTATAATTGTTATTTTCTCAATCAAAAGAAGAAGTACAAAGATAGACTCTTAGTTATAAAACTACAAAAATATAGATCAAGATATAATCATAATGAACATTTTACAGATTCTCAGCTACAGGTGAAAAAATGCATTGGGAATGAAGCCTTGTGTTTTGACAATAGAGAAATTCCCGGTTATTACAAGGTCAGAATATAAAAAAGAAAGTTTCAATCCAGATAATCATATTAAGCTCTAGCTGCAAACTAGGCAGTAAACCCTTACAAGTTCTGATGTTATAGTTTTTGAAAAGATACATAACTCAGGATAGCAATAAATAGATACAAAGCTCAAGATCCGAATACAGAGAAGAATGTATCCTTTTTCGATATAAAAATACAGTCGAAGTACAAGTTCAACTTATCAGAGTTGCATACAGTACCAACAAAATGATAAGGATCAAGCTTATTACATCCAAATGAAGGAGACATAGTTTCCAAAAAATCATGCTCCTGGGGAAAATCAATCAAGAAGAAGCCTCACTACCACAGTTTTCTCGAGAAAACTATAAATTCTGAGGTCCTTATGCATTAAAGGGTGGACAAGATGCAAATTTCATATCATCAAATCTCTTAGCATTAATCCATCAAGCTCTCAATACCAACATAGAACGGATCATTAGTCAAGCTTGCAGATGAATATGTAACATGATATTTTTCAAAGAACAATATGATTTTTCATCTACATGAGAGCATGAAATCTACAATATAAAGCATGAAATCGAAACTATGCGAAAAAATAAAATCTCAATGTAAAATTCCATGGCTTCTGACATAGACCCAAGTTTGTGTTTAAATGCCTACATAATGACAACTCATAATAGTGTAAAAGAAGCATTTACTTGCAAACAAACAATATATTTATAAAAAACAAATAGCGAGTCTTCAAATAGTGAGCTCTATAATTCTTGGAGGTTATGGCAACATATTCAAGCTCGAAACAATACAAGATCAAGGTCCACCTCTTTTCAAGTGTGTAATGGAATAGTTAAAATTGGGTAATACAAATTTTCATTTGTCAATTTCTAGACATCAAATAATATCTACAACTAGTGAGCAAGAAATATCTCAAAATTACAAACTGAGAAGGAAGATACAACTCGATGCACAAATCAGAGGATACTAAGTACGAAGCTTATTTTGAAAAGGAAACAAGTATTTGAAATAACAAATATTTCAAAGTATATACTTATCCATAAAATTAGATCTCAAGGAGTAGATCTAAGCTCACATTGTTCAAAAGAAATCCTCGAGATAGAAAACATGGCTAGAAATTATGTAAAGGACATAACAGATGGTTTCAAAATACTTTTAAACACTATCAAGGAAATACTCCAAAAAAATCTGAGCAAATATGGGTAACCCAACAAAATAATGGCATCCTTTTTCGACACAAGGTCCCCGATTCGAGCTATAGTTGATTATGTTTTAAGTCAAAACACCAGAGGTAAAAATACAATAGTTAGTAAAATCCACAGGCCTTATTTCAAAATGGGAGCACATAAGCAACAACAAGACTCATAAAGTATGATATTTGTGCAATATTCAGATGGTAAAAAGATAATTACAGTCGTGTCAATGGTTACCTAGAATCCAACTCACCCATATTTGGGGAAAAGGAAGAATAGGAGAGCCAAGCTATCTCGTGGACTAAACAAGTAAGTAAAGTTCGAGCATCTTATAATGTGATTCTTGAAGTAATTCATAGATCCGAGGAGATTAAGTTCTCTAAATACAAAACCAAAGTCAACACACTATTGAAAGGACAGAGAATAAAGCTTTAAGAGTTGAAACTAAAGTGAAAGACCACACCAAGTCCTACAACCTAGACCCAGGTGTAAAATACTTTGAATTAGAGACACATGCATACCTGGTCAAATAATCACAAACCCATTAATGGGTATTAGAAGTTCTAGGTTTTCCAACCATTTTCCTTAAGATGAAAAGGTAAATGACTTCACGAGATATGATCCAAGCTCACAAAACTAGTTGAGAAATGCATGGCCACCTTCTAAAAGGTGTTAAGGTTTTTGCATCTCCAAAGTAGAGAAATCACCATTACGGAAACTATATGAATGAGCTGAAACAGATATACCAACCCCAACTTCAAGAGCTTCAATAAATTCAACATCAAGCAATGGAAGACGTAAATAAACTTTCCACTAGAGTAAATAGACAGAACGAAAAAAGGAAGAAAATTAATTAACGACTACACAAATATATATCATCATAGAAGTCATTTTCTAATCAAATCACAACTCTCTAGAAAGCACCCAAAGCTCTGAAATGGTGAGAGTCTAAAAACCCATAAACAAAGATGAGTATTTACCCAAGAAATTAGAGTATGTCTCTATATCATCGAAGGTAGGAAAAATGAAAATATCGAGCAAAAAAGCTCAAACAACAAAAATGTAGAACGGTCTTACCAATAAAACGGTGGATATTAATGAGATAATCATTTCTGAGCATAAACTAGAGTTCCACATTGTGTTTAGTAAATGAAAACTCCATGAAAATATAACGGAAACCATAACGACTCAGAATAACAGGAAATGAACCCTACATTCCACAAAATCCCCCACTCGAGCTTGAATAGAAAAATTGCGGCCACCCTTCCAAATAAGAGTAAAATAAACCCTCACCTCAGAGAAAGAAGAACATTCGAGAGGTGAAACTGAGAAGATATACATGTCCTCAATGAGCTCTAAGCAGAGAAATCAATGGAGAATCAGAGCTCAAATTCAAAGGTTACATTAAACCATGGAACTCCTGAACCCAAAATTCGAATATCATAAAGTTCCTCAAATATCACGAAGCACAGTGGCTTAAAATGACCAAGCCCAAACTTTAGATCAAACCTACATGGAGGGAAAATCCATACCCATCTCAGCTATGAGCTAGAACGAGCTCAAAAGCTTCCAAAAAATGGCATTTTAAGTACAATATGCAAGGGAATACTCCTCTAATAGTGAAAAGTACAAGCCATAACTGCAAAAGAGAGAAACGAACCACATAAAACCACAAAATCATTTTTGCAAAGTTTTTGAGATCGAAATCACAAACAAATGGAAATCCTGAGAAACATTTTCCAAGGCTTCGCCCTTTAAAATGGAGATGCATGAGAAATGATCAAATTTTAGGTTATAAATAAGCATGTTCACGACTTAACCACATTCAAATCCAACTCAACCTGGGTAGATGATCAATGGTACCAAATTAACCATGCAAAATCGATGGTATTAGATGATAACCCAAACCAACCACCAAGCTATAGATCCATGGTGGAGATGATCATAGTACATGAGATCAACGACCACAAAGTAATCATAGATTCATGTAGCTTATAATCAATGCAAACAAAGATTCTCGGAGGATCAACGGTGCGAGATCATCAAGGAAAGAGACCAGTGGTCGAAAACACATCACCAAATTCCATAGAGACTCTGAGTTATTCCAAACCAAACCAGGGTTAAAATGCACACATGTGTCAAGCAATGATGAAGCCCTAATTAAGGTGTAATTGAGTAATCCATCATTGACAAATCTAAGGGTCAATGCAACGTGAGGAAGGGGACTAAATTATATGCCATAAATTAGTTGATCAAACAAATAATCAATGAATGATTATTATATATGCTATGGAGAATTAAGTTTGTAACCTTATATAAAATGGTATAATGGTCAAAATGAAGGACTTATGATTATATGATTATAAACCAAATTATATTGCATGACTTTCAAAAAGGGTCTCATGACCTACCTTTTCACAAAGGTACCATCATTTTTCGAATAAAGTAACATAGGTAAATAAGACCTTATCATATATCAGAATAAACCAAGAGATAGGTCATATATATCAAGTTCAATGGAGACCCCTATGAAGTCAAGGAGTGCAATTCTTCATGTGACCATAAGAAGATGAAAAAGATGTCTACATCAGAACCAAAGGTGGTCCCCATCAAGATAGATGCATGGGTGAATATTTTTCCAAGTATTGCAAATATAGGAATTTATTTTCTCACACAGATTTATTTCTTGCATGCATCCAAGGGCGGATAAAAGTGTTAGTATTATCACTACAAGTGGATCAATTTGCGAGATGTCACATCATCATCTAGAGGACAGAGATTGCATGTATTCAAGAAGGCTTTCTCATTAAGAAAATCCTATTATTAGCCAAATTATTCATCCAACTTCTTTAAAATAGAAACAGTCAACTATGCAGTTTAACCGAGTTGTATGTTTTAAAAAAGGATATTAATGCCTTATTGTATTAGCATGCTTATTTTTATTCCTTTATTTATTCATGATAAAGGATAAAAATAGGATGCATGTGCGAGTACAATTTTTGTCTATTTTCGAAAGGGTGGGATGAATAATTTTGCTATATATTATGTGCATTGGCAAAGCGCAAGGGGGACTTTTTGGAGACAGGAGTTACAGGCGAAATTTTGCCAGTTTTTCCCTTTGAATGAGAATTATATTCTGCCTTTCCAATAATTTGTAGTCTTGTGTATGTCTTATTAATCCTTGTGAATGTCAAATTCCTTGGTTAATCATCCTACCCTGTTGCAAATTTAGTATTTTCTGCATGATATTAGTGTGCATGTGTATCTTAACAATATTTTTGTGAATTTTCCCTCAATACATCAAGTGTCTAGCTTTAATATTCTACTGAAAACTATTGGTTTGTGCATCCAAAATTCATTCTCAGATATTTGTGCATGTACTCAGTCAAAGCCCTCAACAATTTTGGTGTATCACCCCAGTTTTCAATTCATTTACAATCATCTTATTACCCTCAAAACCCCAAAAAATTAGTTTAGGATACATCAAGAAGGAACTGACCTTGATACTAGAGACTCACCTCAATAATAGGTATACCCACAAACCTGAGGTGTTTCCATTGTATCTACAAAAGAGAGAGATCTAGAGAAATCTTAGAACACTTGCAGCCATCTCTCTATAGGGTGCACTTTTGAGAGATAACACCTACCACCATCACCTACACCTAGTATCTCTTAAAAATCCTCCGAGAAAATCTCTTATCTTCTCATCATAAACCTAATCAAATCCCTTATTTTATAATTCTTCATCTCGAGAACCTTCCACCTTCTACTACTTTTTCTAGAATCTTACAATTCTAAATTTCCTTTTCCACCACCTTCTATGAATTTACAATTCATAAATTTTTCCCCTCTCTATAATATTCCATCCTCTCAAGTAATATCCACGATCAATATAAATCCACCATAGTTCCATCCTATCCATCCAATCTTCTATAAACTAAGGTGTCACCCCATGCAATATAATGCACGAATCTAGGGAGACACACACAAATATGTTTCTACTATGATCATCAATCAAGTCATCATCCGTCATCAATCAATCATTAAGATTCTAATAGGAGGTGGTGTCAAAATTCATGCGTAAATGTTTTGTTTGAAGCAACCAACACTAACCCATGATATTGAGTAAATCCAATACATAAAAATAAGGGTCCTATTCTTGGTAAGTTGTAGTTATATCCTCTTATTTCCTTCCTTTTAGATCAATCTATGTGTTTTCATTTGATTTAGAGTAGAGATATTTGGTGTTGCATGCATGGTGTTTAAGTTTATGCTATAAGTTTCTTACACACACTTATATGAACACAATCATATTTTCATGAAAGTTTCTCCAAACCTAAATCACCAAAAAAATTATGAATAAGAGGAAGGTTTTCTACTTCATCAAGTTATCTTAATCTCTTCTTATTCCAATTTATATTATTGTAGATGAAATATAGTTGACTAAATTTATTTTTCTATCCTCGAGAACCAAAGTAGAAATAAGATTAGAATGATTGAAAAAATTCTTAATCCTTTACTCTAAAAAAATATCAACGATGCAATGATAATAGTGCCATATCCTTATTAAGTTTCTTGTTCTAAAATTACTTTTAGCTTTTCCTCCCACTAACACTTCAATTTATCTATTTATTAGTTTCCAAAACTACAATGGGTATTTTCAACTAGACATCATTTGATTGACTCTAGCTCATAATGTAGACACCATTTTCTGGCTACACCCATCAAACCCTAGTTTGAAAATCCCTAAACATATGTCATTACCCTAAGCCATCACTACATCTCCTATAAAATCATGTTTTAGCTGACTCTAAAACCTATTAAACCTCCCTAACCAACCTTAACCTATCTAAACCCATATTTACCCTTACCACTCAACCTCTTAGCCTCATAAAAACCTCCCCAAATATTTAAAATCAAATAAAAAATAAAAAAACCTATTTGTAAGTGGTTGAAACCACTTCCAAGTAGGTTTTTCAACTTTTCTTAGATCATCAATGATTATGAGAAAATCTCCAATGATTATAAATAGATCACAAAACCTATTTGAAATAGATCCTTAACTCATCCATAGAAAAGATTTTTGCATTCGGGACCAAGATGACACTACTTCAAGCATCTAAACACTTTCCGCACATCAATTGAGCCTTTGGAGAATATAAAAATCATTGTAAGGATTCCCCATCTTTGTACACTTTTACACAATCAAAGGTAAGTATTTTCTGTCATTTTAATTATCAAGTCCTTCAAACAACATATATTATTCAAACTCAAAATTTTTCTTAATCATTTTATTGATTTATAATAAATTGAATTAAATTTAAATTGCAAATTGCAAATGATATATAAATGATAAAATATAACAAATGGACAAACAACATGCATGCAACGGTATGAATCCCTAAGAAAGAGAGGGAAAGATGGTGACTTAGCTGATTCCTAAGAAGTCGGAAGTGATCTAGGTAGGTGAACAACCGAGAATAAACCGAAAGAAGCGTCAACATGTCTCACAAGAGGTTTTGATACCCATAAATGTGTAAGACAAGAGATCCCATAGGAGGATAGGAGTTCTCGGGTGCTAGTGAATTGATATGACTGCTAGTGTCCAAACATGTGATTAGATGTTGATATCTTATGTGCATGAGGAGATTTATTGTTGATCCCTTTTTCGTTGTGGTTTCGCTTCAATGTCGTTAATTATACCCATAACCTCCAAAACAAATGTCTAGCTGCACTAATCCACAAACCACATAAAATTGTAAAAATAAAGATGTAGTATGTGGAGTCAGACTAACCACGATGGTCACTCGAATAGTGAACCTAGTAGTAAGCACTTCAATATATTTCAGAATCCATGTTGTTCTACGTGTGAAAGTGTTTGTAATGATGCCTTAGGATGCACTTGTGTAAGATAGACAATGATAACGAGATAGATCTAGAATGTAGCAAATGTATAGAATGTGTGAGATGGAATAGAATAGACTTCCCCTCCTATGTTTTGTATGTAGAATAATGCAACCCTTTTCCCTTGAGTGAGTGTGTTTGATGGATGCTTTGTAATCCTCTTTTGCCTTTGAATGCAAACTTAAGTGATAGTAGATAATGTTGGTGCTTGGCCCATGATTTGAGGGTAATAACTACGTATATTTATGATTTCCTTGTTTGAATTTCGTAATTGACAATTGGAAGGCCAACCCAAAAGTTTAAAATATGACCAAGAAGTGAAAGAGACCCAAAAGAGTGAGAAAAGGGGAGAAAGTGTCAGGAGCACCCATGAGGGACAACATCACTGCGTGTTAGTGTCCTAATTAGGTGCTAGTGTCTGAGGCCATAAAATATAAATCATTAAAATATCGACAGGTGATGTAGGGTGTGTAAGGTTAATAAAAGTATAAGAGACAAAAAAATACCAAAAGGCATTGTAAATTTTTATTTTTCTTGCTCAAGAATCATGTATATATTATTATTTTTAGGACCTAGAATTGTACCCAAGTTCATAGATTTTATGTCTACATTTTTCCCCACTTTATGTTGTTGAGTGAATACTCGATAGAATAAAGTAGATAGAAGATGTGTACCTTATGATCCTTTAGAGAAGAGTGTAGCTGATATGGTCCCAAGTAGAAAAGTGAAGCATGAAGTGAGCACAATGTGAAGTATGGAGACTAAGAAAGGGAAGTAGACCTAAGTGTGAAGTGTATGTGTATTAGTGTGTTGTTGGAGCTTTTGTTCACTGATATGAGATGTTTTTGTAAGGATGGATCTACAAAAGAAATTAAAAAGAGTAATCAAAGTCCAGATGTGAAAAATTACATGTGTAAGTAAGTAGAGAGTGTAAAAGTGTGTAAAAGGAAAGTGTGCACCTAATTTGTAAGAGAGTATGAGATAGAATTTTTCCTATTTTCTTTGAGATTTTGATTTTGAATGTTTATGGTGAGGTATATGGGAGTCTAGATACAAAAAAACGCACTTACTACTATTATTATATCGCCAAGTATGTTGTTTTATATATGGATCTTGCGTAAGAAAAGTATTCACTAATGATCCATTCCGTAGTTCATTCTCTTGTCTTGTTGGTCATTATTTACTTTTTCTTTCACACTTGTCACTCATACACACACAGTTCTTGTTATGCTACAGGGATCCATGTCTGTCATTTCTCACTCATTTGTCATCACTTATCTCATGACACTAGCGCCTAGGGTTGGACACTAACACCATACTCTCCTGTCCATCCAGGACGCCCATTTCCTCTTTATTTTTATCTTATTTTTGACATTTGAGGTTGGTCCTTTTTGTTTTCTATCTCATCTCCCATGGTACTAGTCAACATGTTGGGTCATAAGTGTTAAAATTTGAACAAGAGATGCCTATATAAACACAACATACACACCAAGGTATAAGGGTGGAAAATTCTTATCAAGGGCTAGCTATCTACATAGAAAGGGACTACATTTAGGAATATTACTTTGCATACACATTACATAGGAAGGGGAGTTTATCCTATTCCATCCATACATTTACATTTTATCTAGCTCTACCGAATATCTTGGCGTCATTGGTGGGAGGAAACCTAGGAAAAATATTGCACACATAAGCACACAAAACTACATTGGAGTCGAGATGCGGTGCAATGCTTAGTCATAAGTTAACCATTGGGAAAGTTGAGTATAGTATGATCTCTCATTTTTCATCTTTTGTTTTTAGGATTTGATGTCTATTTGAGGGTTTTATAGGTCTATAGTTCATTGTAGTTCTAATGGTACCTCGGTGATATAAGTGCGACATATAGTGACCAAACATGAGCATGTGTGAAACCCTAACAACCATATCAGAACCATGTTATGACCTTTTCGGCGAGCTTAGATGCCCAAAAATAGGCATAGGGCACCAACGGGCACCCTTGTCCCTCTCCAAGCGCCCCAGTCTAACCATATCTACCTCTAGTGTGCTTTTTGTGTTTCATTGTGATGGTCCGTGATTTTATTTCATCATATTGTTAGATTCGGACTCATTGCGGGATAAGAAAAATTAAGGTAAGTACCTTACCCCTATTATTTACTTTCATAGTTAAAATTAAATAAATTATTTAGCATCTATATCTCATTGTATGTCATTTATAAAAGATCTTTGCATTCATATTTAAATAAAAATAAATAGATTTTATTGAATCTATACGATCTCAAGCCGAAAGTGAGTTTTTGGGAGATCTCACACTAAGAGCGAGTTTTGGGTGATCTCACACCAAGTATAATTTTTTGGGTGATTTTATGCCAATAGACGAGTTTTGGGGAGAGAGGTCTAGATTATCTCTCCTTCCATGACACTTCCTGATTAAGCACCACTACGGATGGTACGTCCTTGACTTGTTCGAGATCATTTTGATTATTCGATTGTAAGTGAAATGTGACTGAAAGACTAATTTATTCACTTGGAGGCAAGTTCCTTGTAGTAGATAACTAATCTTACAATTGTTGTAAACTATGCTTATATGTGATAGTGACTTTTTTACCACTAGAACATAAGTTCCTAAGCGGGGAAAAAGGTGCCCACCACTACTATCTAGGTATGGGAATTAGTCTCTACTATACATTTCAAACCTAAGTCCATTTCTGGGCTAGTATGTAAGTGTGTTCCTATGTCATTTTTATACTATGTTGTGTTATACTATAACTTTGAGCTCTTTATTGGGGTGATTTTTTCACCCAATAAAATCCCCCTCGTTTGGGGTGAATCAAAAGCATAGGCGAATGCGGTCCAAAGGAGAGGGCCTGATAATGATTTGAAGTAGATACTTGTAAGGGGTATGGGATGTGCATGGTAGAAACCAAGGCACTTGAAAAAGAGATGTTAGTATCAAGTGTTAGTGAAAATGAGCTATCATGCAATAAAAGACAATGTAACAAGTAACTAGGGGGACAAGATGGATTACTAGTTGTGGGTTTCAAACATGGGACTTCACTCACAATTTCAAAAGACAATCAGGGATGAAGTGGCCAAAAGCATACAATGAACACACAAGACATAGGGAAAAGCCCAAAAATAATAACAAATAGTAATAAAAAGAGGGTAGATAACCATGGTTTTATTGATCTGCCAAGACAAATGCTATACATGAAGCACCTATTAGCATGTTAGAAAGATATATAATATGCCACGACATGTATAAATAAGTTACAAGAATAGTGATAGTGACTAGAAATAGTAAGTAATAAAATGATAGAACATGTGATGTGTAAAGTATGATAGTTACAAGAGTTGATGTCCCCAGAGCCGTGGTGGGATTGGTAAAGAGCCATGTAAAGCATCATGAATTGTGTATGAATTTTTGAATGGTCCTACATTCACCTAAAGGTACCAAGTGAACACTCATGTGTATATAGAAAAGATAATGACATACTAAGAATCGGGTTAGAAGATTAAGAAAAGTGTAACATCTAAGTAGTATAAATGTTATAGAGTAAATGCAACAAAGATATGTAAATGAGGTGTGAGTGTGATAGTGTGATATGAAAGGTGTGAGATGATAGGAGAAGTGTTTCCCCCTAGAGAATGTGTATGAGATGAGGTTTATTTATAAATGCTCCCTCAACAAGATAAAAAAGCGAACCATAGAAAAAGAGTGTGTCATCGAGGAAATGATTGTGTTGCATGAGAGTAGATCTTTGGACGATATATCATGAAGAACTATGTGTGAAGTGTAAATAATGTGATTTTCATAAAATAGGTGTGCCTTCAATAGTTAAGTTTGAGTTTTAGCATAAGAATGCGACATCGAGGTAATGATAGTACAAGGTGTGTACCAAAGGTGTATGAGTGATGACAAAGATTAGACATGAATAGTGGATCGTGAAGTTTAGTAGTAAACACTAGAGACAACGATAGTGATAGAAGGGGGAGAAAGTGAAATGCCCCCAAAGTGTGTCGATGATCAAGATATATTTAATGACGTAAGAGATACCATGGCATTGTAGGAGTGTTGAGATGTGTCGTGAGAAGAGATAGAGTCATCACAATGGTAGGTAGGAGAAAGACTAGGACCAGGGTTGGATTTGGTGTTAGTATGAGGAAATTTTAATTGGTTAAGTATCAAAAGGGGAATTCATTTCTCCTACTTAGGTCATGGTTTTTGATTTGGAATTGGTAAAGATGTAATGGAGGTGATAGGAGGAGGTGACGGGGTATAGATTTTGAGGGGTGGTTACTTAGTTGGAATTGGTAACACTATAGAAGGATTAATAGGAGGAGGTGATGGAGTACGGATTTTTAAAGGTGGTTTGACATTTGGTTGTATAGGTATCTCTTTGAATGATCGGAGAAGAAATATAAATAAGTATTGTATGATGCTCATAAAATCAAGGGATTGGATTTGGGAGCCATGTGGGATTTAGCAATTGGAGATGAACATGTAACAAAATGTTGTATAACAAATGAAATAAAACCACTGAAACTAAAGGTGCCTAATTATTCATTTTGAGATTTAGTAATCATTGTCATGATGTCCATTAAGTCTGTGATAATTAAAAAATGGGAAAACTATGTATTTGGCAAGCCAATAAGGAGGGTAGAAATGAATAGTTGGAAAAGCGATCAATTGGTGATTGAGGATCTTAGTAATAATATCGTGTTTCTTAGTATTTGGATCAAACTTGAGAGGTTATGATAGCGGTAAGACTTGGGGTTCACTTATATGAGCATGTGTAGAAGATAGGACTAGGATGAAGTGTAGAAGAAGAACTAACATGGGCATGAGAAACATCCTTGAGATGTTGGATTTAAGTTTTGAGAGATGTAATCATGGTTTCCATAGCTTGAATTTTATCTTGAAATAAAAATATAAAGCATGAATTGAATTTCAAATAGATTGATTGGTTATGGCATTAGGACTAATAGGGTTATCAGAGAGACACGTAAAGATGCCACTTACTTGTGCGAGTAGCGTATTGTGAGGGAGATACATAATGTCTAGGCTACATTTTTGGAGAACATCTTCACAATGTGGATGCATTTGATGTAGCTGATGTAGGGAGACATTAGGAACCATGAAAGAAGAGCATATAGAATAATAAAAATAAGGATCCAAATGTTTGATCACGAGTCCAATTCACCAAATGATTTAATACAAATTGAATTAAATCTAAATTTCATAATAACTACAGTAATGAATGATATAGAAATGATTAAATAGAGTAAATGGTCAAGAAATAATCATGCAATGGTATGAAACCCTAAGAAATAAAGTGAGAGAGGGCGACTTATCTAATTCTCGACTAGTCTAGAAGTGATCTGGGAAGGTGAATAGTTGGAAAAAACTAGAAGAAGTGTCGGCAGGGTCACTAGAGGTTACGAGACCCATAAATTTTAAGGACATGAACACCCATAGGAGGATAGAAAGGTATTTTTAGTGGTGAATATTCGTAATATGGTGAAAATTCCATTATAGGAAAATTTTAAAAGGTAATTTTTTTTCGAAATTGGTTAATGTATTGTTTCCTAAAATTTGCACTATATTTTTTTAGGTGTTGGCTTCACCTACCCTTAAAAATATCTCCTATATAAACCTAGGTGATTCGCCGGGTAGTATACTAGTAAGTTACTACTAGCTTACTATGGTACCAGCATATCAAGTACCGTAAACTTGCGAAGCACTAGTACACAAAGTTTATATCAGATTTGTAGTCAGGTGACAAGCCTAAACCACTTTGAAGCATGAAAAGATATATTTACTTGATCAACAACAAGTGTTATTTTCTAACGTGCAACATGGGTTACGCTAACGCATGATAAGGGTTTTTAGGCGACATGTGATAAGGGTATTCTGCTAGTGCATGACAAGGGTTGTTTGTTGACACGAAAAGGTTTTTTGCTGATGCGCAAAAAGGGTATTTTTGTTGACGTGTAAAAGGGTTCTCTGCTGATGCACATTTTTTTCTACGATGCATGACAACAATCTATCGATGTGGAACAAGCAACTATTGATGCATGAAATCCTTATTGTTGATGAGCGACATATTATTGCTAACACCCAAAAAAAGAGTTAAGTGACATGTGACAAGGGTTTAACTTCGTTGTTTAAAACAATGGAAGCTACTAGTGCTTAGAAGACCTAAAAAGTAACAAAAAAATCTTAGAAGTCCTTATTCAAGTATTTTGGAAACTCTCTTTGATACACAGATATCGCAACCACCAGCACCCATACAACTGCCACTAGAATCAATCAGAGTATAAACTGTGTGGAAGGTATTATTGAAGTGGACATGCATTCTACACAGTATCAACCAAATGACACCTATGATGATACCATGCCATAACTTGAAGATATTCTGTTGAGATGTCAGAGCTTGAAGATATTCTTGTTGAGGTGCAACTAGGAGTACATCAAGATATCTCAAATATAAATACTCAACAAAATGTAACACAAAAATCAAAAGAAAATTTTGGTTCACGAAAGAGGAAGCCATATGATAATCCTCAAAATTCTGCACAAATCGTACAAGTAAAACATTGAAAAAGAACAAGAATATGTGGACACTTGGGAGGACATACAAGTTCGAGTAGGCTACCAAATTTCCATTTATCCAACCTGTACAACCAACTAATTCAAAAGATATCCCATCTGAATGTACATGTACAATATATACGTGTAAATTGTGAAAGCGGAAAAAAATGCAACTGAATCTAGACCCAATTGAAAAACACTGTGGAAAACAATATTTGAATGTAACAGGGGAGGATGGCAAGAAAATAAAAACACATAGGTGGAAAACTAAAAAACAATCCATGTATGTTAAATACGTAGTAGAGTATGAAGAAAAGTAGAAAAGATGTAGACATCTCGTGGAAAAGAGCGGAGCGATCAAATCACAAATTTGCAAGATGAATCAATCAAATTTGCATGCTAAAATCCTATTTTTATATAATTTATTCCACATACTTAAGAAAGGAAGAATGATTTCAGATTTCCTTGATTTTAAAGTTTTGTATCAATATGATGAAATGCATAAATTTCCTCGGTCTCATTGTTCGATCAAGGTAGTGCATGGGAAATGGCTAAATGCCTTGAAGTGATAGAGATGAAATATTTGAAAGAGGGTGTAAAATATAAAAAAGTTTATTGCTTTATCAATTGATGAAGTGAGAATAGTTGAAAACACTGCATGGGTATGTATCCATGTTTATACTTTAGAAAATCATATAAGGACACCACATATGTTGGGTGTTTAGAAAATCGTTAAAAATTGTAATGTCGAAAACCTATATGAAATAGTTGTTTCTCATTTGAAAGATATTGTTGGCATCGGTGATTATGAAATTTATACGACGATGGTATGTGTTGGAGAAGATGGTGCATTAGTCATGTAGGGTCACCGAATTGGGATATGTGTTCGATTGCAAACAATAGTGGCCCTTTATATGCTAGCAATTCACTGTATGGCTCACAAAATGAATTTAGCATATAAAATGGTTAGCAACTATGAAAATGTTGCTAAAGTAGAAGACCTTATCAGAGAATTACATGCCTATATGGCAAGCAACCCAAAGTGATTTCTTGAGTTTCAAAAATTTGTAATTGGAATTACAGATGGAAAAAAACTTCTAAAGGATGTTGAGACAAGGTGGATTTCTTTGTATGAGCCTACATGCAGAATTCGTGAGGAGTATCCATCATTGGTTGGTTTCATGCACAAATATCATCATGATGTTGATAGGGTGAGGGACTTGTTGTTCCATTTAACTGATTTGGAAACATTGCTTACATTGGTTGGGATTATTCTAATGTTGAATGAGATCAAAACATTGATGAAGAATGCACAAGAGAGATTAATCTATATTGTTAATTTTATATGGATGAGAAAAATGGTATGTCAAAGTCTTGATGACTTTTACACCTTCCTAGATGTTTTTATACACTTGTTTTCAATAACTAGAAATTTTTATTGAATCTTTAGAATTCGAGTAATTATTTGAGATTTAATATCCATGATTATATTTGTATCAATGTTAATGAGAGAGAGATACCACAACACATTTTGCAAAAACATCGAGATATTACGAGGATTGAAAAGAGAATAAGTTCTATGACATTTACTCTATTTGATTATGTTACATTGAAACAAGAATAAAAATTAGAAAATATGCATAATCCTTATCATCGAAATTAGAGAATGTTTTAGCAAAGATAACATTCTTGAAGCTATGGCTATGATGAATCCAAATTTTGGAATATTAAAGGTGGTCGTAAAAATTTTGTAAGTAAGATTTTCCATAAATCCATGGATACAATAATGGATCATTTCACCAAGGCGTCGACGAGGGTAAAGGGTGTCGAAATCAAAGGTATCTTGAATAATTATTTAATAAAGTCTCAATCAACTAATTCTGCAACAACAATGAGATCCCAATATAAAGTTTTAAACGAACCTTCCAAGAGTGGTGCTATAACAAGGATCTAACAAAAAATCTACCAAAGTAGTGTGTTACAAGAAAACATCAGTGAATATTTTCGATTATATGAGTTGTGCCAAAAAATGATTTGTGGATCAATGGAGGATGAAAGGGTTTTCAATGCTTTATCTTTTATAAAATCAAAACTGAGAAACAAGTTGGATAAAAATCTTAAAATTTGCATGAGGTGTTATGTTTCTCACTACTCCTTGGAAACCTTTCCTTTCGATAGAGAAATTGCGCATTAGAATTCCCTTGCCGAAAGAAGAGGTGTAAATAATACAGCTACAAGTACAAATGTTCTCAATGATGAGACTAGAATTGGTGCGTCGTCAAACTCTGTAGATGTGAATATCGACTATGAAGAAGCTATTGAAAATGGATTGTTTCAGCTTTAAATAGGTATCACCTTGACCTTACTTTTATTGTTTGTCACCTTACATTTTAACTATTTTTATTTATTCAATTTCATATTAATAGATTCAAATATAATTGTTTATAGTTAGACGTAATACAATTGTAATTCTGTAGATGCAAATATTGACTATGAGGAGGTTTTTTAACATTTTTGTTTCAGCTCTAGTTATCATTGAAGATGTTATAGATATATATATTTACATTTATTTAAATACAATTATTTATAAAAAATATGTTTTATTTAATTGGTATTTTGGATTTTTCAAACTACTTTGATGTTTTGTTTGTGACATGCATTTTTGGAATACTAATTTTCAAGGCCTTCAAAGTTCGATCTATATATTACGCCACTCTTAGACTCTTCCAGACTTACTGGTTGATCTATTCCAATCAACGTTATGAGCCTTTGCATTCTTGACACTTATGTCGCCATCGACATGCACGGGTTTTTGGTTTGCTTTAATTTTCTTAGGTCAGATCTAAATTTTAATTTATCTTCATTGCATTGATGTTTATCGGGGTTCATTGTAAGACATCTCTAGAAAATTGGAGGTGGAAAATACCTAGTGAATATCCCCAGAACTAGTTTTAGTGAAAGGAAAATTTACCATTTTTATAGAACTGAATTTTCGCTTATTTTTTTGAGCCGAGAGACGCAAATTTTTACACAATGATGCCTCGTTGATGCACATCAACAAGGATTGTTGATGAGCATCAACAAGCCTCGTTGACATGCATCAAAAGCCTCATCGACGCCTCATTGACACACGCCAACAAGTCTCGTTGATGCATGTCAACAAGGCTCTTTGACATGCGTCAACAAGACTTGTTGACGTGCATCAACGAGACTTGTTGATGCGTGTCAGCGAAAACCTTGTTGACACACGTCAATAAGGCTCATTAACACGCATTGAACATATTATTTGACCCTAGTTTTTTCCTATAAATACCCTCCCTCCGATCATTTTCATGTTTACACTTCGAACAAGGTACAAGTTTTGAATAGTACTTTGTTTAATTTAAGTAGTTTTCCATTGTTTTCTATATTTTCATATGTTTTCCTGAACTTTTCAGCACATTGTAGTCCTCCTTCTCAGACAAACAGTGGCACCCCCCTCCACCAATAATATTCAAAATGCCAACTAGAGGATCAAGAAAAATAACATTGGTAAATACATGTCAATTGTTTCGACCCCTAGTGGGACACTAAACATTGCATCCTCATTTCGAATTCCAACCCTCTCACTTGGTGGATTTCCCAATGCAACGGGCATATCAGTTTTAAATAATATAAATTTAGATGAAGATTACTTGGGCATTTATAGCAATGATCCAACTGGATTTTCAATACACGTGAGATGATTCAAGGCCAGCAGGAATAATTATATTTCAACATAATTTACCACATTGAATTACATTTCACTTTAGATTTATTTGCTTGAATCTTGATTTATTTTATCACAAACAGGATCGGCCTCCCAAAGGTAGAAACAAATAGTATTTGATTAACCCGAAAGCCCCCATACCTCTCCAAAGAAGATCATCTTCATCGATACGAGATGGTGATTAGTTGCTACCTTTTCCTTTACATAAATTAATTGGTTATGATTTTCAATCCCATGTCGATGAGTTTATTCTACCTCATATTAGTCATCTCATAGAATGGGAGAGAAGGGCTAAAGTACTTATTAATGAGATAATAAGTCATTATGAATATTATTTGCAAATGAATAGTTTATACGTTGCAGATCCGAATCAACTCCGAAAGATGGATTCCTTACTTACCCAAGTAAGAAGTGGGACTGTCATGTATAACAACAAATATAAAGATGACATTTTGGATAAGACATTAAACAAATTGGGAAATATTAGTGCTACGGCCCAAACAGATTTTAACAAATGGTCTAAGGAAAAGGATTTGGTAGGAGTTGTAAATATCGAGAGAGATAGAGCGGTCGTAAGTATTATCACTTTCAAATAATATTTTTTGTTAATTTAAAGTTTTCTTATTTTAGTAATATGTTGAATTGACATCACTTTTTTTGTGCACTTGAAATATGAAAATTTGAAGAGTCAAGCAAAGTTTTTCCAAGTTCACTTAGAAATGCGAAGAACAATTTATCCATGAGAGAAGAATTTGGAGGAAAATATTGTTTTGGTTAACAAACAAAACAATACACTGAAGCGGATAATTACAGAGCATGGATTTGACCCTGAAATTTTATTCAAAACTAAGGCAGCTGCTGATCCAAATTTGTTGTCCCATGGAGATGCAACAAAGTAAGAAGAAAGAATTTTTAAAAATCTAGATAGTACTGCAGAAGATCTCATAAGTTCTGGGATTATTTCTTCCATTGGGGAAAGGGGTATAGGCGGAGAAGCCATTGGGGAAAGGAGTACATAAGTGGAAAGGGGTATCAAAAATTGAGGGTTGAAAATTTTCATTATTGAGTATGGAAACTTGAAAAATTGAATCTATATTTGAAACATTGAATGTTATGGTCATGGAATTTGAATTTTATTATCTGGATTTGAAAGTTGAAACTTGAATTTGATAGACTTTGAAAATTTAAAGTACTATATAATCTTTAATTTTATAACTTCACTGTATATTATGTATAGAATTTCTAGATTGTATATGACATTTATGTTTCTTCTCTACTTGTAATGATGATTACATTAGATGTGGATGATGACATTACAATAGAATCAGTCTCATAGATATGGATTATCATGAATTGTATGTGGACGTAGATTTAGCTTCAAGCACGATCATGGAATCTGGTTGATGATAATGGATAATTGTTTTAAGAAAATTTAGAATGTTGTACGACAGAGACATTTAAACATTCTCAAATTCTTCTTCTCTATACTTGTAATGATATGATCATGATGACATTAGAATGGATATAGATGATGATGAATGATGATAATGGATAATTGTTTTTTAAAAAATGGAATGTGTTAGGACAAAGATGTTTCTGCAAATTTAAAATAGATAAATAATTGTTTTAATAATAATTGGAGTGTCAGGATTATGATAATGATATGATGAATTTAATAATAATTGGAGTGTCAGGATTATGATATGATATATATGGATGATGATGAATTTTATGTGGATGTAGATTTAGCTTCAAGCATGATCGTGGATGATGAATTGTATAATGGATCGTGGATTATGAATTGTATAATATGGAAAAATCTTCCTCTGTGTAAAATTTGATTGTGTGATTTTATCCCACAAAGTTTAAAAAATATATCAAAGCATTTTGCAAATATAAAAAATAAATTAAACATAATTGTAAAAAATCAAGAAAGGTCATATGATAGGGTTTAATTACCTCTAGTGTTTTAGATGGTACATGTGAAATCATCACTTGTAATGTGCTAGATCTTTTTTTAAGAAAAATAAACATGAGAAATGGATTAGTAAGATGGGTGAGTTGCACGACATTGTCAGTCCCAGAAAATACCGACTTCCTCGGATGGATGTCAAACCACATTTTCAATTAAAAAAAAAATTATATTTAAATAAATGTAAATATATATACTTGTAACATCTTTAATGATAACAAGAGTTGAAACAAAATTTAAGGTGACAAACAATAAAAGTAAGGTGAAGGAGATACCTATTTAAAGTTGAAACGATCCATTATCAATAGCTTCTTCAAACTCGATGTTCTCTTCTGTAGAGTGTGATGATGCACCAATTACACTCTCAATGTTGGGAACATTTGTACTTGTAGCTGTATTATTCACACCTAATCTTTTGCAAAGCGAATTCTAATGCACAATTGCTCTATCAAAAGGAAAGGTTTCCATGGAGTAGTGAGATACATAACACCTCATGCAACTTTACAGATTTTTATCCAACCTATTTCTCAGTTTTGATTTTATAAATGATAATTCATTGAAAACTCTTTTGTCCTCCACAGACCCCAAAATCATTATTTGGCATAACTCATATAATCTAAAATATTCACTGATATCTTCTTGTAAGATAGAACTTTGATAGATTCCTTGCCATAGCCTTGTAATAGCACCACTTTTAGAAGGTTCGTCTAAATTTTTATATTGGTTCCTCATTGTTGTTGCAAAATTTGTTGATTGAAACTTTAATAAATCAGCATTCAATATACCTTTGATTTCCATACCCTTGAACTCTAAAGTCTTTGTGAAATGTTCCATTATTGTACCCATGGATTTATGGAAATGCTTTCTTACAAAGTCAGCACGACCACCTTCAGTATTCCAAAAATTAGGATTCATCACACCCATGGCTTCAAGAATTTTATCTTTGGAGAAACGTTCTCTAATTTATGATGATAAGGATTCTGAAATTTTTTTAAGCTTTATTCTTGTTTCAACTATAACAGACTCAAAGAGATTACATGTCACGGAAAATCTTCTTGTTCCGATCCTGTAATATCTTGATGTTTTTGCAAAATGTGTAGTGGTATATCCCTCCCATTAATAGTGATGCAGATGTGATCATGGATATTAAATCTCAAATAGTTACTAGGATTTTTAAGATCTAATAAAGCTTTCCAATTCTCGAAAACAAGTGTATAAAAACTATCTTGGGAACGGTACAAGATATCAAGCCTTTGAAAGACCATTTTTATCATCCGTATAAAATCCACAATATAGATTAATCTCCCTGTGCATGCTTCATGAGTGTATTTATCTCCTACAACATTGAAAGAATACCAACCAATGTAAGCAATGTCTCCAAATCGATTTACACGAACAACAAATCCCTTGCCCTATCAAATTCATGACGATATTTGTGCATGAAACCAGCCAACAAAGGATACTCCTCACGAACTCTACATGTAGGTTCATACAAAGAGATCCATCTAGTCTCAACATCTTTCAGAAGTTTTTTTCCATCTGTAATTCCAATTGCAAATTTCTGGAACTCAAGAAATCGCTTTGGGCTGCTTGCCATATAGGCATGAAGATCTCTTATAAGGTCTTCTAATTTAGCAACATTTTCGTGGTTGCTTACCATTTTATACGCTAAATTCATTCTCATGAGCCATACAGTGAATTGGTAACATATATGGGGTCACTTTGTTGTTTGTAATCTACGACACAACCCTGTTTAGTGATCTTGCATGAAAGATGCACCATCTCCTCCCACGCATACCAACTTCGTAGCAATTTCATAATTAGTCATGCCAGCAATATCTTTCAAATGAGAAACAACTATTTTATGGAGGTTTTCGGCATTACTGATTTTCACCCATTTTCATAACACCCAATATATGAGGTGTTCTTATATGATTTTCTAAAGTATAAACGTGGATACATACCCATGCGGTGTTGTCGACTCATCACACTTCATCAATTGAAAGATAGATAAAATTTGATGTTTTTACATTCTCTTTCAAATCTTCCTTCTCTATCATTGAAAGGTATTTTTCCATCTCCCATCCACTACTTTCAGACCAATGAGACTGAGGTACATTTGGCATTCCATTATATTGATACAAAACTTTGAAATTGAGGAAATCTGAAATCGGTATTCCTTTCTTTAGTATATGAAATAAAGTAGAGAATTGTATGAGTTTTACATGTAGATTTGTTTGATTCATCTTACCAATTTGTGATGTGATCGTTCCTCCCTTTTCCATGAGATGTCTATGTTTTTTCTGCTTTGCTTCATAATCCACTTTGTGTATTTAACATGCATGCATTATTTTTCAGTTTTCCACCTGTGTGTTTTGATTTTCTGGCCATCCACCCCTGTTACAGTCAAATATTTTTTTCCACAATGTTTTTCTATAGTGTCTAGCTTCATTTGCATTTTTTGTTGCTTTCCCAATTTCCACGTACATATTGTACATGTACATTCAGATGGGATCTCTTCTAAATTAGATGATTGTATAGGTTCAATAAATGGAAATTTGGCATCATTGTCTCTCACACACGTCAACAAGGCATCAAGATTATCACCCCAACATGAAGAATATCTTCAAGATCTAGCATATTATTGTAGGTGTCACTTGTTTGATCACATGCAAAATGCATGACTACCTCAATATTACCTTCCACATAATCAGTTTGATTCGATTCTTTTCGGTGGCATCTATATGATTGTTGGCGGTTTCAATATTTGTATCGTGAGAGTTTCAAAATAATTAAACATGGACTTCGAGATTTCTTAGTTACTTTTAGGGTCTTCGCATTTTGAAGACTAGCACCTTCCATTATTCTAAACAGAGTCCCGGGTCGAGTAAAAGAACCAAGTAGCGCATCGATTCAAAATTACTTGTGCACATCAACTATCACAATCACATTTACGCGTCAACAACAAACCCTTGTCACAACAAAGGTGTCAACTATCACTTTGCCTCGCATCAATAGTGCATCAACTATCACTACCTTTGTCGTGCGTCAACAAGGCGTCAACTATCACTGTCTTTGTCATGCGTCAACAATGCATCAACTATCATTGTCTCTGCAAGTACGCACGTCAACAAGGCATCAACTATTTTTGTCACGTGTCAACAGCTAACCCCCTTGTCATGCAATTGCAATACATCCTTTTCACGTGTCTACAATACCTCTTTGTCACACATCAACTATATCCTAGTCGCGCATCAAATTATAACCCCCTTATTGTGTGTCTGTAATATCTCCTTATCACACGTCAACTATATCCCTATTGCGCGTCAACAAATATCATCTTTCACCCAACTCTAAACTAATAATAGGCTGACACCAATCTATGGTGCTTAAGAGTATGCGAGTTCATGGTATTGGTAATTTGGTAAGCTACTTGTGGTAGTACCGTAGTATATTACCCGAAAAATCACCTAGGTTTTTATAGGATATGTTTTCAAATGTAGGCGAAGCCGACCCCAAAAAATATAAATACTATAAATTTTAGGTGAACAGGACACCGACCCGCTCCGAAAATTGCCTTTTCAAATTTTCCTAAAATGAAATTTTTGCCATATTACAAATATTCGCCTCTAAAATTATCCCTAATGTTTATGTTTCTTCCTTTATCTTCTCAATCAATATTTCATCTTTTATTTATTGAAAATGTGGGTTGACATCCATCGAGGAAGCTCTCACTTCTTGGGACTGATGTTGTCAGGAAACTCACCCATCTATATACTAATCCATTTTTCGTGTTGAGTTCTCTAGATTTGAAGGTCATCTAGCTCGTTGCGAAGGATGATTTCTCATTTTCCTTCCATATGCTTTAACACCCATCTAGAAGACTAGAGGTACCTTAAACCCTATCATAGCTGGAGTTTTAATAATCATGTTTAAGTTTTTTTGGTATTTTCAAAATGCTTTGATGTAATGTTTTTGGCATGCTTTTTTGGAATACTATTTTGTAAATATTGTAATTAGACGTAAGAAACTAAACTTTCAACATTAAACAAAATTTATTCCATGAGAAGAAACCAAAGCATCCAATTAGAGGTAAAGTGAAGAAACCTGTTACAGAGTTTTAAATTTACAAGTAGCGAGAAGAAGATTTTGATAAGGAAAAAATGTTACAAAGGTAAAGTGAAAAACTTGTTACAAAGTTTGAATTTTACAAGTAGAGAGATGAATATTTTGTTGTATTAAGTGGAAGAGAATCATTACATGAAAGATTGAATGTACTCAAGTCATGTGAAATCATAAATGAGGTAGTCAAATTACGTGTAAAAATTGATATTCCCAAAAAACATCGCATTGTAAATAACTAAAATTTCTTCATTAAAGCAAATGAATTCCGGACATATTTTGATATCTGCACATAACAAAAACTGTAATTTGATTCTTCTTAAGGATTTTTAAAAGGTTTACAAGTAGAGAAGTAGATTTTGAGAAGGTTTAAATGAAAAGAAATCGATACGAGTTCAAATTTTACAAGTAGAGAGAAGAAGATTTTCAGAAGGTTTAAATGTGAAGAAACCTGATACAAAGTTCAAATTTTACAAGTAGAGAGAAGAATATTTTCAGAAGGTTTAAATGTGAAGAACCACCGATACAATTTTGAATTTGACAAGTAGAGAGAAGACAAAGTGGAAGAGAACCAATAATGTCTAAAGCAATCTATCACATCTCGTCACTGTCATACCACATTCTAAATTTTCTTAAAACATAATCGTTTAAATCCATTATCATCATCCATGATCGTGCTAGCAGCTACATCTATGTCCAAATATAATTCATCATCATCCATATCTACTCTAATGTCATCATCCACATCTAATGTCATCATCATTACAAGTAGAGAGAAGAATATTTTGTTGTATTAACTGGAAGAGAAATAATAATGCCTAATGTTTAAATCCATTATCATCATCCATGAATCATGATTATCATCATTATCATTTATCACTATTATATTCGTAACCATCACATCCATATCAAACATTAAAACCATTATATACAATCTAGAATTTCTATATATATTATATAACAAATCCATATTACAACATAATACATGTAAAAAATGAGATTACATGAAAATTAAAACCATTGCATCGTATATTCAACTCCAAACATTCTTCAAATTAAATAAATATTCAAGTTTCATAATTCAATATATAAAATATTTCAAATTTCAAGTTCCCCACACCCACTGGACTATTTGCTCAATCATTAACAAGTTCCCTAGACCCACTGACACTTTCCTTTTCATTTTTTGTAGCGACTTCTGTGCCGCTTTTCCTAATGGCTTGTGCTCCTATATTCTTTGCTTCAATAATTCCAGAACTAACAAGATCCTCCACAAAAATGTCTAGATTATTTATGATTTCTTCTTCTTCCTTTGAAGCATCTCCATGGGATGCCAAAGAAGGATCTACAACTTCCTTTGCCTTGAACAAAATCTCTGGGTCGAATCCATTCTCTTTAATTATCTACTTAAGTGTATTGTTTTGTTTGTTAACCAAAAAAATAGTTTCCTTCATCTTCATTGATGTGGATAAATCTGTTCTTAGTCGATTCCAAGTGAACTTGGAACACCTTTTCTCGACTCTTTAAGTTTCCATATTTCAACTGCAACAAAAAAATTGAGCTCAATTAAAAATATTACTAAAATAAGAAATTAATAAAAAATATTGTTACAAATTGATAATAGCTACAACACCTATATCTCTTTCGCATTTGCAATTGCCACCAAATATTTGTCCTTTGACCATTTTTTAAAATAGGACTGGGCTTCAACACTAATATTTTCTAATTTATTCAAAAATTTATCTAAAACATTGTCTTTATAATTGTTGTTATATGTGATAGTCTCACCTTTTGCTTGGTTGAGTAAGGCATCCATCTTGGCAGGTTGATTTTGGACTGCAACATATAAACTATCCCTTTGCCAATGGTTATCATAACAACCGTTTATCTCGTTGATTAATGCTTTATCCCTTCATTCTCATTCTGTGAGATGACTTATATGAGGCATAATAAAATATTTTACATGGGCTTCACAATCATAACCAATCAAGCTCTCCAAAGGAAATGATGACAATTGTTCACTATATGTATCCGAAGAGGATGTTGCGGATGGAGAGGTATGGGGATTTTGGGTCAAGTAACGCTTTTTGCCTCTTTTTTCCTTTGGGTGCCCTGATACTATTTGTGTTAAAATAAATTAATATTAAAATTATATGTGATAAATATTAAAAAGAGATGAGAAATTGATATGTATCAATGTTAAATAAAGTACATCGAAATGGAAATATACCATGGGCCTTGAATCATATCGCATGTGTTAAAAAAACCTATTGGGTCATTGATATCAATGCCCAAATAATATTCATCTAAATTTAATTCATTTAAAACTAATTTTCCCATTGTGTTGGCAACACCACCGAAAGAGAGGTTCAAAAATTAAGAGGGAATCATCAATGTCCCATTAGGGGCCGGAATTGACATCATGCATTTATTGATGGTCTTTTTACTTGAACCTCTTAGGGGCAATTTGAATCGTAATGATGTTTTTGGTGGAGGACGGGGTGGTGGCATTGTATGAATAGATGACCAAGGACTGCAATGTACTATAAAGTCCAAGAAAAAAATCATCACTAAGTTATATGAAAAACTATTAAAAAGTTCACAAAAGCAACAAGTTATACCTTATTGAGGGGCAACTTGTGGATTTACTAGAGGCGACCATGTCGAGTTTGAATTGATTGTGTTGAAGTTGTGGGTGATAGGTATGGTGGAGCAAGGTGTTACATTTTCTATAGTCAAACTTTAACAAATGCACACGATTAGACCGAGTGAGTGGATGATTCTTGTTGAGAAGTATGTGGATAGTCCAAAGTACCTATAACATATGCATGTCAAATCAATCAAAATGGTAAATGAAATACTAAATACTAAATGGTATGTGTTAAAAACATATATTGAATGTTAAGGGTATTACGTCTCTGTCATTTAACTAATGCAAACACTTGGGGTTAGGTAATGAGTGAGATTCCATTTCATACTAGGGATATCCTGATGCCTCAACATGTTGTTGGTCTCTTCCTCTTGATGCTACTTTTTTCATGGAAGTGCCTCCAAAGATATTCTCTACATACAAAAAAGATGCAAACAAAAATAAATAATGTTAGCAAAGAATAAGATTTGTCACACAAGTGAAAAATCAAGACAAAACCTTACTAACATTCAAATATAAACTATTAACCTATTGTTCTTTAATAGGAATTGACAAATTCTTCATTTTGTCACTTTCGTGTAAGTGGGATTTTGTTTTCCTTTTAAATTGTAATACGCCTCATAATAAAGACCAAGGATATAGTTAGTGGAATGAATAACTGGTTTTTCATCAAGTCCATCATTTGTAAGGTCAAATTTTATCTTGTTAGACAAAAATGTTCACCAATCAAATCTTTGATTTCGATCGATGCAAGAATGTATGCACATAGCCCAATTTGGAATATATGTTTTCCGACCTGCCAAACAATTACGGCTTGAAAAAATAAATCATGGTAGCAAAAAAATGGTGTGTAACTCCTTGTGTATCTACTCTCATCTTGATTTATTGACATGAGCTACAAAAAGGTCGTTATCTCGCTTAATTAATCACAATTTTAACTAATATAAAAATAAAAATCTTACAAATGAAAGAATGTTACATGTAAAATCCACAAGGAAACCAAAACAATATTCAAGGTAAATCTTATCATCTTCATCACATTGATTTGGTTGTTACTATGGGGAATTTAAATGGAAGGCACATTTAATCGATGGATATCGGTTGGATCAACACCGAACATGAATGCAGGACCATCATCTAAAGTAATAGTAAATTTTCTCTCTTTTGTATTGAACAAGAAGAGGAAGTAGTTAAGAATGTCATGATCTATTTTGAACTACGACATGCTAACCAACCCTACAAAGTCATATGCTTATACCCAATCCTTGTGATTTTCATTCATTTAAAAAACATTATAAATGAGCGGAAAATCAAGCTCATGTATTAAATCTTTCCCTTGGGTAGAACTTGGGGATTGCCTATTTAGTTTGGGCTTCTATTTGATCTTGAGCTTAAGCAGCCATGACGAGGTGAGGTAGATATTCGATACTTGGAGGATGTTTTGTGTTTGGTTGTTGTGTTGATGTACTTTGGGAGTGGGAGTTACGAGCATTGAGACATGTAGCATTGGGATAACAGAGAAAACAATTACGATAAGGGAAGCGTGAACGTGAAAATGAGGTGGGGTATTTATAGGGAAAATATTACATGTTTAGAGTTTTGGATGCATGACAACAAGCCTTGCTATTGTGTGTCAACAATTCTCTTTGGCATGCAATAACAAGGGTTATTTATGTGCGTCAACAAGCCTTGTTGTCACACGTCAATGAGAATTGTTGACGTATGAAAACACGGCTTGTTTTCCTACATCAATGATAATATTTGACATGCAATAACAAGGATTGTTGATGCATGTCAACACCCCTTTCTATCATGCGACAATAAGGGTTATTGACATGCATCAATAAACCTTGTTATCACGCGTCAATAATTCCCGTTGATGCACACCGACAATCCTTGTTGTCATGCATCAACTATACGTCAAAAACCTTATTTCTTGCGTCTACATAAATAAAACATAGTCTTATAGTTAACACATGTCACAAACTTATCTCTGGGACTCAGCTCATCCTAAAAAATGTTAGGAAAACATTTTGTTCTGAAACCAGAAAATTCAACTTTCTCGGTGAATGTGGTTCTAGGTATATTCGCTAGGGATTTTATACCTCCAATTTACTAGAGGAATCTTAAAATGAACCTTGAGGACATGAGTGCATGGGTGCTAGTGACTAGATTCGGGTGCTTCTTTTTAGATAGGTGCTAAGATTATGATAATTTCTTTTTGTAGGAGGATCTTCGATGTTGATCCCTATTTTTACTATTTTTTGATTCAATTTCGTCGATTGTACTCATAACCTACAAAATAAATGTCTAGCTACATATATCCACAAACCACATAAAATCCTAAAAATAAAGATGCAACATGTGGATTCATAAAAACCTCGATGGTCACCCGAAGAGTGAACTTAGTACTGAGCGCAACACTTTGCATTTCAAACTTCGTGTAGATTTATGTGAAAGTTTGTGTAATGATGCCTTAGGATGCCCTTCTAGAAATTTCACAAAGTGATAACATGATAGAATTAGAATGTAAAAATGTATGTAATGTGTGATATGGAATAGAATAGACTTCCCTTCCTATGTTGTGAATGTACAAGAATGTATCCCTTGTCGCTTGAGTGAGTGTGATAGATGGATGATTTTTAATGCTATTGTGCCTTTGAAAGCAAGCTTAGGTGATAATAGATAATGTTGGTGTTTGGCCCTTAATTTGAGAGCAATAAATAAGTAAATATATAATTCCCTTGTTTGAATTTTGTAACCGACAACCGGAAGGTCAACCCAAAAGTGTAAAAATGAGCAAGAAGTAAAAGAGACCCAAAGGAGTGACAAAAGGGGAGAAAGGGTTAGGATCACCTAGAAGGGGCAGAGTACCAGGCGCAAGTGTCCTAACTATGCACTAGTGTCCAAGGCCATAAAAGATAAATCTATCAAATACTTGATATGGTTTTAGGGTGTGTAAGATCAATAAAATTTTAAGAGACAAAGCAAAAGGCCCGTAAGACATTTTCAATTACTAGTTTTCTTGCTCACGAATCATGTATATATTAGTATGTCTGTAGGACCTAGAAATGTACCCAAGTACATATATTTTGTATTTACATTTGCATCCAATCTACATTCTATTGAATAATTCATCTTTCATCGAATGCCATGCGATTCTACTTGAATTACAAACGATTATTGTCATTATTTCATGTTAATTATACATGCACAATTTCAGTAGTTTTATCACTGCTTTTATCTAATCATTCTATTTAAAAGATGTTTCTCACTATAGATGATACTGAAATGTGAATCACATCCCATTACCAACATCTACGATCTTCAAATCTTGCAAAACCCTTTATTTGGGATTAGTTCAACATTGCACACAAACCTACTCTTTGTGTCATCACATGAGTGACACCTAAAATTGAAGAAATAGAGTACCAAATTGAAATCATTCAAGAAGAGT
Source organism: Taxus wallichiana var. yunnanensis (assembly GCA_018340775.1). Classification (NCBI taxonomy): domain Eukaryota; kingdom Viridiplantae; phylum Streptophyta; class Pinopsida; order Cupressales; family Taxaceae; genus Taxus; species Taxus wallichiana. The sequence goes on along the minus strand of CM031243.1, from coordinate 724,909,717 downwards.
GCTTCAATGCTTTTGGTTCGATTACTTCCAAGAGTTTGATATTTTTGTAGCAATGGCTTAGGAATCCTATCACATGGAACATGATCCTCAATTCATCAGAATTGTAATCATTCCTTGTATCGTAAATTATGATTTTATCATCAATATCACTTAATTGTAAAAACTTGTTGATACCCTTTGAGGAATCCCATTGGTTCTTGCAATCGGTATTTTTCGAGAACTTAGGTTCTCCCATTTGCGAAAGAAGGAGTCTCATGTTCGTTGCACAACCATTCATCTTGATATCATACTCTCGGTGTAGGTATATTTAAAATCTTCTGTCTTTTGAGTTTTTGGTGTTTCTCACTATAATATAAAAACTAAAAATCACCTTAAACACACACAAAACATGTTTCCATAAATTATATGTTTATTCTAGTTTAGTATTCTCTTTTTGTTTAAATAGATTTGATGTATGCAGAGGAAAATATGATAGATTATACATAAACACTTAACACAAAAAATTGTATGATGTGGGTCCATAGGTTTACATTTATATCATAACATACTAATAAGTAAAATGAACAAAAATATATAATTTATTACTCAAACTCTATTTATTTATATGTATCTCAAATAAATAATACAATATTCAAATTACAACTACCAATAAATTATCACAATCCATGCCAATACCGTGTTTCTCATACGCCTTATCATTTCACATACATAGCTCTCTTCCACTCTACATACACACACTTATATACACAATTATATTCCAATCATACACCCTCTACTATATATCTTACATACCAACCTTATCCTTAAGAATAAGACAAATACATGAAAGTTATGAATTATTTACAAGCCTTAAAGAATAAGAAAATACATATAAACTATGTTCGTGTGTGCAAGATGTACTTAAGAATACAAGATAAATGAATATCCTCAAACACCTTATTAACAAATTTAAGTGTGTACAATTGAAAAACTTACAAATTTTAAATATGATTAAATCACCAATAAAATTGTAAGGGAGTGATAAATAACAAATATTTCCTTAGAAATTGTATTTTAATAAGCAATTTATTTTGTGTCTTTCTATTATCCGACGGTGGCACTTGAAGTCGTTGAGTGTGATTATATGAATTTGGAAAGGAAGCTTCTTTCTCAATTATCACGAAATTTAACATACATTGGTGAAGATAAAATTTTGATGTGAAAGGGACATGTAATATATGGATGAAAAAATCCAACTTGTAAGGTAGAGCCTGCAAGTAATATTGAAAGGACCATGTGTTCAAAATTTCTCTTCGAGCTACTATGTATTCATCAATCACATAGGAAAATATGTCACATATGACATTTCAAATATTAAGTGTGGCAAATATTTTGGAGTTAGTGTATTGAGTTATTCCAAAGATTCCAAACGAGTAAATATGAGAGAGTATTCCTTGTGAAGAAGAAAATAGATAACATTTCTTCTACTTATCATCTCTAAGTTCTTCCCACTCTTTCTATGTACAATTTAGCTCAAACATCAATGAAGAAAGACTGATTTTGTTTCCTTTTTTGAATGGAAGGTTTATTGAAAAATTTTTCTCGTAAATTTTAATTTCTCTTGTTGCAGGTTTGCATAATTGTTCTTCTTCTAATCTTATGTGTATTGGAATTTTCTAGGTAATGGTTGTAGGACTCTGATTTTATACATACAACATTAATCCTTTTATACCCCTTTTTCATTCCCTATCCCGATCTCTAAGCAAAGTCCTCTCTAGCAAGTGATTGCTAACTTTTTCCAAAGGGTCAGTTGAGTGCCCTTGTTTGATCCCCATCCATAAGGCCACCATAGAAATGAAATTTCACACATGCATGTAAACATGGAGCCGAATGTTCAAGTATGGGGACATAGATTCCCAAGCGTTGGAAAGAAGTCCATCATTTTTCCAACAAATTTTTTTTATCACCAACAATGGTAAAATGGATAGTTTGAATATATTGTAATATAAGGGGTATTTTATAATTTAAAAGTTTTATTATGAATGTGTGTTAATCATGAATGATTGAGATGTCTATTATTAAATATGGGAATTTTTAAGTATCTTACAAATGAACCATGATAGGACATAATTGTACATACCGAATCCTAAATCCTTCTAACTTAGGTTCTACCTTTATTTTATATGGTTACTCGATCTAGTTACAATTTCGTCGAAATCAAAAATGTTAAAATATTTGACAAAATACATTCCATTTATTTATGTAATTTACCACCACATCATATTAGCAATCTAATTCCTTTTACACCATGCCCATATATTTGTCTCTATCTTGGTAAAATATTTTACAAATTAAAACTACCCTATATATGGTTGCAAGATAATTTTACCACCTTACTAACAAAACAATGTGTTTTCATCATGTGAATAATTTCCAATAAGCTTAGACACCCTTTAAAGGTAGATTTTTTTTTCTAAAGCTCATGTAGAAAGGCATGATCTCACTAAAATTAGACTACCATATGAAACCACTTTATTCTATTCATGTTAAATCTCAAATTGTATGAACCTAAATATAAACTAGCCACACAACCTTTATTAAAATACGAAATGATATCTAACACCAATTATGTGTCATCTAATAGGGAGAGGAGCCAATGTTTATGCACCTTAACTTTATGAGCGCACATAGAAACCTAAAAATCATATAACTAAAACAAAAAAACACCTTTTAATAGATCATGTTCTTCCATTTATAAATATTGGTTTAAAAAAATTATGTGGAATGGACTTATTTTTAATATTTAAATTTGGTAATTTGAAATACAAAGAAATTTCAAGGTGCACCATAACTTGAGAGTTATCATAGATTTTCTTTTACGTATTTGTCATTATTTAATTGGTTAATTAGTTTGATATGACTTGATGTGAAATATTCTTTAAGGTGTACTTTTTTTTTTCAAAATTTAAGTGGGAAAGTGACATGTATTGGTTCCTTTATTTTAATCTACCCCTACATATATTGGTCCATGCTCAAGGATTGGTTCCTCCAAGATCACAAGTTTTAGTAAGCTAAAATACTTTTCTTTCCTTTTATTAAAGAAATGTCATCATTATATTTTGGAGTGGCACCATTTAATTTACAAATTGAGGTATCACCACATGGGAAAATTGATAAACCAATTCTAATAAATAACATTAAGAGCAGGGTTAAATTTGACGGCCACCTATGCTTATCGAACATTTTTCCTAAGATGGTAATTTTTATAACACCTTTCAAAAATAAAAATAATGTTATTTATAGTATTTGTTATATATTTATTTAATTATTTTAAAAATATATTTTTATAATTTATATATAAAAAAATGATAGTCAAATTTTAAATGTGCAAGTTACACGTGATGGTTATTGTAAATATTTTCAAGTATTTTACAATTAAAATCACAAAATGTATAAACGATCACAAATTTAACCCACCATTAAGAGAATTATATATATAGTGACAATTGTGCCATTAGGAAGTCGGCGGGTAAAATACAAAGCGGGACTATGAAAATATGCCTTGTTTTATTACGGTGAATGACTCTGCGACGACTTGTTTTATCACACTTGTGGAGAGATTTTCCAGTGTGAATGACTGTGATGGCCACATGCATTCATTTAGGAGATATTTTCCAAAGCTGCATTACCTTTCCCCTGTATTGCTTTAATGGGAAATATTCATTGTCCATTGGATTCAACCAGAAAATAATATGACCTATTTCTTAGCCATCATGGAACAGATGTGAAGGAAACTTTAGCCAGCCTCATCTCTCACTATCTTCACTATCTCCATTGAATTGAACTCTTGTGAAAGATGTGGGTGGCTACAGTTTCCTTCACATACATTCCGTGATGGCTAAGAAATACATCATATTCTTATCTGGTTAAATTAAATGGAGAATGACTATTTCCTATTGAAGTAATGCTTGGGAAAGGTAAGTACAACTTTTGGAAAATATCTCTCCCACATGGTTGCTTTATGAATGCATGTGGCCTTCGTGTAGGACAAGCCGTCATAGTAATTCATTGAGTAATAAAAAAAAGCATTGATTGTGTCGTAGTTTAAATTGATTGTTTTAGAACCATGGGTGATAGGTATGGTGGAGGAAGGTGTTACATTTTCTGCGGTTGAGCATTGACAAATGTACGTGATTGGGTGAGTGAGTGGGTGATGCTTGTTGAGGAACATGTGGATAGTCCAAAGTACCTATAGCATCTACATGTCAAATCAATATGGTAAATGGTAAATAGTAAATACTAAATGGTAAGTGTAAAAAAACATATATTGAATGTTAAGGGTATTATGTCTCGGTTGTTTAACTAATGCAAAAAATTGGGGGTTAGGTGATGAGTGAGCTTCCATTTCAGATTGGGAATCTCCCGATGCCTTAGCGTGTTGTTGGCCTCTTCCTCTTGATGCTACTTTTTTTTCATGGAAGGGCCTCCAAAAATATTCTCTACATACGGTAAAGATGCAAACAAAAGTACATAATGTTAGTAGAGAGAAGAAGATTTGTCACACAAGTGAAAAATCAAGACAATAACCTTACTAACATTGAAATATAAACTATTAACCTATTGTTCTTCAATAGGAATTGAAAAATGCTTCATTTTGTCACTCGTGCAAGTGGGAGTTGGTTCACCTTTTAAATTATAATACGCCTCATAATAAAGACCAAGGAGATAGTTAGTGGAATGAATAACTGGTTTTTCAGCAAGTCCAACATTTTTAATGTCAAATTTTATCTTATTAGACAAAAATGTGCACCAATCAAATCTTTGCTTTCCGATCGATGCAAGAATGTATGTAATAGCCCAATTTGGAATATCAGTTTTCCGACCCTATAGAATAATTCTGGACTTGAAAAAAAGAAATCATGGCAGCAAGAAAGTGGTGTGTAATTCCTTGTGTATCTACTCCTCGTCTTGATTTGTTGACATGAGCTGCAAAAAAGTCATTAGATGTTGAATTAACCACAATTTGAATTAATATCAAAATAAAAATCTTACAAATGAAAGAATGTTACATGTACAATCAACATGGAAACCAAAACAAGATTCGAGGTAAATCTTATCATCTTCAGTCATGGTTGCTTTGGTTGTTACTATGGGGGAATCTTTAAATGGAAGGCATGTCAATTAATGGATATCAGTTGGATCAACACTGAACCTGAATGTATGACCATCATCCAAAGTAACAATAAATTTTCCATCTTTTGTATTGAACAAGGAGAGGAGGTAGTTAAGAATGTCATGATCTATCTTGAACTGGGGCATGTTAACCAACCCTACGAATTCACATGCTTTTACCCAATCCTTGTAATTTTAATTCATTTACAAAACATTATAAATGAGAGGGCACATAAATATCCTATTGAATCTTATCCTTGGGTAGGACTTGGGAGGGTTTCCTATTTAGTTTGAGCTTTTGTTTGATCTTGAGCTTGAGCAACCATGACGAGGTGAGGTAGAAATTCGAGACTTGGAGGATGTTTTGTGTTTGGTTTCTATGTTGACGTACTGGAAGTGGGAATTACGAGCATCAAGACATGTAGCATTGGGAGAATGGAGAAAACATTTACGATAGGGGAAGTGTGAACGTGAAAATGAGGGCCATAAGGGTATTCATAGGGAAAATATTAGGGGTTCGGAGATGCGGATGCATGAAAACAAGCCTTGTTATTGTGCATAAACAATTCTCGTTGACATGTGATAGAAAGGGTTATTTACTACATCAACAAGCCTTATTGTCACACATCAATGAGAATTATTGACACACGACAACAAGGTTTATTGTCCTACGTCAATGGGAATATTTGACTCAGAATAAAAGGATTTTTAACACACGTCAAAAACCCTTTCTTCCGTATGCGACAACAAGGGTTGTTAATGCATGTCAACAAGCCTTGTTATCACACATCAATAATTACCATTGACACACAACAACAAGCCTTGTTATCATTCATCAAATATACGTAAAAAACCTTCCTTCTTGTATATACATAAATAAAACATAGCCTTCCAGTCAACACATGTCGAAACTAACCTCGGGCCTTGGCTCTCCTAAAAAGTGTTAGGAAATTTTTTTTTCTTGAAACCCAGGAAAATTGGCATTCCAATGAAAGTGGTTCGGTATATTCAATGGGGATTTTATACCTCTAATTTACCAAAGGTATATTAAAATGAACCTTGAGGACAAGAGTGTGTGGGTGATATTCATTGGATCTAGGCACTTCTTTTCAAATAGGTGCTAAGATTATGATATCTTATTTTTTTAGGAGAATCTTCGATGTTGATCCTTATTTTCACTCTTTTCTCGATTCAATTTCTTCAATTGTACTCATAACCTACAAAATAAATGTCTAGCTACATATACCCACAAACCACATAAAATCCTAAAAATAAAGATGCAGTATGTGGATTCAGACAGACCTCGATGGTTACCCAAAGAGTGAACTTAGTACCAAGCGCAAAGCACTAAATTTCAAACTTCATGTAGATATATGTGAAAGTGTGTGTAATGATGCCTTAGGATGCCGTTGTATAAGTTGCACAATGATAGTAGGCTAGAATTAGAATGTAATAAATGTATAGAATGTGTGAGAGGGAATAGAATAGACTTCCCTTCATGTGTTGTGAATGCAAAAGAATGTATCGCTTGTCCCTTGAGTGAGTGTGCTAGATGGATGATTTGTAATGCTATTTTGCCTTTGAATGCAAGCTTAGGTGATAATAGATAATTTTGGTGTTTGCCCCTAATTTGAGAGCAATAACTAAGTAAATATATAATTCCCGTGTTAGAATTTTTTTATTGACAATTGATAGGTCAACCCAAAAGTGTAAAAGATGAGCAAGAAGTAAAAAGACCCAAAAGAGTGACAAAAGGGGAGAAAGGGTTAGGAGCACCTAGAAGGGACAAGGGCATCCGAGTGCTGGTTTCCTAACTAGGCACTAGTGTCCAAGGCCATAAAAAATAAATCTATCAAATCCCAATATGGTTGTAGGGTGTGTAAGGTCAATTAAAGTTTAAGAGACAAAGCAAAGGGCCCAAAAGACATTTTCAATTACTAGTTTTATTTCTCAGAAATCATGTATATATTAGTATGCTCTAAGACCTATAAATTTACCCAAGTGCATATATTTTGTGTCTACATTTGCATCCAATCTACATTCTATCAAGAAGTCATCTTTCATCAGTAATTTTCAGTGATTCTGCTTGAATTGTAAATGATTATTGTCATTATTTTGGTAAGTGCACGAAGTTGGGGGGCCAAAAAGGAGACAAGAACCCGAAAAAAATCAAAACATGTACATGTTTTGTTAAAACCTGCTCACGTTTTAATTTGTTTGGCTCTGGGAATCACAAAAGCATAACACGTACGCGTTATACTTATTATAAATAAAAAGGCTCGAACCTCTATCATTTTGCCTCCCTCAAACATGAGTTTTAAAGCTTAACCATGCCCTCGCGTTTTTCATTCAAATAGATCTCAAGCTCAAATTATTGTTTATGGATCACCGGAAGATCCGAATCGGCGATGGCGCCACGAAGAAGAGGTAAGCACAATTCTTTTCTCAAAATTACATTGACATATGATAATTATAGATTTAAATTTGAATTGAATACATATTTTTATTATTACGATTAGAGGTCGAAGGAATCAACCACAACCAAACCCTCGTTATTCCTATCATCCCTCCCGACACTCCCACATTTGCTCAACATCCCTAGGGTAGTCAAGAAGGTTTAGCAGCCCAATTAGTTGAATACGAAATTGAAATTGAGGATTTAATCAAAACAATGAGGGATGCACAATCTACAAACCCCCACCGCACCTCTCTTGCAAACACATTGGAGGCATTACTTGTTCAAATTGACGTGACAATGAGGAAAATTGATCATTGGACAACTTACAGAGAGGGTTGTAGGGTTTATTATTCCAACAAATTGTCATATGTGGATGTAAAGAAAAAAGAAATTTCAAAAGATCTCATATGCACCTTATTCACAGACCCCGCACTAATTTTCTTGTTCTCATTGACATGTAAATGATTTCCCATCCATTGGTGCAATAATAATTTGATTAAAAATAATTTTTGGGACCGATGGTGGATGGTGTTTGATTTTCCACCTTGTAAGAACAACTAGGTGCCACTATACTTTTTGAGGAAACTCTATTGTGAGTTTATCCTCAACGAGATCCCAAATTATTTTGATTTCTAAGATTTCCAGGGCCAAGGAAAAGGATCTGCACAAGATCGACCAAGTGCACAATGTGCACCTATTCAGCAGGTAGATTCCCCACACGAAACCCCTCACCTTGAGATTGTCCCTTAAGCGGTGAAGGAGACAGAGAGATTGATACACTCCATGCGCTTGCAGAGGATATATGTGACCCTTTTTGACATACGAGGGAGTTTTCTCGAGCCATATGATCATGGAGGTACACAGAGTATTCCCTCAGGGAGTAGTAGCATGAGGCCACATCTTTGCTTATCATGTGGTAGCATATGTTTGGGGCCCGAGGAGGACGATACTTTCATACGTACTGATTTTGGTGCACCTGGTTCTATGGGTTAACATGATAATGTCACTATGTCAGATGTCCTTTTGAGTGAGAAATTTGGATTACATTCATCGGCGTCACCTTTGTAGGTAAATTTTTTATGTTTCGTTATGTGTGTTACAAAACATTTGGAGTACCTGATTTACTTATATATGTTAAATTTTTGAAATAATTGTATTTGTACATGTACATGCATTGATATTATAGTGCGCGGAGGCACATCTTCATCCCGACCATAGGCGGAAAGGACCATGCATACACATACATTCATAGAGGTAATTTAGAATGTTAATTATGTAAAATTTTCACATACATGTACATATATATATATATATATATATATAAAGTTTTGAAGTCAAATATATGTATGTTCTTGTATGTCCATCTAACTCACATGATATACATGTTTGATAAAGATTTTGACTTCACTAGACACCCCACCATCTCTGCGAAAAGTAGATAAAGGTGTTGCCACTGTGATTTCATCTCGTGTAACAACTCACCGAGGTATTTAAACAACACGTAAATTTTATTAAATTTCTCGTATAATTCATATTATGTTAAATTACATGTTACTAATGTCTTTCATTGTAAAATTATTAAATTATGTTAATAATTTCCTTCATTGTGTATATGTAGGAGTTACTCACGGACAGTAGCAGCCTTGTTCATTTGATTCACAAGCGTGGCCGGGTAAAAACAATAGTTCTATATTGATAAAATTAGTTAAAATATTGTCATTATGTAGATACATGTACTTAGCTCTATTTTCGCTAATTCTTATGTTAGATTTTTTGATCTTATGTGTATGTAGGGAACTTCAACCCCCTCCATTTTGACTTCAAGGGCACAGAATCCTCCATTTTGTTGTCTTCGTACCCCCATTCGTGCTATCGGGGAGCTCCCAATGACTCATTTGAGCGTGAGATGCAAATTCGGCATGATCGATAACTTGCGATAAGTTTGTGTATTTATGTAAATAATTTCATTCTAACATGGTCTTAAATACATGTTGAAAACATATATAAATTAAGTTTTGACAAAAAAACATTGTTTGCATTTAGAGACTCATCTACAGGTGAGTATTCAGCAGAAGAGGACTCGAAGCACGGGCTTAGACGATCCAAAGTCATCTCATGGATCTCCATCTTCATCTAAGGGAGGGCCTTCTTCAAGCAAGGCCAAGAGAGGGATATATTTTGATGAGTAGGAAATATATATGTCTTATATGACATTGTATTTGTATGCCTATGTGCATGGCATTGTATGTACGCCTATATGGCATTTGAACTTTATGGTATACGACCTATTTGGGAATTTTTGTATTTATTATGCACATTAAAATACTATTTAGAAGTTGATAATTTTGTATCGAGACCTTATGTTTCTAGATTATTTTCGCATGAATCTAATATGATGTGCACTTGACAATACTTAAGACATTATTGATTTTTTTATCATTTATTGGTGATGTACATGTACTAGCATTTTTAATGTATAATATGCATCAAACTTTGGAAATCAATATTTATATAATGTATGTATATAAAGAGTTACCTACTCTAAGTAATTATTCATTCAATTTATCAATGTGTATATGTGTATTTACCTTACTTGCGCTTCTTCTTGCTCATGGTTTCTTTGTACTGCAGTCCTATCTTATCATGCATTTACTACATTCTTCTATGCTTCGTAGTCTTCTTGCCTTTTAAAACTTGCGACATTCGTCACAATTTGAGGCCTTTCATTTGTTGATTTTTTGAGAATGTCTCTCCATATACTTTACTCCAATGCTTGAGAATGTCTCCAGATGCAACGACATTCGATTCGACATTCAATGATTCTTGATTGTCTAATCATGTCCAATTTGTGTTATTACCTTTAAATCTGTAGGCATTTCAAGTTATTTGGAAATCACATCACACCCTTCACTAGGCTTGATGACTACCCCTATCCTTTTTAAGGCACTTTTGAAAGCATCCATGGGTTTATCATAACATAAATTATCAATGAATGGAAGGTCACTAAGCCGTAGGCTAGCTGAATCCCATCTAGAACTAAACAAGAAATATTTACTAGGTGATTGATAACTCTCGTGTGTTCTTAGACATACCCCTATCAAATTCATTCTTAAGCCAATCTAGTCATTCAGGGCTCTTAAGCGACTACACCCGGACGAGGTAGCCCGAAAGCACAGGCACATGCAGGGAACCAAAATGAAGCCTCCACTAGCGTTCACCTAGCCACCCCGATGTTTTTTTGTAGTTGGTTTAGTCCCACAAGCTTCCATTTGCAAACTACAACGTCTGGCAGCCCTACACTGACTCAGAATGCACTATTTCACATGTTTGCAAACAATAACACATAGAGAGAACAAGATGGAGACGGAGAAAACTACGAGAGGCTTTTGAAGAGTTCCCACCATGGAGCTTTCAAATCTGACGACACGTATCTAAGTTCTACAGAGTCCAAGAAATCACCCGTCGAAGATATGGCGTGATTGGGCCTCAGGGCTCTTAAGGGACTACGCCTGGACGAGGTAGCCTGAAAGCACGGGGAGTGTAGGGAATAGAAATGAAGCCTCCAATAGTGTTCACTAGGCCACCTTGATGTGGTGGCATAGTTGGTTTGGTCCCACGAGATTCTATTTGCAAACTACAAAGATCTCGATGCCATACACTAACTCGTGATCACTATTTCTCGTGTTTGCAAACAATAGCACAACGAGAGAACGTGATGGAGACTGAGAAAACCACAAGAGGATTCCATATAGGGCCCTAACATAGATTTTTCTCATATGATGAGATGTCTCTAGGTGCCATAGAGTCCGAGAAACCACCCATCGAAGATATGGCATGTTTGGGCCTCAGGGCTCTTAAGGGACTATGCCCGGACGGGTAGCCCGAAAGCACGGGGAGCATAGGGAACCAAAAATAATTCTCTAATAGTGTTCACCAGGCCACCCTAATGTGTTGGCATAGTTGGTTCGGTCCCATGAACTTCCGTTTGCAAACTCATGCCCTCAAGCTGACCTATACACTGACTCAGACTGCACTATTTCTCATGTTTGCAAACAATAGCACAACGAGAGAACTAGATAGAGATAGAGAAAAATACAAGAGGATTTTTTAGAGGGCCCCGACATGGATCTATTGGATCTAACAACACGTCTCTAGGTGCCACGAGTCTCGAGAAATCATCCGTCAAGATATGGCGTGTTTGGGCCTCAAGGCTTTTAAGGGACTACACCCTGACGGGGAAGCCCGAGCTCCACTAGCATTAACCAAGCCACCATGATGTGTTGGCATAGTTGTTTCAATCTCATGAACTTCCGTTTGTAAAGTATAGCCTCTAAAGAGCCCTACATTGACTCAGACCGCACTATTTCTCACGCTTTGCAAACGATAGCACAATGAGAGAAACAGATGGAGACGGAGAAAACCGTGAGAGGATTTTTTTGAGGGCCTTAACATGGAGCTTTCAGATCTAACGAGACATCTCTACGTGCCATGGAGTCTGAGAAATCACCCATTGAAGATATGGCATGTTTGGGCCTCAAGGCTCTTAACGACTACGCCCAGACAGGGTAACTCAAAAGCACGGGGAGCGTAGGGAACCAAAATGAATGCTCCAATAGGATTCACCAGGCCACCTTGATTTGTTGGCATAGTTGGTTCGATCCCATAAGCTTCCGTTTGCAGACTACAACCTCTGGCAGCCTTACACTGACTCATATCGCATTATTTCTCGCGTTTACAAACAATAGACAACGAGAGAACCATATGGAGAAAAATAAAACCCCAAGATAATTTCATAGAGGCCCTTGACATAGAGCTATCGGATCGACGATATGTTTCTAGGTGCCACAGAGTCCGTGAAATCATCTCACAAAGATAAGGCGTGTTTGGGCGTCAGGGCTCTTAAAGGACTACACTCGGACGTGGTAGCCTGAAAGCATGAGGAGTGTAGGGAACCAAAATGAATGCTCCAATAGCATTCAACAGGTCACCCTGATGTGTTGACATAGTTTTTTCAGTCCCATGAGCTTTCATTTACAAACAACAACCTCTGGTAGCCCTACACTGACTCAGTGATCGCACTATTTCTCGCGTTTGCAAACAATAACACAACGAGAGAATCGGATGGATACGGAGAAAAACGTGAGAGGATTTTGTAGAGGGCCCTGACATGGAGTTTTTAGATCTAATGAGACATCTCTAGGTACCACAGAGTCTGAGAAATCACCCTTTGAAGATATGGCGTGTTTGGGCCTCAGGGCTCTTAAGTGACTACGCCCGAGACGGGTAGCCCAAAGCACATGGAGCGTAGGGAACCAAAAGGAATTCTCCACTAGAATTTACCAGACACTCGACGTGTTGGTGTAGTTGGTTTGGTCCCACAAACTTTCATTTGCAAACTATAGCCTCAGCTTAGCCCCTCTACAATGACTCATGTTGCACTATTTCTCGCGTTTGCAAAACAATAGGACAGTGAGAGAACCAAATGGAGATGGAGAAAACTGTGAGAGGGTTTCATAGAGGGTCCTAAAATGGAGCTCTTAGATCTGATGATATGTTTCTAGGTTCCACTGAGTTCGATAAATCACCTATCGAAGATATGGTGTGTTTGAGCCTCAAGGCTCTTAAGTGACTATGCCCAGACGGGGTAGCCTGAAAGCATGGGGAGCATAGGGAACCAAAATGAATGCTCCACTAGCATTCACCAGGCCACCCCGATGTGTTTCCCAGTAGTTGGTTCAGTCCCATGAAATTCCGTTTGTAAACTACAACCTCTAAAGACCCTCTACATCGACTCAAACTCCACTATTTCACACGTTTGCAAACAATAAAGATAATGCGAGAGAACTAGATGGAGAAGAAGAAATATATGAGAGGATTTCATAGAGGGCTTCAACATGGAGGTTTTGGATCCAACGAGACATCTCTAGGTGCCACGGAGTCCGAGAAATCACATGTCAAAGATATAAGGTGTTTTGGTCTCAGGGCTCTTAAGAGACTACGCCCGAACGAGGTAGCCCGAAAGCACAGGGAGCATAGGGAATTAAAAAAATCATCCAGTAGTGTTCACCAGGCCATTTGGACATGTTGGCCCAAACATTTTGGTCCCACATGCTATTGTTTTCAAACTACAACATCTAGTAGCTTTACACCGACTAAGACGACACTATTTTGTGCATTTGCAAAACAATAGCATAAAGCAGAGAACCGGATGGAGATGGAGAAAACCACGAGAGGCTTTGTAGAGGGCCCTAACATGGAGGTCTCGGATCTAACAAGACATCTGTAGGTTCCACAGTTCGAGAAATCATCCGTCGAAGATATGGCGGGATTGGGCCTCGGGGCTCTTAACCGACTACGCCTGAACGAGGTAGCCCGAAAGCATAGGGAGCATAGGGAACCAAAACAAATGCTCTAGTAGCATTCACTAGGCCATTTGGATGTGTTGGCCCATACAATTCGGTCCCATAAGCTACCGTTTGCAAACTATAGCATCTAGCAGCCCTACACCGACTCAAACGACACTATTGCGTGTGTTTACAAATAATATCACAACAAGAGAATCAGATAGAGATGGAGAAAACCACGAGATGCTTTCATAGAGGGAACCAACATGGAGGTCTCAGATCTAATGAGATGTCTCTAGGTGCCAAGGAGTCTGAGAAATCACCTGTCGAAGATATGGTGTGATTGGGCTTCGGGTTCTTAAGTGACTACGCCCGAACTGGGTAGCCAAAGCACGGGGAGCGTAGGGAACCACCAATATTCAATGATTTTTCCATAGGATACAACTATGTAGACTATGAACTTAGTTTTGTTGGGGAGACCACCAATGTTCCAACTTCATTTTGAAAGAATGAATATCTTCAATCATATAGAGAATGAAGAGCCTAAATTTATTTGGACATTACAAAAGGTTGTTTGTGCCCAAAAAGAAGCCGAAGGCCATATAAATATTTAGTCTTCAACTTTAGATGACAATGAACATTGTGAAGAAAAACAATTAGGTGAAGATGTCACTATGATTCAATAAAAATGCCTCTTAAAAGTAATAAAGAGTCAATTTGATTACCCAAAAGCATCTAGAAGAACTTAAAGAGAAGATACAAGCGAAAGAAAAGGAAAAATGGGAAGCATGGAAGGATCACAACTTAATCTGAATGGAAGATCTATCCGATGTTGATAGAATCATGGATAATATTAAGGACAACATGCCAAGTTGATTATTTTTATTAATCCCACTGCTTCAACTTCACAAATCAAACCGTAGTTCTAAAAGTAGCATACTGGGAAAGAAAAAGCGTAATGAAGTATTGATAATTGGCGTAGTCGCTTAAGAGCCCTGAGGCCCAATCACGCCATATCTTCAATGGGTGATTTATCGAGACTCCGTGGCACCTAGAGACATCTCATTAGATCTGAGAGCTCCATGTTGAATCCCTCTATGAAATCCTCTCGTGGTTTTCTCCATCTCCATCTAGTTCTCTCATTGTGCTATTGTTTGCAAATGCGTGAAATAGTGCAGTTTGAGTTAGTGTAGGGTTGCCAGAGGCTGTAGTTTACAAACAAAAGTTTATGGGACCAAACCAACTATGCCAACACATCAAGGTGGCCAGCTGAATTCTAGTGGAGAATTTTTTTTGGTTCCTTACACTCCCCGTGCTTTCGGACTACCTCGTTCGGGCGTAGTCCCTTAAGATCCCCGAGGCCCAAACCCGCCATATCTTCGACGGTGATTCCTCGGACTCCATGGCACCTAGAGATGTATCATCATATCTAATAGCTCCACGTTAGGGCCCTCTACAAAATCCTCTTGTAGTTTTCTCCATCTCCATTTGGTTCTCTCGCTATGCTATTGTTTGCAAACACGAGAAATAGTGCAGTCTGAGTTAGTGTAGGGCTGCCAGAGGATGTAGTTTGCAAACGGAAGATCGTGGGACCAAACCAACTATACCAACACATCGGGGTGGCCTAGTGAACACTATTGGAGCATTTATTTTGGTTCCCTACGCTCCTCGTGGTTTTGGGATACCCCATCCGGGCATAGTCCCTTAAGAGCCTTGAGGCCCAAACACGCCATATCTTTGACGGGTGATTTCTCGGACTCCGTGGCATCTAGAGATGTCACGTCAAATCTGAGAGCTCCATGTCAGGGCCCAATACAAAATCCTCTCATGGTTTTCTCCATCTTCATCCGGTTCTCTCGTTGTGCTATTGTTTGCAAATGTGAGAAATAATGCGATCTGAGTCAACAGTAGGGCTGCCAAACACTGTAGTTTGAAAATGAAATCTTGTGGGACCGAACCAAATAAGAAAAAACATCAGAGTGTCCTAGTGAATACTAGTGGAGGCTTCGTTTTGGTTCCCTACGCTCCCCGTGCTTTTGGGCTACCTCGTCCGGGCATAGTCCCTTAAGAGCCTTGAGGCCCAATCACGCCATATCTTCGACGGGTGATTTCTCAAACTTTGTGGCACTTAGAGATGTCTCGTTAGATCTGAAAGCTCTAAGGTGGGGACCTCTTCGAAATTATCTTGCGGTTTTCTCCGTCTCCATCTGGTTTTCTCGTTGTGCTATTGTTTGTAAACACGTAAAATAGTGCAAATGAGCAGTCGGTATAGGGTCAGGACACCTTTGTAGTTTCAAACGAAGCTTGTGGGACAAAAACAACTACGCTAATACATTGGGGTGGCCTGGTGAATGCTAAGGTAGCATTTTTTTGGTTCCCTATGCTCCCCGTGCTTTGGGCTACCACGTCGGCGTAGTCCCTCAAGAGCCCCGAGGCCCAAACACGCCATATCTTTAATGGGTGATTTCTCAAACACCGTGACACTTAGAGACATCTCGTTAGATCTAAAAGCTCCATGTTAGGGCCCTCTACGAAAGACTCTCGATAGTTTTATCCATCTCCATTCGGTTCTCTTGTTGTGCTATTGTTTGCAAACGCGAGAAATAGTGCAGTCTTAGTTAGTGTAGGGCTACCAGAGGTCAGAGTTTGCAAACGGAAGCTCATGGGACAGAACCAAGTACGGAAACACGTTGGGGTGGCTTGATGAACACTATTGAGCATTCGCTTTGGTTCCCTATGCTCCCCGTGCTTTCGGGCTACCCCATCCAGGCATAGTCCCTTAAGAGCCTTGAGGCCCAATCACGCCATATCTTTGACAGGTGATTTCTCGGACTCCATGGCACCTAGAGATGTCTTGTTAGATCCTACGGCTCCCATTGAATCCCTCTATGAAGTCCTCTCACGGTTCTCCATCTCCATCTGGTTCTCTCATTGTCTTTATTGTTTGCAAAATGCATGAAATAGTGCGGTTGAGTCGCCATGTAAGGCCGCTGTGAGGAAGTAGTTAACAAACGAAAGCTCATGGGACTGAACCAACTACGCCAACACATTGGGTGGCCTGGTGAATGCTAGCAGAGCATTTTTTTGGTTCCCTACGCTCCCCATGCTTTCAGCTACCCCTGTCCGGGTAGTCCCTTAAGAACCCCGAGTCCCAATCATGCCATATCTTCGATTGGTGATTTATCAGACTCTATGGCACCTAGAGATGTCTCGTCAGATCCAAAAACTCCATATGAAGCCCTCTACGAAATTATCTCATGGTTTTCTCCATCTTCATTTGGTTCTCTCGCTTTATGTTATTGCTTTCAAAAAAGTGAAATAGTGCAATTTGAGTCAGTGTAGTGCTTCTAGAGGTTGTAGTTTGCAAACGGAAGCTCGTGGGACCGAACATACTATGCCAACATGTCGGGGTGGCCTAGTGAACAGTACTAGAGTATTATTTTTGGTTCCCTACGCTCCTCGTGCTTTCAGGCTACCCCATTTGGGCATAGTCCCTTAAGAGCCCTAAGTCCCAAACACGCCATATCTTCGACGGGTGATTTCTTGGACTCCGTGGCACCTAGAGATGTCTTGTCATTTCGACCAGCTCCATGTCGGAGCCCTTTACAAAATAATCTCTCAGTTTTCTCCATATCCTTTCGGTTCTCTCGCTATGCTATTGTTTGCAAATGTGAGAAATAGTGCAATCTGAGTCAGTGTAGGGCTACCAGAGGTTGTAGTTTGCAAACGGAAGCTCGTGGGACAAAACCAACTATGCCAACATGTTGAGGTAGCCTAGTGAACGCTATTAGAGAATTAATTTTAGTTCCCTATGCTCCCCATGCTTTCAGGGTACCCCATCCTAGCGTAGTCCCTTAAGAGTCATGAGGCCCAAACACGCCATATCTTCGACGGTGATTTTTCGGACTCGTGACACCTAAAGACATCTCTTCGAGATCTGAAAGCTCCATGTCGGGGCCCTTTACGAAAGGATCTGGTTTTTTCTCTATCTCCATTCGGTTCTCTCGTTGTGCTATTATTTGCAAACGTGAGAAATAGTGCGATTGAGTCGCCAGTAGGTCACATCGAGGCGAGAGTTTACAAATGGAAGCTCGTGGGACCGAACCAACTACGTAAAAACATCGGGGTGGCTTAGTGAATGCTAGTGGAGGCTTCTTTTTGGTTCCCTATGCTCCCTATGCTTTTGGGCTACCCCGTCATGCGTAGTCCCTTAAGAGCCCTGAGGCCCAAACACATCATATCTTCGACGGTGATTTCTCGGACTCAAGTGGCACCTAGAGACGTCTCGTCATATCCAACACTCCATGTTGGGGCCCTCTACGAAATCCTCTCGCATTTTTTTCTCTCCATTCGGTTCTCTCACATGCTATTGTTTGCAAACACGCGAAATAGTGCATTCTGAGTCCATGTAGAGGTCACAGAGGCTATAGTTTGCAAATGGAAGCTCGTGGGACTGAACCAACTACGCCAACACGTTAGGGTGGCTTGGTGAACACTAGTGGAGCATTTGTTTTGGTTCCCTATGCTCCTCATACTTTCGTGATACCACGTCTTGGCGGAGTCGCTTAAGAGCCCCGAGACCCAATCATGCCATATCTTCGACAGTGATTTCTCGGACTTCGTGGCATCTAGAGACGTCGCATCGTATCCGAGAGCTCCATGTTGGGGCCCACTACGAAATCCTCTCATGATTTTCTTCGCTCCATTCATATTGAGTCGGTGTAAGGTTTTCCATTGCTAATCACCTAAATAATATAGGTGGTTCATACAATATAGGTGGTGAAATGAGAATTTTAATAAGATATTTTTACAATATAGGTGGTGAAATGAGAATTCTTGTTTGTTGTTTCTTTCTAATATTTAATTTTTCTTAGCTTCACTTGGCTTCAAGAATAATAAATTTTCTATTGGCGATGCCAACCACGTGAAGGTGGAAGCTTTTTGGCACCACAAACCTACATAAATATGTTAGTAAGCAATTAAATAGAATTTTAAATCATACAAAATTTAAACAAAATCATTTAAGTAAATATTCAAATTAAATTCATAAAGAACATACCTTTGCAAATTCAATCCAATGAACCGCAAGGATCAACTCTATTCTTGAAAACAAAAAGAATTGCTTCATGATCTAAATCACGAACCTTCCACATATTTTTATTTGATGGCCGACCTCGATATTTGATCAATTTAATATTTTTGCAATGACCAAATGTGAATAGTGAAGTATCTTTCGATGTACTTCATAGTCTTAAAACAACCAAATGTTTGATTTTTTTATAGGATATCGTCGAAGCCAAGTTCCGTGACTACCATTGATCCAAAGGGGATACTCAAGGCATTCACCATCAATGACCTGTAGAAGTCAATTTTTTTCCCCTCTACAAAATGAGATAATAAGTAGTATGTTCCCTCTTCATTAAATTCCGTCAGCAATAACTCGTAAAACGCGTGCCCTATGTATCACAAAGTAAAATCTGTTCGACCAATTTATAAATACATTAAGAGTTGACCATTTAATAATTTATAAATCGAAAACATGGCATGTACATATAAGTATGTACCTTGTTGCACTAAATCGAGAGACTTGGTCAAAGTCAGGTGATGTTTTCATTTGATCTGAAGACCTACAGCAAGTTGTAATGCTCGTGGAACTTGATGTGTGTCAAGTGGAATTAGAGGTATATAAGTCCATTCATCCACCCACTGCTGTGACTCACATTCATTCCACACAAAATCAATGCATGATATACAAGAACATGTCATGCACCTAGAATAAATAGTCCAAGCATTAACATCTGAACTACGGAATGAGTGCATATCACTTGATCCTGTGATCACATACAATCTTCAAAGTTTGTCAGATGTTTTTGCTCTATCAACCAAAAATATCTACGAACTATTGATCTCTCTTGAGATTCATGGCCCATATTCTTAACACACCAATCAACAATGCTTTTTGCATATGTAAATTTAGCACCATCCTTGAACTTTAACTCTTCTCTTGCAAGTGCTCTTTTCACACATGTTCCTACACCATCATGCTCTCCTTTTCCATGCCCTGCCTTAGTAAAACTCCAGATATGTTGTACATTTGTTTCTTTGTGCATTCTACTTAGCCAAGAAATATTCGTACATTCTTGAATTGTGATGTGCGCTTCTTCGACCAAATGTAATGTTGATCAAACTAATGTTCCTCTCATTCAAGTTCACATAAAACACCTGGAAACACCCTTGTACATATTCTGTAGAATGTGTCCGATCATCACTGATGTAGAAATGATACTCTCTTAATATTTTTCAATCTTGCTTAGTGCTTTCAGGAGAGTGCATGAATGTTATATGCACAAAAATAGAAACTTGCACTGAGTTATAATATTGAGACTGAACCTCCATTTATGGCTATAATGTGTAATTCTCTGCGAAGTCAACTATTGAAACAATAGTACCAAGTGGGAATGTTTCCTTGCTTAACTTGAATTGTTCATCCAACCATCGAGCTCTATGTGTGTGCCTTGCATACTCATAAAAAATTTCCTCTCTGAATTTGACCATATATTCTGATACAGTAATTATTTTGTAACAAGCTCACACCTCTTAGATTATTTTTCATATTTTAATTGATATGCCACCGATTTATATTTGGTGAAATCAACCAATTCTTTTCCTATTGAATATGTACTCTCCTCGTGGATACAACTTTTCGATTTGGCAAGCCACCGCATACATTGCATGTTCCATCCAAACATGATTTGTTATAAAAAAATGTCTTGTTAATTTTTCACAAAATATTGTTGGAATAAATTCCTTGAATATTGTTGTGGGACATTTATTCCATACTCCCGCAACATGATGTCGTATGCAAAACACTACGTATTTGACAAAACCAAGCTACGCCCTTAACCTATTGCTTGTATTAGGATATGAGTAGCCGACTTGTGGCTTACCATATCATTTTATTATATCATCTATACTTTCTCATGCTTAATAGGTTGGCTTGGGTGATTACCATAACATATTAATAGTATATATAGAGGATTGTAGGTAGTAGTTCATTATCATTTGAGCATTTGAGTCTTATTATATGGTTTGGAGGTTGCCCCCTCGAATTGGCGAAGCTATTACAATTGCATATTGAGATCATTATTCTGAAATATTGTGTTATTTGGTGTTATATTACTGCTCATAATCTGAATTATACTAGTAATTTCATTACAAGTGGTATTACAAGAGCTGATCCGGGCCAAAAATTAGGGTTATTTTTTGTTTCCGCAATATTTTTTGAACCAGAGCGAATTGGTGGAAGATACTTTTACCAGAGCTGAGAAACATTTCAAGTAAGGTTCCCTAAAAATTTTAGACTTTTTGATTTATTTTGCACAAGTTATTACAAATTTAGGGTTTTTCATAAAATCACTCCCTAGGGTGCAAATTGTGGATTTTTTCAAGTTCTTTACATTTTTGGAAAGCTTTGAAAAAAATAGTATTAGTATCTTCTTTGTGTTTTTTCCTGTTTGGCCGAATTTGTATCAAAACCCTAAACCCTAAACCAATTCTTTTCCATCAATATGGGCCTTCCACAAGAGCATAAAACTTTTTACTTTGGCAAAACCCCCAGATAAATTGATGTTCCATCCAAGAGATGGAGTGTTATAAAAAAATTGTCTTGGTAATTTTTCACAAAATATTGGGTAAATTCCTCAAGATTTTAAGGTTTATTCCACACTCCTCCAGTGATGTCGCAAATGCAAAACACTAGATATTTGAAAAAAGCATAGCTACGCCCTTAATCATCGGTTGGATGATATTGCGAACATGTAAAGGGTAAACAGTATGGCCCAAATCCAACCCATATCAACCAAGGAGGATATTCGATATGAAATCCCCTATATCAACCAAGGAGGATCTTCATGGACAAAATAACCATGTTGGATCACTTTTATCATTTTATTATATCATTTATTCTTTCTCAACATGATGCCGAAAGTGGATATGCACAAATTTGAGAGTAAGGTATTTACCTTAATCATGTTCAATCAACTTTATTTACTTTATTGAGTTTATTCTCAAACACCATCACTTATGTGTGTGGATATTTCTTTTATCTCAACCTAGATATTATCTAGTTGTTAGGTATAGTTCTTGTTAATCTATGGTATTGACTAGTTCTTTCCTCGATCTATGGTATTGATTAGATCCTTGATGTCTAGTTCTCTCCTAAATCTATGGTCTTGACTAGTTCTTTGATAACTACTTATATCCTTGATTTATGGCTTGATCTACATCCTTGATCGGTTCTTAGATTGATTCCTTGCATATTTAAGCAAGGCCGATTCTCAATGTATTGATTGAGTTCCATAATAATATATGATATTGTTTTTCATTTGTTTGCAAAGGTTTTATGTAAAGTTATTCGGTGAATTACTTTCATCTTATTGATCATGGTGTTTGATTATCATATGTGTTCTTGGCTTTAATGGTATAAAGATCTGGTTATCGTTCCTTTCATGGTATCAAAGCTGCCGACTTGCCATCACACCAAAAGCTCAAACCGATGGTGGAGAGGATGTCATCATGTTAATCGATTTTCCAAACTAGCACGCCAATACCCTTCCGCACGATGGAAAGGAAAGATATATACCCAATCAAACACAACAACATTAGGAGGAAGTGACATAGGAATTTTCCCGAGAGGTCACCCATCCCAACAACTCTACTGCAGGGTAATGGCACGCTTAACTACCCGTATCGAATAGTAGGAGATTGCTATTGACATCCTTCTATAAGTTTTATTTTGTAAATAAATTATTTGTGTATTCATATATTTGAGATTTGGTTGTATTTTTTTTTCGCATGAATTTTTATGCAAAACAGAGGCTTCCATTGGATCAATAGGTGTGAAAACCCTAAGATCGATCAAACTCGGCCAATTCTAGGAGGCGCATTTTTTGTGCATTTTTTTTTACTTTTTTTTCAAGCGAAGAAGGACACAGAAGCACAAAGTGCGCCTCAAGATTAGAGCCAAGGGAAAAAAATGTGATTTTATGTATTTGGGTTTGTTGGATTTCTCGAGATCTCATATTGAGTTTTTTTCTTATGAGCGTATTTGGCTCGGTTAAGCTTGCATAAGAAGGTTTTCAGATCTTTCCTTATTTTGCAGGGGTCCACGGATGTTGTGCACTTTTTTACTATTTCAGGAAAATCTGCAGGTTGCTATTTTCGGAAAGCAAAGGTCACTGTATACATAGTCCAGAAATAATATTTTTTACTAGAAGGAAGGCAGTTGGATGTGAATTTCTTAAAAACACGCGACACACCCCAAAATAGTAAGTTATGAAAACACCCATTAAAATCATTAGCCCTTGGTCATATGAGGGCTTAAAGCTTGTGATGCTTAACTTTTAAATTTTATTTCTTTGGGTTTTGTGTCCTTGCCTTGATACCTTGGCTTTTCTTGGATCGTGACACTATAATTTTGTGTCCTTGCCTTATTGCTTTGGTTATTGTTCTTGGATCATGGCACACCTATTTGTAGCACTTGATCGAATTATGTTTGGTGTTTTTTTCTTGACATCACTCCGTTGACAGTCTCCTCGTATGGAGCTATTCTGGTGGAGCTCAGTGTCGATTTTTTTGAGTTTTGTGATCGAGCAGTGGATTTAAACCACAGTGCACACCAAAATTCTTCAGCATTGTACGATTTTTTTGAGCCAAGCTTCTTGGGATGCCTTAGAGTAGGTCTTTACTCTCTTTACTTTGTTGTTACTAGTTTTGGGTACCTTGCGGTGTCCCTTTTTTCACATTTATTGTACATGAGTACCTCATCGATCCTAGTTTTCAGGACTCATCACCGTGGACATGCCATTTCTATTTTGGCCCCTAGCTTCACTTGAGGGGGTCATGTTAGGTATAGTTCTTTCATTGATCTATTTGACTAGATCCTTGATGTCTAGTTATCCTAAATATGGTCTTGACTAGTTTTTGATGACTCGTTATATCCTTGATTTATGGCTTGATCTATGACCTTGACGGTTCTTAGATTGTTATTCCTTGTCTATTTAAGCAAGGCCCATTCTCAATGTATTGCATTGAGTTCCATAATAATATATGATATTGTTTCTCATTTGTTTGTAAAAGGTTTTATGTAAAGTTATTCGTGAATTTCTTTCATCTTATTGATCGTGGTGTTTGATTAACATCTGTGTTCTTGAGCTTGGTAAACGATCTCGTTTATCGTCCTTTCACTTTGTTATAAAAAAATTGTCTTGTTAATTTTTCACAAAATATTGTCGAAATAAATTCCCTTGAGATTTTTGAGGGACATTTATTCCACACTTCTACAATATGATGTCGGTATGCAAAAACTATGTATTTGACAAAAAATAGGCTACACCCTTAACCTATTGCTTGTATTAGGATATGAGTAGCCAACTTGTGGCTTACCATATCATCATTATCATTTGAGCATTCATGCTTAATAGATCGGCTCAGGTCTTATATAAAGGATTGTAGGGTAGTAGTTCATTATCATTTGAGCATTTGAGTCTTACTATTACAATTGCATATTGAGATCATTATTCTGAAATATTGTGTTATTTGGTGTTATATTGCTCATAATCTGAATTATACTAGTAATTTCATTACAAGTGGTATCAGAGCTGCGATCTGGGCCAAAATTAGGGCAAAAACCCTAATTTTTTTGTTTCCACAATATATTTTGAACCAGAGCGAATTGGTGGGAGATATTTTTACCAGAGTTGTGAAACATTTCAAGTAAGGTTCCTAAAAATTTCAGACTTTTTTGATTTATTTTGCACAAGTTATTACAAATTTAGGGTTTTTCATAAAATCACTCCCTAGGGTGCAAATTGTGGAATTTTTCAAGTTCTTTACATTTTCGGAAAGCTCTCAAAAAATAGTATTAGTATCTTCTCTGTGTTTTTTTCCTATTCACCAAATTTGTATCAAACCCTAAACCCTAAGGTTTGATATCATGGCAGGGCCTTCCACAAGAGCAAAAAAGAATCCAGTTACTCCGGTAAAACCCCAGATAAAGATGAGATAGTGATTGAAGAGATGGATTCAGAAGGGGTAAATACATATTCCTCAACACTAGGGTTTACTTCAGTTGATCATAAGGTGAGCCAACTTGAGTATGAGCTCATGAAATGTACAATCTGAGATGGCCTCTAAAGGAGACATAGCCCAAATCAATCATCGGTTGGATGATATCATGCAACATGTAAAGGGTAAATAATATGGCCCAAATCCATCCCATATCAACCAAGGAGGATCTTCAGTTCAAAATCATGGACAAAATAACCATGTTGGATCACTTTTCCAGCCCAATCAGAATCCAACTTATTCGCAACCACGGAACATGATGCCGAAAGTGGATATGCACAAATTTGATGGTAAAGATCCCCTGAATTGGATAAATCAAATGGAGAACTTCTTTGAGCTACATCAAACACCATCAGACAAAAGGTGACATTGGCATCCCTATATCTTGAACCAGACCAATTCGTTTGGTATCGATGGTTATGTGCTCAGAGGCAGAAGAATGGTCTCGTGTCACTTGGACAGTTTTTACCGAGGAGTTGCAATTGCACTATAGTTCCAGTGTTTCAGAGAACTACTTTAGTCAATTAGCAAAGTTACGAAAAAAAGATCAGTCAAAGATTATGTGCATCAATTCCAAAACCTATCCTTAAGGGTGGAGAATATACCAGAAGAGAATTTGAATGACCTATTTCTTGGGGGTCTTAAGGACCACATCGAGCATGA
The DNA here is from genome assembly GCA_018340775.1 of Taxus wallichiana var. yunnanensis. Taxonomy (NCBI): domain Eukaryota; kingdom Viridiplantae; phylum Streptophyta; class Pinopsida; order Cupressales; family Taxaceae; genus Taxus; species Taxus wallichiana. Next base: position 724,883,977 of record CM031243.1, on the reverse strand, counting down.
GGTACGTATGTTTAATCCACTCAAGCTTTCTGATTCTATTATCATGGCACGTCGAGCAGAGGAAAAAGTTCTTTGTAGTAGGAGGCCACCTTTCATTAACACCAAAGACCGTAGTATCTCTTCCCCTTCATTTTCTAGGCCAATTAGACTGACTCCTCAACAAATGGAAGAAAAGAGAGCAAAAGGATTATGCTTTAACTGTGATAGAAAATATGGACCGGACACAAATGTGCTGAGAAGAAGTTGTTCTATATTGATGGAGGTAATGAGGATGATGAGGATGCTGAAATTATAGGAGAGGCTGAGGAACCAGTAGAAGAGGAAGTAGAGGATCACCAACCTACAATTTCTTGCCATGCATTGTTAGTATTAGTACTCCTCAAACACTCAAGGTTATTGGCTATCTCAAAAATAGAAGGTGACAAGTGTTGATTGACTCGGGAGTACTCATAACTTCATAAATAGTAAGTTAGCTACCCGCCTCAATTGTTTTATTTACCCAACTCCAAAAATGCAAGTTATGATCATGGGATGGTGGGACAATCAAGTGCACAGGAAAGTGCCATAGTATCAAGCTTTCCATGGGAGACTACATGTTAGACTCACCTATGTTTGTTATTTCTATGGGAGGGGCAGATATTGTTTTGGGTGTCCAATGGCTCACAACCTTAGGTACTATAGAGATGAATTTCCAAGAATTGTTCATGCGATTTCATTCAGATGGAAGGACAATACAATTGAATGGGATGGTAGCTAAGTCTCCACAAATTATTAGCTCTCATCAGATGCAAAAGGTTCTCAGAAAAGGAGTAGATGGATTTATAGCAAAGTTATTTTCCATAGAAGTACAAAATACAGAGTCTTCAATGCCACCCGATCTTCAAAAGATTGTTGATGCTCACTCATCTATTTTTGATGCAATTCCAAAGGGACTACCACCAGTTAGGGATCATGATCATGCCATTCAGTTGATTCCAGGGAGCCAAACACCTAACATCAGACCATACAGATACCCATATTCCCAGAAAAGTGAGATCGAGAAAATGGTTCAGGAAATGTTGAAGGCAGGTATCATCAGGCCTAGCCAGAGTGCCTATTCTTCCCCAGTGGTCATGGTACGTAAGAAGGATGAAACATGGAGGATGTGTCCAGATTACCGAGAACTCAACAAGTATACCATCAAAGATAAGTTTCCTATTCCAGTAATTGATGATTTACTTGATGAATTGCATGGTGCTATTTATTTCACAAAATTAGATCTTCGTTCGGGTACCATCAAATTAGAATAAAAGAGGAAGATGTTCATAAAATGGCTTTCAGACTCATGAGGGCCATTATGAGTTTTTGGTAATGCCTTTTGGTCTTACAAATGCACCTTCAACCTTTCAAAGCTTGATGAACACTGTTTTCAGGCCATTTTAAGGAAATTTGTATTAGTTTTCTTTGATGACATATTGATTTACAGTAAGACATGGGAAGAACACTTACAACATGTAAATAAAGTGTTGGAAGTTTTGGAGAAACATACTCTCTATGCAAAGCCATCTAAATGTTCTTTTGGTGTACAAGAGGTAGAGTACTTGGGTCACATTGTATCCCATGAAGGCGTCAAAGTTGATCCTCAGAAGATCAAAGCTATGGTGGAATGGCCAAGGCCCAAAACTCTCAAAAATCTTCGTGGGTTCCTAGGACTAACAGGGTACTACAAAAGATTTGTGTGGGGATATGGTAGAATAGCAACCCCACTCACTGCATTGCTAAAGAAGGATGCCTTCCATTGGACAAACTTAGCCACTAAATCCTTTGAGCAACTGAAGGAAGCCTTGTGCAACACCCCAGTTTTGCTACTCCCAACTTCTCAAAAACCTTCATTGTTGAATGTGACGCTTCAGATCAGGATTGGGAGCAGTTCTAATGCAAGAAGGAAGACCAATTGCATTTGAGAGTCACCAATTCAAAGGAAAATATCTGCTCAAACCGGTCTATGAGAAAGAAATGATGGCTATTCTTCATGCGGTCAAGCAATGGAGGCCCTATCTCATGGGTAGACACTTCAAGGTAAAAACTGATCATGATAGTCTCAAATACTTTTTGGAGAAAAGGTTATCATCTGAGGAACAACAAAAGTGGGTAACAAAATGTTGGGTTATGATTTTGAAATCATATACAAAAAGGGTAAAGAAAATGTAGTAGCTGATGCGTTGTCTAGAAGGGATACATCCACAGATGCCTTACTATGTGGAATGTCCATGTTGATGGCCGATTGGGTGGATGAAGCAAGATTGGAATGGGATCAAGACAAGGATACACAATCTCTAATACATAATATCAAGCAAGGATCTATGACATCTAACAAATTTGAGTGGAAAGGTAATGCCCTATGGTACAAGGACAAGTTATACTTGAGTAAAGATTCTGAGTTGAAGCATAAGATTCTTGCAGAGCTACATGCCTCACCTGTTGGAGGACACTCTAGGTTTTTGAAGACATATCATAGAATAAAAAGAGAATTCTTTTGGGAAGGACTCAAGGGGGATGTACAAAAGTTTGTATCAGAGTGTTTAGTGTGCCAACAAGAACAAAGGGGAAACAATTAAGACACCAGGTCTGTTGCAACCCTTACCAATTCCTAGCCAGAGATGGGAGGAGGTCTCCATGGATTTCATCACCGGATTGCCTTGTTCAGAGGGTAAGAATGTTATTTTCGTGATTGTGGATAGGCTCACAAAATATGCCCATTTTTGTGCCCTATCACATCCATTTGCAGCTAGTACAATCAACTATTTTTTTTTGGAGACAGTTCAAAGGCTACATGGAACCCCAAAGATAATTGTAAGTGATCGTGATCCTATTTTCACAAGTAATTTTTGGACAAAATTATTTTCATGTTTGGGTACTCAAATAGCTCACGTTCATCTTATCATCCTCAAACTGATGGGCAAATGGAAGTGGTCAACAAATGCTTAGAGGGGTATCTACGTTGTTTTGTATCAGATAAGCAGAAAGATGGATTAAATGGCTACCACTTGCAGAATGGTGGTATAACACATCTTTTCATACCTCTTCTCAAATGACCCCATTTTTAGCATTATATGGTTACCATCCACCTTCTATCACTTCCTCCTTGAGGGTGCAAACTAAGGTCAGAGATGTTGAGGAACACATTCAACATCAACAACAAGTTTTGGCTAGTTTGAAGGAGAATTTAGCATTAGCACAAAACAGATGAAACAACAAGCAGATCAACATCGTAGTGAAAGACATTTTGAAATTGGTGACTGGGTTTTTGTACGTCTCCAACCTTACAAATAGATGTCTCTAAAGCAACATAAAAAGGACAACAAACTTGCTCCTAAATACTATGGCCCTTATCAAGTTCTACAGAAAATTGGCAGTGTTGCTTATAAACTAGAGTTGCCTCCATCTTCACACATACACCCAATATTCCATGTTTCATGCCTGAAGAAGGTTATTGGACAAAAATTTGAAGCCCAGATAGAGTTACTAAAACTTGACGAGGAAGGAAGAATCATTTTGGAGCCAGAGAAGATTCTACAAACACGTACTAAGAGGCTGAGAACCAGAGACATTAAGGAATATCTGATCAAGTGGAAGAATCTGAGCATAGAAGATGCCACCTGGGAGGATGAAGGTTTTCTGCAGCAACATCCAGATTATTCAACGTTGAGGACAACGTTGGTTTGAAGGGGAAGGGCATGCTACGCCCTTAACCTATTGCTTGTATTAGGATATGAGTAGCCGACTTGTGGCTTACCATATCATTTTATTATATCATTTATACTTTCTCATGCTTAATAGGTCAGCCTTGGGTGATGGCCATAACATATGAATAGTATATATAGAGGATTATAGGTAGTAGTTCATTATCATTTGAGCATTTGAGTCTTATTATATGGTTTGGAGGTTGCCCCCTCGAAGTGGCGAAGCTATTACAATTGCATATTGAGATCATTATTCTGAAATATTGTGTTATTTGGTGTTATATTACTACTCATAATCTAAATTATACTAGTAATTTCATTAGAATATAATATGTATTCTTGTCTTTTCGTGGAAGTTTGCATAGAGAAATCCTAATAGTCGAGTGTTATTGACTAACTCAAGACATTTACATCTCTCTATTACTTTCATTAGTGTTTTTTTTTGTTTAGCTTCAAAGCACTAATCGCTTGTTTTTAATCAAGCATTTATTAACTATTTTATCACTTACTATACAATTAGTTAGTGCATGTCATGTAACATTACTATCTTTGGTGCATCTTTTTCCACCTACAATTTGGTATGCTTTATGTATGTTTCAACAATTGACGATTTTGATCAACAAAATTAGATGTTCTTAACCCCAGGGTCTTCATTATAGGTCTCATCTTAATTAATTTCATCAATGAAACAAATAATTGACATCTTTGTGTGTCATTTAAATTTTCAAAGTAATTATCCTAAATTCCACTAGCTTTTCTTCTCGCATTTCTTGTAGACATTTTTCACATACAGGTATTGGTTTTATAATGTTTTCATCAATTTCAATAAAGTGAATTAGTTTTCTTCCTAAAATGGAAGGAGGTGTTCTTAGAGGTGAAGATTCGTTTACAAGGTTACTTTCTTCATTCAGTGTTTTCATACAAATTTTGGGGTTAACATTTGATTCTCAAGTAAGGGTTGAACAATTGGATTCATATCAATTTCTTCATCCATACCAACATTATCATTCAATTCAATACCATAATTCATTGTAAAATCATTATTCTCTACATTTTCATTATGTATTTCATCCCAATTTTCTAAAACATTAGTTGATTTTATAGCGGATGTACCTTTCCTTGCTTAAAGTTTTTGCGTTATTTTCAATTTATTTCGTCTCTCTTTCTTCCAATTTCTCCTGTGTCTTATTCTTAACTTTCCTCTTGTCCTTATCTTGACATTTATCACCCATGATTATAAAAATCATGCAAGAATGTAGAGAATATTGCATAACAAAACAAAATATTTGTAGAATTCCCGTGAAAGAGATGAAAGGGACATTGGGGCCATAATATATAAAATAAATAAAAACGCGTGCACGTGTTTTTTGTTTTCTCTTTCCCAAGCCATGCCTCGAGGCTTGGGATTTCGTTTTGATCCCCAAGCCCGAGGCATGACCTCGCACAAACACAACAAACAATGAGTTTTTACAAGAAAATGTAAAAATGACACTTCCTCATGATAATTCAAAATAAAACAATTGATCCATTTTTAAAAAATTATACCACAACGCAAAGCAAAGCCTCTTCTTTCTAAAAATATAATTTTCTAAATTTTATGACTAATATAAGGTTTTCATATTATTTATTTTCTAACTATGCCTTTTAATAGTTATTTTTTGAAGTGTAAATATGTCTATCTTTCATGGTGTATCTTTTTTTTTTTGATCAAAATTAATAAAAAAAAATTATACTAGCCCAAACTAGGCATAATTCTATACATATTAAAAAAATCTAATTTTCGATATTTTTGAGGTAGTTAGGGGGCACGGTTTGAGCTTCGTTATTTTTCAAAACATAAAATTTTTGTACTATAAAAATCATAAATAAAAAATATTCGTTAAAAAAATCTTTAAAAATAGAGCCCAAACTAGATGCTCCTAGCTATCTTTCTACCAAAGGGTTTCCAAAAATACTAAATGGTGCTCAAAAAATGTGGAAGTCACAAAAGTCACTCTATTATATTTTTAACAAAAACAAGAGCATCTCATTGGTATTTTAGTTGTTTGACCTACTTAAACTTATTCATTTTCAATAAAATTTAGTAGTGTAGAAACTAGACTCAAAATGCTACGATTCATATTTCTACATCTTCCAATTTTGAGTGTAACTATTTCAAAAAAATCATACAAGTTGAAGTTATTTTTTCAGAAAAATGCATCCACTTAAGACCCCCTTTTGGCATCCCAACTTGGTGCACTCACCCATTTCATTTTAATTATATATACACGATTTCCATAGTTTTATCACTTTGTTTTATCTAATCATTCTATTTTCAAGATGTTTTACTATAGATGATACTTCCATGTGAATCACATCCCATTACCAACATCTACGATTTTCTGATCTTGCAACATCCCTTTGTTTGGGATTAGTTCAACATTACACACAAACTATTCTTTGTGTCATCGCAGTTGACACCTAGAATCGAAGAAATAGAGTACCAAATTGAAATCATTTAAGAAGTGGACGCTTCGAAGGGGCCATGAATACTTACAAGATTTTGTTAGCATAATTTAACATAGGCATATTTATTACATTTTATTACATTATCTTTTATTTAATAATGTGCAACATGTGCACTCTAGTCTAGTGACTTGCATTCAATATTGTTATGTTGGATAACATTCAATATTGGTATTAGTAGTAATTACATGTGCATGTGAGATGGGTCTTATCATCTCGTAGTTGGTGCCTGATAGGGTGTCATGTCTATCCATATGAGGCTATCTAATATCTATAAATATTACAACTCTTGCATTGTTATGTAATCTGATTTCATGATCAATAATATTTGTGAGGCTTCCATCCCTCTTTGGTCATTGCAATCTTATTCTATTCTATCATTTGGTATCAAAGCTATACCATTATTATCATTTGGTATCAGAGCAGGTTCTATCCAAGCAAGGTTGAAGAGGAGCACTATTGAGAGGATCCATTGGAGAAGAAGATCTGCATCAAAGGAGAGCCATTGAAGCATCCCGCAGCCTCCATTCCTTCTAAGTATCCCTCAACTAAAATTTGACCTATCCACTTATTTGGAAGGTAATTGTTTTTTGATTGGTCATTGACATAGTCAATTGATCCAACATATTGGTGGAATATTTTAGATTTGGAGATCTTTAAAAAAAAAAGATCTTGAAAAAAAAAAAAATTTGTGAAAAAAATCTTTAAAAAAAAAAAAGAAAGATCTTGAAAAAAATTGCAGATCTAAAAAAAAAAGAGTGAAAAAAGAAGATTAGATCTAATAAAAAAATCAATCTGAAAGTGGAGGTGTGAAGAATTCGGGAGCAAAGGTTGAAGTAGTCCCGTCAACAAAATTCCAGCAGATAGCTCCTAGAAAAAAAGACGTAACGTTTTCATAAAATGTCAGATTGATGTGTCATTTTTTAATGGAAAGATAAGAAGGAGGCACAAAACTTTGCAGTTTACATTATCTTCATTCGGCCTCTACATGTGATGAAAATTGCATGCAAAGTTGGATCATTTTTTCTTGAAAAAAATTTAGATCTAGCTGGTAAATTGGTAAGATCTAAAAAAATAAGATTATGATTCTTCTAAAATTTTGTGGGTTTCAAGAAAAATATTGTATAATGCTGTTGTAAAATTTTAGAAAACTCATGTCACGGTTTGTGAGAAAAGGTGAAAACAATATTCGATTGTTTGTTTGGATCTTGGGAACAAACAGGTCAGTGGTTCAATTCCCACTCTCTCCATATTTTTTATTAAATTATTTTTTTTTAGAAAATTTGGAGAAATTACTAAATTTTGGAAGATTTCCAAATTTAGAAGCTTACCAAACACATTTAGAGCCATCGCTAAATTTAGCGGAAAAACACCTATTGGGAGGTAAAAACATTTTTGGCATAAATTGTGTATTTTGTGATTCTTACCCTTTTTTCTAAAGAGGGGGAACACAAAAAACTTCATTTTGATGTAATTTTGGAGCATTTTGTACTAATCTTGGTGCATAAAGGTAAAAAAAAAAAGTACAAATTTTTTATTTTATGTTTGGTTCTATAACATGAGATCTTTGATCTCATAAAGTGGTCGGTATATACGGTGCGTCTGGGAAGTGCTTATGAGTGATGTCGTCGCGACTACTACTGCACTTAATGCCTAACACAAACTACCTAAACGTCTTAAGGGCATCGACCCTTTAAAATCGACGGGGAGTAATAAGGACACAATACACACACATTTGATCCCTCCCATCCATTTGTGCTTGCATAAAACCCTCTCCGTAAATCTTGTCTAAGTACCACGTACTAAATTCTTTCACGTGCGTTAACACCTCTTTCCGTACTAACAGGGTATATTGAAAGGGTGATCTTCTTCCATGTACCGACAGGTATATCAGAAGGGAGAGTATATAGAAAGGTTTGGTATATCATCCTGACGATATATTGAGAGGGAGACCATAAACTTAGAGTGATAAGAGCCTTACCCTTTGTCAGAAATTCAGAGTTTCAGAAATTCAGATTACAAAAATGGGTGCACAAGCACCAAATTTCTTCTTGCTAGATTCACAACTACTTAGAGGAGACAACTATGCTACATGGAAACCAAAGATCAAGATGTTACTTGAGTTTGAAGACCTATGGACAATTGTAGATGGAAAAACAACAAGATCACTTGATGATGGAAGACAACAAGTTCAATTTGATAGGGCCAATCAAAAGGCCAAGTTGATCATCTTGTTTAGTGTAACAAACGATGTGTAACCCCACATTAGAGATGCCACATCGGCCAAGGATGCATGGGATAAGTTGAGCACAGTCTATGAGGCAAAGAACAAGAATGCCATCCTCAACCTACTATCACAACTACATACTCTCAAGTTCAAGCACAATGAGAAGGTTGAAGTTTTTTTGAGATGAGTTTCTACTTTGAGGGCATCTCTATTGGCATTGGGAAAAGAGATAAGTTATGAAGACCTCATACCAATTGTGTTGCGAGCACTTCCTCCTTCCTATAAAATCTTTGTGACAACTATCAATATGAGTGAACACATAGTCACCTTTGAGAAGTTGGTCAATCTACTCCAACAAGAAGAGGCAATGAACAACAAAGATCATGAAGATGAGCAAGCACTATCTTCCAATCATAAAGGAAAGGGAAATTTCAGTCCAATAACAAGAAGTCCCAACAAAATCAAAGTCAACAAAGGGACCAAAGTCAACGAGACAACACCAAGAAGTGTCCCATTTGCAATAGAGGGGGACATGACATCAAATATTGTTGGTACAATTCCTACAAAAAGGGTTCATCAAGCAATTCAAATAAAGAGAAGTCCAACAACAACAACAATCAAGGGCAGAAAAATGGTAATTGGCAAAGAAAACCCAAACGACAAGGGTACATTGCGAACATGAGGATGATTCAGATAAAGGACACCACATGTATTCTGCTCAATTTGATGAAGAAACCAAGTCCACACAAGATATTTGGTATGTTGACTCGGGTGCAACTCAACACATGACTGGATGCAAGGATTGTTTTACACACTACGTGACTCACCTAACAAGAACCATGTGTCATTAGGTGATGACTCATCATACAGTGTCAAGGGGATTGGAAACATTTCACTACCTCTTGGAAAGCATGACTACAAAATCACAAATGTATTGTATGTACATGGGTTGACCAAGAATTTGCTATCAGTTAGTCAACTCCTTGATCATAACTTAAAGTTGGATTTTGACAAAGTAATAATGGAGAAAAAAGTGTGCTTGATAAGAGATAACTCAAGAGGTTCCAAGATTGTAGCAAGAGCCTCTAATGTGGGACGATGTTCCAACTTGATTTTGTTCACAAGGATGATCAAGCTCTAGTGGCCAAAGAAACACAATCTGCAGAACTATGGCATCGCAGATATGGTCACATCGGTTTTGGCTATCTCCAAACACTTCAAAAGGGAAACATGGTGAAATAATTGCCTACACTCAAGCACAACACTGACAAGTGTCACAATTGCCTAGCTAGAAAGCAACACAGAGTACCCTTCCAGAAGAACACATATAGAGCTAAGGGAAAGCTTGATTTGGTGCACACCGATCTTTGCGGGCCCATGCAACCAAGTCATTCTAGATGTCAATACTTCATGCTTTGTGTTGATGACTACTCAAGAAAGATGTGGATATATTGTCTAAGAAACAAGAGTCAAGCCTTTGAGACATTTCAGAAGTTCAAAGCACTTGTTGAGAATGAAGTTGGTCGCAAGATCAAAACTCTCCGCTCAGATCGAGGGGGGAATTCACAAGCAATGAGTTCAAGACTTACCTAGAAGCTCATGGGATTCATCGAAAAATGCCTCCTACTCACACACCACAGCAGAATGGTATAGTTGAGAGAAGGAATCGTACTATCATGGAAATGGTGCGATGTATGATTGATGACTCAGGTTTAACAAAGACATTTTGGGTAGAAGCTACAAGAACTGCAGTCTATTTGTTGAACAGAGTGCCCACAGTAGCTCTTGAAGGAGTGACACCTCAAGAAGCATGGTCAAATTGAAACCATCAATTGCACACCTAAGAGTATTTGGGTGTAAAGCTAGCATGCACATACCCAAGAAGAACAGAACAAGTTGGATATGAAAGCTGAGAAACTGATATTCATTGGATACAGTGAAGAAGCACTTGGGTACAGATTATGGGATCCGAAAGAAAATAAAGTATACACAAGTAGGGATGTTGAGTTCTTTGAGAAGAAACAAGTAGATGCTCCACTCAACGACTCAACAAACATGCAGAATACACCTCTTGTGAAGATAGAATTTGATGTTCCCACTAAATATGACAGTGATGAATTGGATGATGGTGAAAACTTGGATCCACCACAAGCCAATGGAATGGCTAAGAAGTTACCTAAATGGTATACTCAATTAATAAGAGATGCAAATTTGGATGAAGCACCTAGCACATCATCTAATCCTGGACCTAGAACTTGTAGTCAAGCTCGTGAAGAGGTCAATTATGCCCTAATGAGCAGAGTTGTTGAAATAGTTGAGCCATCTATAGTTTAGGAAGCCCTACAATCAAAAGCTTGGAAAGATGCCATGGATTCAGAGTATCAATCAGTGATGAAGAACAACACATGGCAACTTGTTGACCTTCCACCAAGGAAGAAACCCATTGGATGCAGATGGATATTCAAGACTAAGTACAAATCAGATGGGACTATTGACAAGTATAAAGCAAGGCTTGTAGCAAAGGGGTATGCACAACAAGAAGACATTGATTATGAGGAGACATTTTCTCCCACAGCCAAGATCAAGACAATCAGGATGATCTTTGCTCTAGCTGCACAATTTGGTTGGAAAGTCCACTAAATGGATGTGAAAAGTGCCTTTCTTAATGGAGATTTGTAAGAAGAAGTCTATATGACTCACCAGAGGGTTATGTAATACCAAGAAAAGAGATGATGGTATGTAGACTCATAAAATCTCTATATGGCCTAAAACAGCACCCAGGCATGGTACATCAAAATTGATGAGCATCTCATAAGTCATGGATTTGAAAGGAATCCTTATGACCCCAATCTCTACCTCAAAAAGCAAGGGGGGGAGATTGTCATTGTGGTTTTTTATGTCGACGATCTAGTCATTACAGGTAGTTCTGTGAAGATGATCGATGCAACAAAGAAGGATTTTAATCGATCGTTCGACATGACAGATCTCGGGCTCATGCACTATTGTCTTGGGTTGGAAGTATGGCAAAAAGAGAATCATATCTTTATGTCACAGTTGAAATATACCAAGACAACTCTCGAGAAATTCATGATGATGGATTGCACTCCTATTGCTACACCTATGGAAGCAAGACTTCAGTTATCTCGTTCCGATCCATCACCACCGGTGAATGCAACTCTCTATCGGCAGTTGATTGGGAGTCTCATTTACCTGACATATACTAGACCAGATATCAGCTTTGCAGTCATCTATTTATCACGCTTCATGCAAGAACCAAAATATGTCATTGGAAAGCAGCAAAGAGAATACTGAGATATCTAAAGGGTACAGTTGACCTTGGTCTAGAGTACAAGAAGAATGACAACTTCTTCTTGACAGGATATTCAGATTCAGATCATGCAGGAAACATGGATGATAGGAAGTCAACATCAGGCTTTGTCTTCTTTATGGGATCTGGACCAATATCATGGGGAAGCAAGAAATAGAACTTTGTTTCTCACTCTTCTACAGAAGCAGAGTATCGAGCTGCAGGTGAAGCTGTTTGTGAAGCAATATGGCTACGTCGAATACTGGAAGGAATTGGTCTACCACAACAGAAATCTACTCCAATATATGTTGATAATGAAAGAGTTCTTAATCTTGTTCGCAATCCATTATTTCATGAGAGAACCAAACATATTGAAGTACAGGTTCATTTCATATGTGAGCATGTCTTGGAGCACAACATATAGCTCCAGTTTTGTCCTACAGCTGAATAGAAGGCAAATGTTTTCACTAAGTCACTTGCATGTGACAAATTCACACTGTTCAGAGAGTTCCTCTCCACTTCATTGGAAACTATGCAAAATTAAGGGGGGGAATGTTAGCATAATTTAGCATAGGCATATTTATTGCATTTTATTGCATTGTCTTTTATTTAATAATGTGCAACATGTGCACTCTAGTCTAGTGACTTGCATTCAATATTGTTATGTTGGATAACATTCAATATTGGTATTAGTAGTAATTACATGTGCATGTGAGATGGGTCTTATCATCTCGTAGTTGGTGCCTGATAGGGTGTCATGTCTATCCATATGAGGTTGTCTAATATCTATAAATATTACAGCTCTTGCATTGTTATGTAATCTGATTTCATGATCAATAATATTTGTGAGGCTTCTGTCCCTCTTTGGTCATTGCAATCTTATTCTATTCTATCATTTGGTATCAAAGCTATACCATTATTATCGATTTCAAGATTTTTGTAACCCTCGGCTTAGGAATCCTATTACATGGAACAAGATCCCTCTATTCCCTTGGAATTGTAATCATTCCTTGTATTGTAAATTATAATTTTATTACTAATATCACTTAATTGTAAAATCATGTTGATACCCTTCAAAGAACCCCATTGGTTCTTGCGATTGGTATTTTCTCGAGAAACTCGGACAATATCTATCAATTATCTATCTTGTTTAGATGTCTTTGCATTCGTGTTCTCCCATTCGCAGAAATAAGGAGTCTCATGTTAGTTGCACAACCATTCATCTCGGCATTGTACTCTCGGTGTAGGTATCTTTAAACCCTTCGATCTTATGACTTTTTTGGTGTTTCTCACTATAATATAAAAACTAAAAATCACCTTAAACACACACACCAAATTTTTCCATAAAGTAGATGTTTAATCTAGTTTAGTATTCTCTTTTGTTCAAATAGATTTGATGTATGCGAGATGAAAATATGATAGATTACACATAAACACTTAACTCAAAAAAATATATGATGTCAGTCCATAGGTTTACATATATATCGTAACATACTAATAAGTAAAATGAACAAAAAAATATAATTTATTACTCCAACTCTATTTATTTATATGTATCTTGAATAAATAATACAATATTCAAATTACAACTACCAATAATTATCACAATCCATCCCCGTCTTTGTGTTCTCATCGCCTTATCATCTCACATACATAGCTCTCTTCCACTCTACATACACACACTTATATACACAATTATATTCTAATCATACACCCTCTACTATATATCTTACATACCAACCTTATCCTTAAGAATAAGACAAATACATATAAGTTATGAATTATTTACAAGCCTTAAAGAATAAGAAAAATACATATAAACTATGTTCGTGTGTGCAAGATGTACTTAAGAATACAAGATAAATGAATATCCTCAAACACCTTATTAAAAATTTAAGTGTGTACAACTTAAAAACTTGCAAATTTTAAATATGATTAAATCACCAATAAAATTGTAAGGGTGTGATAAATAACAAATATTTCCTTATAAATTGTATTTCAATAAGCAATTTCTTTTGTGTCTTTCTATTATCGATGGTGGCACTTGAAGTTGTTGAGTGTGATTATATGAATTTGGAAAGGAAGTTTCTTTCTTGATTATCACAAAATTTAACATGCATTGGTGAAGAAAAAACTATGACGCGAAAGGGACATGCAATATATGGATGAAAAATCTAACTTGTAAGGTAGAGCTCGAAGTAATATTGCAAGGACCATGTGTTCAGAATTTCTCTTCGAGCTATGATGTATTCATCAATCACAGAGGAAAGGCTGTCACATATGACGTTGCAAATGTTAAGTGTGGAAAATATTTTGGAGTTGGTGTATTGAGTTAGTCCAAATATTCCAAACAAGTTCATGAGAGAGTATTCCTTGTGAAGAAGCAAATAGATAGCATTTCTTCTACTTCTCATCTCTAAGTTCTTCCCACTCTTTCTATGTACAATTTAGCTCAAATATCAATAAAGAAAGAAGGATTTCGTTTCCTTTTTGAATGGGAGATTTATTGAAACTTTGTGCTCGTAAATTTTAACTGTTCTTGTTGCCGTTTGCATAATTTTTCTTCTTCTAATCTTATGTGTGTTGGAATTTTCTAGGTAATGGTTGTAGGAATTTGATTTTCTACATACAACGTTAATCCATCTAGACCATTTTTTCACTTCCTATCCCGATCTCTAAGCAAACTCCTCTCTAGCAAGTGATTGCTTAGCTTTTTTCGCAGGGTCAATGAAGTGCCCCTATTTGATCCCCAGCCATAAGGTAACCACAAAAATGAAATTTCACACATGCATGTAAACATGGAGCCGCACTGCTCAAGTATGGGGACATAGATTCCCAAGCGTTGGCAAGAAGTCCATCATTTTTTCCAACAAACAAATTTTATCGCCAACAATGATAAAATTGATAGTTTGAATATATTGTAATATAAGGGGTATTTTATAATTTAAAAGTTTTATTATGAACGGGTGTTAATCATGAATAATTGAGATGTCTATTATTAAATATGGGAGTTTTAAAGTATCTTACAAATGAACCATGATAGGACATAATTGTACATAGTGAATCCCTAATCCTTCTAACTTTGATTCTATCTTTATTTTATATGGCTACTCCATCTAATTATAATTTCGTCAAAATAAAAAAGTCAAAATATTTGACAAAATACAATCCATTTATTTATGTAATTTACCACCACCTCATATTAGCAATCTAATTCCTTTTTACACCATGCCCATATATTTGTCTCTATCTTGATGAAATATTTTGCAAATTAAAACTACCCCATATATGGTTTCAAGATAATTTTACCACCTTAGTAACAAAACAATGTGTTTTCATTATGTGAATAATTTCCAATAAGCTTAGACACCCTTTAAAGGTAGAATTTTTTCTAAAGCTCATGTAGAAGGGCATGATCTCACTAAACTTAGACTACCATATGAAACCACTTTATTCTATTCATGTTAAATCTCAAATTGTATGAACGTAATATAAACTAGCCACACAAGCTTTATTAAAATGGGGCATGGTAACTAACACCATGTGTCACCTAATAGGAAAGGAGCCCATTTTTATGCACCCTAACTTTATGAGTGCACATAGAAACCTAAACATCATATAACTGAAAACAAAAAATATCCTTTAATAGATCATGCTCTTTCATTTATAAATATTAGTTTAAAAAGAGATTATGTGGAAGGGACTTTTTTTTAATATTTAAATTTGGTAATTTGAAATACAAATAAATTTCAAGGTGCACCATTACTTGAGAGTTAAGTCGTAGATTTTCTTTTACGTATTTGCAATCATTTGATTGGTTAATTGGTTTGATATGACTTGATGGGACATAATCTTTAAGGTGCATTTTTTTCCAAATTTAAGTGGGAAAGTGACATGTAGTGGCTCCTTTATTTTCATCTATCTTACACATATTGCTCCATGCTCAAGGATTGGTTCCTCCAAGATCACAATTTTTATTAGACTTATATACTTTTCTTTCTTTTTATTAAAGAAATGTCATCATTACATTTTGGAGTGAGACCATTTAAATTACCAATCGAAGTATCACCACATGGGAAAATTGATAAACCAATTCTAATAAATTAATAGAATTATATATATAGCGACAGCTGTGACATTACGAAGTCGGCGGGGAAAATACAAAGCGGGACTGGGAATAACATCAACATGACACCAACTTTGTACTCTGTTAGATTGGTACAGCTTGTTTTATCACAGTGAATGACTGTGACGGCTTGTTTTATTACACTGTGAAGAGATTTTCCAGTGTGAATGACTGTGATGGCCACATGCATTCACAAGGTAGATATTTTCCAAAGCTACACTGCCTTTCCCCTGCATTGCTTCAATGGGAAATAGGCATTCTCCATTGGATTCAACCAGAAAAGAATATGACGTATCTCTTAGCCATCGTGGAACGGATGTGAAGGAAACTGTAGCCAGCCTCATCTTTCACAATCTTCAGAACAAGGGATTTAAAACTTAAAGGAGTTCAAAGCAAGGAGCAATTTCCTATTCTTTGACCGGCATATTCCCTCACTCGGATTTCGTCCTCCCAATATATTGCGATACGCTGCAATTCGTTCCACCAGCTCTCCTTGGTCTCTGAAAAACCAATCCAAATCTCTTTCAGAGGTTACCAAGGAAATGAAACTCAAATCTAAATCGGGCATTAAAATAAAATGTCACATTACCCTGTAAAATGGTAGACCTTGATATGTGAAACATCTCCCATTTCTGAATGATGGGAACCCCATCGTTGAGGATTAGCTGCAGCTCTCTAAAACATCGAGTCGACTCTGCATAATTGGCTCAAAAAATGGCAGCACGAACCGATGCTGAATGAATGGCCTCCTCTATCGATTCAATTTTGTTGTTTCCCGACTTGAATTGAACTCTTGTCAAGGAACACCTTAAATGCCTTGTTCTGAAAATTGTGAAAGATGAGGGTGGCTACAGTTTCCTTCACATCCGTTCCACGATGGCTAAGAAATACGTCATATTTTTATCTGGTTGAATCCAATGGAGAATGACTATTTCCTATTGAAAATATGATAGGAAAGGCAGTGCAGCTTTGGAAAATATCTCTCCCACATGGCCGGCCGCCGCTTTATGAATGTATGTGGCCTTCGTGTAGGACAAGCCGTCATAGTCAATCACCGTGTAATAAAACAAAGCCGTACAAAGTGAGTGACGACGTGTGGCGCGAAGTTGTTGCCATGACTCATTGCCGAAAAGAAAAAGAAACTCAGGTCACAGGTCTGAGGTGACGACGAGTTAGTGTTATTCCCAGTTTGACTTCATAATGGCATTTTTGTCATTTATACTTCTCTCTCTCTCTCTCTCGACAGATATGTCACTATTGCCTCCGACAAGGCCAATCTTACAAAAATAGTGACCTTTCCCATCTTTATGTATTTTAGTGGCAATCACATGTGAGGTGTGCAATAGAAATGTCTATTGGGATGTGTTGGTGAAGTGAAATTGGAGAGAGTGAAACATCGAGGAAGGAGGGGCAATAATAAGTCTCAAGCCAGTGACCATAGCATTCACTTATGATAAGCTCTCTAAAATAATTTAGAACAGATAAATAGATGTTTCTATGATTTACAAAGGATTACTTATGTTCCATACATGTTCCATTGATCAAATTCTTCCCACTCAAATAGTATTTGCTATATCAACATGAGTGCAATATTCACATTATTCACATGAGTGCAATTTATTTTTAAAATATTATGGAGCTTGAAAATAGTAGGACAATGAAGTGAGAGGGTTAGTTATTTCCAATGTAGGTACAAAACCACGACACTTTTTAATAAACTAACTTTGATAGAATGTTTTAATTTTAATTTTGTAAGGTTTGGAGAGGTGATATATTTAGGAAGATATTTTGAAATATGTCTTGAAGGTCCGATTCAATGTTTGCAATATCAAAGTGAAAACATTAAGGAGAAAATCTTTTTGGGGGCAATGTGTGGGTATGATGAAATAAATTTTGAGTAACATAAGTCAACCTAATGAAAAATAGTGTCTAGCTTAACAAGAACATTGTATTCGTATGTTTTTAACCATATGAAGGGGTCACACAATCATCGTCGTTGAGTTCTCTATCGGTTCTATAATGCCAACAATAAGGCCTTACAAATATGAAAGAAACAATATTTTTTTGCGAAAATATGAGAACTATGGATTATAGTTGTTTTCTTAGGTCTCAATGTTCTAGAGTGGATGATGATAAGATGAAGACAAGAATAGAAATTTTGAAAGGAAAATGTGGGCATTAAATACTTGCAAGTCCCACGCCCTTTCCACTACTTAGATTGTTCCCATCCAAATATTTTGTGTCTACATTTGCATCAAATCTACATTCTATTGAAGAATTCATCTTTTATCAGTAATCGTAAATTATTCTACTTGAAGTGCAAACTATTACTGTCATTATTTCATTATAATTATATATGCATGATTTCAATAGTTTTATCCCTCAATTTTATCTAATCATTCTATTTTAAAGATGTTTCTCACTATAGATGATATTGCCATGTGAATCACATCCCATTACCAACATCTACAACCTTCCGATCTTGCAAAACCCTTTTTGGGAGGAGTTTAACATTGCACACAAACTTACTCTTTGTGTCATTGCACTGACACACAAATCAAAGAAATAGAGTACCAAATTGAAATCATTCAAGAAGATAGGGATGCTTCTGAACAATTTTGGTTTGACTACTTCCAAGAGTTCAAGATTTTTTTAGCCACGGCTTAGGAATCCTATGACACGTAACATGATCCCTCTATTCCCCTAGAATTGTAATCATTCATTGTATCATAAATTATAATTTTATTATAAATCTCACTTAATTGTAAAAACTTTTTGATACCCTTTGAGGAATCCCATTGATTCTTGTGATCGGTGTTTTTTCGAGAAACTCGTAAAATCTCTATCTATTATCTATCTTATTTAGATGTCTTTGCATTCAAGTTCAATATCAAGCCGCCATGGTGAAATTGGTCCATTTGCAAAAAGAAGGAGTCTCATGTTTGTTCCACAACCATTCATCTCGATATTGTACTCTTAGAGTAGATATCTTTAAACCCTTACGTCTTCTCGTTTTTTGGTGTTTCACACTATAATATAAAAATAAAAAATCACCTTAAACACACACACCAAATGTTTCCATAAATTAGATATTTTTTCTAGTTTAATATTCTATTTTTGTTCAAATAGATTTGATGTATGCGAGATGAAAATATGATAGATTACACATAAACACTTAACACAAAAATATTATGATGTGGGTCCATAGGTTTACATATATATCATAACATACTAATAAGTAAAATGAACAAAAACATATAATTTCTTAATCCAACTCTATTTATTTATATGTATCTCAAATAAATAATACAACATACAAATCACAACTACCAATAAATTATCACAATCCATCCCAAATATTGTGTTCTCATTCACCTTATCATCTCACATACATACCTCTCTTCCACTCTACATACACACACTTATATACACAATTATATTCCACGTATACACCCTCTACTATATATCTTACATACCAACCTTATCCTTAAGAATAAGAAAAATACATATAAACTATGAATTATTTACAAGCCTTAAGAATAAGACAAATACATATAAACTATGTTCGTGTGTAAGACGTACTTAAGAATAAAAGATAAATGAATATCCTCAAACACCTTATTAACAAATTTAAGTCTCTACAACTGAAAAACTTGCAAATTTAAAATATGATAAAATCTCCAATAAAATTGTAAGGGAGTGATAAATAACAAATATTTCCTTAGAAATTGTATTTCAAGAAGCAATTTATTTTGTGTCTTTCTATTATCTAAAGGTGGCACTTGAAGTCATTGAGTGTGATTTTATGAATTTGGAAAGGAAGTTTCTTTCTCAATTATCACGAAATTTAACATGCATTGGTGAAGAAAAAACTACGATGTGAAAGGGACATGCAATATATGGATGACAAAATCCAACTTGTAAAGGTAAAGCCTGCAAGTAATATTGCAAGGACCGTGTGTTCAAAATTTCTCTTCGAGCTACGATGTATTCATCAATCACAGAGGAAAGGATGTCACATATGACGTTGCGATTATTAAGTGTGGCAAATATTTTGGACTTGGTGTATTGAGTTAGTCCAAAGATTCCAAACGAGTTCATGAGAGAGTATTCCTGTGAAGAAGTAAATAGATAGCATTTCTTCTACTTCTCATCTCCAAGTTCTTCCCACTCTTTCTATGTACAATTTAGCTCAAACATCAATGAAGAAAGAAGGAGTTTGTTTCCTTTTTTGAATGATGATTTATTGAAACTTTTTGCTCATAAATTTTAACTGGTCTTGTTGTAGTTTGCATAATTGTCCTTCTTCTAATCTTATGTGTATTGGAATTTTTTGGGTAATGGTTGTAGGACTCTAATTTTCTATAGAAAACATTAATCCTCTAGACCCTTTTTCACTCCCTATCCCAATCTCTAAGCAAAGTCCTCTCTATAAAGTGATTGCTAGCTTTTTCCACAGTCAGTGGAGTGCCCTTGTTGGATCCCCAACCGTAAGGCCACCATAGAAATCAAATTTCACACATGCATGTAAACATGGAGCTGCATTGCTCAAGTAATGGGACATATATAGATTCCCAAGTGTTGGCAAGAAGTCCATCATTTTTTCCACCGAGAAAATTTTTATTGCAACAATGATAAAATTGATATTTTTAATATATTGTAATATAAAGAGTATTTTATAATTTAAAAGCTTTATTATGAATGGGTGTTAACCATGAATAATTGAGACGTCTATTATTAAATATGGGAGTTTTTAAGTATCTTACAAATCAACCATGATAGAACATAATTGTACATAGTGAATCCCTAATCCTTCTAACTTAGGTTGTATCTTTATTTTATATGGTTACTCCATCTAGTTTCAATTCCATCAAAATAAAAAAGATTCAAATATTTGACAAAATACATTCCATTTATTTCTATAATTTACCATCACCTCATATTAGCAATATAATTCCTTTTTACACCATGCCCATCTTTTTGTTTCTATCTTGGTGAAATATTTTGCAAATTAAACTACCCCGTATATGGTTGCAAGATAATTTTACCACTTTGTGCTAACAAAACAATGTGTTTTCATCATGTGAATAATTTCCAATAAGCTTAGACACCCTTTAAAGGTATTTTTTCTTCTAAAACTCATGTAGATGGGCATGATCTCACTAAACTTAGACTACCATATGAAACCACTTTATTCTATTCATGTTAAATCTCAAATTGTATGAACATAAATATAAACTAGCGAATGACCTTTATTAAAATATGGCATGTTATCTAACACCAACTATCTCGTCATCTAATGGGTAGAGGAGTCCATTTTTATGCACCTTATTTTTATGAGTGTACATAGAAACCTAAACATCATATAACTGAAAACAAAAAATACCCTTTAATAGATTATGCTCTTCCATTTATAAATACTAGTTTTTTAAAAATATATGTGGAAGGGACTTTTTTTTAATATTTAAATTTGGTAATTTGAAATACAAAGAAATTTCAAGGTGCACCATTACTTGAGAGTTAAGTCATACATTTTCTTTTACTTATTTGTCATCATTTGATTGGTTAATTGGTTTGATATGACTTGATGTGACATATTCTTTAAAGTGCATTTTTTTCAAAATTTAAGTCGGAAAGTGACATGTATTGGCTCCTTTATTTTCATCTGCCCTTACATATATTGGTGCATGCTCGAGGATTGGCTCGTCCAAGATCACAATTTTTAGTAGGCTTATATTCTTTTCTTTCTTTTTATTAAAGAAATGTCATCATTATATTTTGGAGTGAGACCATTTAAATTACCAATCGGGGTATCAACACATGGGAAAATTGATAAACCAATTCTAATAAATCATAGTTAAAAGCATGGGTTAAATTTGACGGCCACCTATGTTTGTCAAACACTTTTCCTATTATGGTAATTTTTAATAGTTCCTTTCAAAAATACAAAATAATGTTATTTCTAGTATTTTTTAATATTTTTTAAAGATATATTTGTATATATTTTTATAACTTATGTATATATATATATATATATACTAAGTCACGAGGGTTCGGCGATTTTGGACATGAAGTTCGAAAATCACCGAACCTCATCTAACCCCCAAAAAATGGTGAATATTCGTTGATATTCGTCACTAAAGAAAACTTAAAAACGCTCTTTAAAAGCCTTAAAAAAACCCTAAAACGCATCCCATATTTTATAAAAGGCGGCATGAGTATGAGTTTAACCATTCGAGTTGTTACGAGTTTTAGAATCTTTTGAGCATTCAAGTGTGGACTGAGCGCATTTCGTGTGGACTGACCGAGCGCATTTCGTGTGGGCTGACTGAGCGCATTTCGTGTGTGGATGAGCGCATTTCGTGTGGACAGTGCGGTTTTGAGTGTGGACAGTGCGGTGCGGTTTTGAGTGTGGAGTCGTGGACAGTGCGGTTTTGAGTGTGGACAGTGGAGATTCGAGAGTGGAACCAAAGTGCAACCTTCGACCAAAGAACCGGAAACCTTTGACCAAAGAACCAAAGAACCTCCGACCTCAGCCCGCCGCGCTCCAACTAGCGACCTCCGACCGCCCGCCGCCTCACTAACAACCTCCGACCACCGACTGCCACTCCAACCAAAGAACCAGGTATTTGTTTTGCTCGATTAGGTTTAGTTTAGGTTTTTAATTTTGAGCATAAACTTTAAAATAGTAATTTATAAATTATTGACTTATATTTTATAGTTTATTTATTATTATTGATTTATATTTTGTAGTTTATAATTTATAATTTATTATTGTATTCTAAAATATATTTTATTATTTATATTTAATAATAAATATTCTATCTTTTATTTTATATATTAAATATTTTATTATTACATTTTGATTTATAATTGTTTTTAATTTTATTAATGTTTTAATTTTAATAAAATAATTAAACATATAATCGTGTATATCTTTTTAAATTTTTAAATATATAAAAATAATATTCATTTAAAAGTTTAAATTTTAAATATTAAACATGTATAGCTTTTTTATTTTTCGGTTTTATTTAACATTTAAATTTTAAAATACGAAATATAACATTAAATTATTCTATTTTGAACGTTTTTAATTTTTTTAATTTTAAAGACATTTATTTGTAAAATATATTATTTTACATATTTATAAATTTTAATGCATAATTTTGATTTAACTATTTAAAAATATATATGTACAAAATTCAATTGAATTTTGTAGTCATATATTTAAATTTAAAAAGTTAAACTTGTTTAAAATGTATTTAACTTCGTTGTAAATTTGTAATATTATTGAATAGTGTTATTTGATTGCAGATTGTAATTCGATGGGACCCCCAAAATCAAATGCTTGAGGCATGGAAACATGAGCCGCGACGTAACAACCTCAAGTGCCACTTGTGTGGTCATGCTTTTACAGGGAGTTTGACAAGGGCAGTGGACCACTTACTTGGGAATTCAGCCGGTCGGGGAGGAGGGGTTACAACATGTGGATCAGTGACTCCAGAGATTAGAGCTGCTCTAGAGAAAGAGCAGTCCTCTTCGATTGTAGGAAAGATGCAATTGGCCCAAAAGAAACAGAGAGTCCAAGAGAACATGTCTAAGTTCACGACATCTGTTGTGTCTTCTTCTACCAGTATGCCCAACACCTCAATAGGTGGATCAATGGGGAGTGCAACATTGAAAAATTTGTGGAAACCATTAGAAAAACAACATGTGGATGATGCATTCACCGATTTATTTTATTCAAGTGCCATTCCATTCAATGTAGCTAGGAATCCACATTTTCGAGACACAATTCAGAAAGCTGCAGAGTTTGGCAAAGGCTACACACCTCCTTCTTCAAAGGCTTTGAAAACAACTCTTTTATAGAGGTCAAAAGATAGGGTGACTGAGAAATTATCTGAGGTCAAAGCCTCTTGGAAGGCAACAGGGTGCAGAATATTGAGTGATGGATGGTCAGATATATGTCAAAGACCACTGATTAATGCTTTGGTGGCTTGCCCTCAAGGTGTTGTGTTCTTGAAGGTGATAAACACCATGAACCATAAGAAAACTTCAGAGTATATTTTTGAAATATTAGAGGAAGCCAT
Organism: Taxus wallichiana var. yunnanensis; assembly: GCA_018340775.1. NCBI lineage: Eukaryota > Viridiplantae > Streptophyta > Pinopsida > Cupressales > Taxaceae > Taxus > Taxus wallichiana. The sequence goes on along the minus strand of CM031243.1, from coordinate 724,860,000 downwards.
TCTTGAAATAGGTGTGGAAAATGTGGTTCAAGTGGTTCTTGATGATCTGCAAATTGTGTGGGAGTTGGAAAGCTAATTGTAGAGAAATACCCACAAATATACTGGAGCCCATGTGCAGCAAATTGTTTGGATTTGTTGCTACATGACTTGACTAAATATCCATGGATACATGAAGCAATTCATAGAGGGAGAGCAATTGCAAATTTTATTAGAAATCACCACCTCACATTGAATCTCTACAGGCAACATGCATCGAGGGAGTTGTTGAGGCCTTGTGAAACAAGGTTTGCTTCATTTTACATCACTTTGAAAAGAGTGGTTGAAGAAAGCAGCTCTAAGATTTGTTATGTGTTCCAGGTGAGTGGGAAAATTCAAGGTGCTTGCTAAAGGTCCTAAGGGGAAGAACATAGAGAAAATTGTTTTAAATAACAATTTTTGGGAAAGTGCAACAAAGGTTTTAAATGTGTGTGAACCAATTGTTGATGTGCTTCGCATGGTTGATGGCGATACCCCTTGTCTCGGTATGCTTTATGAGAGCATGTACCATTCTTGCAAGGAAGCTATTCAAAAAGCACTAAATAATGTGGAAGGAGACTACATGGAGATATGGAATACAATTGATTATAGATGGAAAATGATGCACACACCTTTACATGCAGCAACATGCGATTTGGAGCCTAAGTTGTTTCAGGTAGATAGAGATAGTGATCGTGAGGTTATGACGAGGGCTTTATGAAGCCATTGAGAAGTTCGAACCGATCTAACAACCACATGTCTAATTAGAAAGCGAGTGTTGGGTATACAAGGTAGGAGAAGGGATGTTTGGAATGTCAGCAGCCAAATATGACATGTCACAAGCTGACATGCTTGGGTACAGATGGTGGAAGTCATATGGAGCACAAACACCTGAATTACAACGCTTTGACATTCGAATATTGGGTCAAGGAGCAAGTTCATCACTTGTGAGAGGAACTGGAGCTGCTTTGACCACATCCATTCTAAAAGAGGAACAAGTTGTTGTCCTGGAAAATTGGGAGATCTTTTTTATATTCGTAGCAATTTACAATTGTCTATGAACAATGCAACAAAAGACTCCACCTCTTCTTTGCAACATAAAATTCCAGATAACACAATGGATGCAGATGAGCCTGACTTTTTGGATGATGAATTGAGTGTTGCATCTAGTGATGATGATACTGCATCAACTCAACCAAGTGCTCTTGATGACTTGGAACTTGTTTAAGTTTGAGTCTTGACTCTTAATTGTAACTTTTTGACGATTTCATATGTTCCTGATAGTTTAACTTTGATAAGCATGGTTTATAAATGTAACAGAGACATCTTTTTATATAGATTTCAAGTTTATATAATAATGTTTTAGCTATTTTGAAAAAATTGTGCATTTATATCTTATTTTTAAAAAAATGAAAATTATAACAGCCAAATTTAATCACGAATTTTTTTGCCAAATTTTATCATTGCCGAACTTAATCCGAATTTAATCCTCGCCAACACGAACACGAACACGAACCTGGTGACTTAGTATATATATAATGGCGGTTGAATTTTAAATATGCAAATTACACGTGGCGGTTATTTGTAAATATTTGCAAGTATTTTACAATTAAAATCACAAGAAAACGTCTAAACAGCCGTCAAATTTGACCTCTTTGTTAAGAGAATTATATATATAGTGACAGCTGTGCCATTAGGAAGTCGGCGGGTAAAATACGAAGGAGACTGGGAATAACACCAACATGACACCAACTGTGTACGCCGTTAGATTGGCACGGCTTGTTTTATTACAGTGTGACTGTGACGGCTTGTTTTATTACAGTGTGGAGAGATTTTCTAGTGTGAATGACTGTGATGGTCACATGCATTCAATGGGAGATATTTTCCAAAGCTGGTCTACCTCTCTCCTGCAATGCTTCAATGGGAAATAGTCATTCTCCATTGGATTCAACCAGAAAAGAATACGGCGTATTTCTTAGCCGTCGTGGAACAGATGTGAAGGAAACTGTAGCCACCCTCATCTTTCACTATCTTCAGAACAAGGGATTTAAAACTTAAAGGAGTTTAAAGCAAGGAGCAATTTCCTATTGTTTTTTTTTTTAATTTTAAAGTTGGGCACTACAAATAAGTTAAATAAAAAAATTCCAAATAGTTGATAAAATAGGAATAAGAGACGCTCCATTTATTTTTGTAACTTACCACCACCTCAACCTAGTCATATAATTCATTTTTACACTAAAAGGAATATTTATGTCTCTATCCTGGCACAATTTAAAAATAAATAAAAGTACCTCATATATGGTTGCATGTTAATATTACCACTTTGACCAAACAATGTGCTTTTGTCAATTGAAAATTTTTCCAATAAGTTTAGACACTCTTTTTAAGGTAGAACATTTTCTAAAATTCATGTAGAAGGGCATATATCTAAAGCCACTATTGTATTCCAGATAAATAGCAAATTGTATCAATGTAAATTAAAACTAACTTTTATCAAAGTAGGGCTTCTTCTTTTATACCGAAATTACAAAATATTTAAATTAGCAAAGAAGAAACATTATAAGGTATTGTTAAAGGTATTTTAAATTTTTGATACATTTACATAAAAATTAAATATGAAAGAACTATATTGTAGAGTGAGACCATTGAGATTACTCATCACCAAACAATAAACTTTTTATATCAATATAAAAAAATTATAATGAGGAGATTAAATTTTTTTCCTATTTATATTAGAAAAACACTCAACATTACATATTTTACATAGACTCGATGGCCTCCTTCAAGAAATTATTTCAAAAATCCTTAGTTGAAGTAGTAGATTTACCAAAGATAATATCTTTAAAGTCTAAGGTTTAGTCCTTGATTTATTCAATGTGAAAACTACAAACTACAAACAATAATTGGTTTACAAAGATGATATGGATTAAAAATTTATGATTTGTATCGCCAATAATTTACTAACAATATATTGATCACCATTAGATTGCACCAAAAAAATTATTCATCGTTTTTTCGGTTAAAAATGCACTTATATTTCTAGAACACAATTTACACCAAATAATGCTAGGTAAATCAAGTTGTAAAAGTCTCGAGATCGGGAAAAACAAAATGGTCTTCCTTGTTGTCTTGTCCTAAGGAACGAAGGGACGAAGGACAAAGGCCCAAAGGATGAAGCCCTATCCTCAATATTGTCCCGAAGGGAAGAAGGACAAATGGATTAAAACATTCTACCCCTATTAGCGTAGACCCCGAGAGTGTAACAACATACAAAACAACAACAAAAACAATTTTGTTTCACTTCATGTAATAGGAAAAAGACTAAAGGGACAAAGTCCTATCCTCGATCTTAGAAGGAAACACCTCCCCTCTAACCTCGAAGGGATGAAGGGCCAAAGGAATGCCCCTCTGTTCTAACCTCGAAGGGCCAAAGGATCAAGTGATGAAGGCCCCAACTTTCCTTTCTAGATTTAGGTATTGGGTTCGGCCCCCGCCTTCTCATTTCTTTATTTAGGGATTATGTCCTGGCCCTACCCTCTTATTTATTTATTTAGGAATTATGTCCGAGCCCCGCACTCTCCTTTCTAAAACAACCAGTCCTGACCTGAACTATCTATATGGCAAGGGGGAAGGTAGTGAAGATAGGCTATATAGACTAACTCTACTCCGAAAAGAATGTATACCTATATATTCTTTTCTAAGGTGATAGTAGTTTAAAATTTTAGATGAACACGTGCAAATTAGATCCATGTTAGGAAAGATGTATTATATTGTAATAACATCTTTTGTTTGAGTAATTAGACATTCACATCGTTGTCTTAATTGAAGTGCGAGTAATAAAAACCTCACAACATTTAGGTCTATCTAAGTGTGTACTCACTTATAGGGATTACATGCTAGGGTCAATAAGAAAGTGTAGGGAACATCTCTCCCTATTAATTGAAGTTTTTCAAATCCTTAATTTTTTTTTTTTTTTTTGGAAAAGTGGTTCTTCTGGGGGATCTAGCCTTTATTCTTGCAAAATTTTACAACATTTGGCATTCTTTCAGAGAAGCTATTTTATATCACATTTGGAAATCTAGAAATGTTGCTATTTTTAATAAGGAGACAGTGGATAGAATTTTTGCTATTTCTAACAAGCTTGTTGTCATCTCCAATGTTTCGCTTTAGATCCAGTGCAGGTGGAGAAAGTCCGCATTGAAGTTGAGCACTTGCAAACTCTTTTGGACCATTGGGGGAGTTCCCCTTGTGTTGTTAGTTGCATTCTGCGATTCATTCCTCTCGCTGCCGCTCCCGCTCGCAAGGTCGTTGCTCGCTTTCCCATGGGCGGCACAATTTCGACCGGAGTTTGGCTCGTGGGAGGTGTAGCACCTCTCCTCATTGGCTGGTCCCTTCTTCGCCTCCGTCTTGGACTCCTCCTGCTATCGGGGTGTTTGGTTGGCTGGGCTGTGGCAGTGGTGGTTCCGGTGGCAAGCGCCCACCAATCAAAGTTTATGCGGCTCTGTTTGGCTATCTCGCCCTCCTGGCGGGGAAACGAGGAGGAGGAGCAACAGTAGGACGGCTGGTAGCAACCTGATGACACCCCCGACACTACTCTTGGTGGCTGGGGTGGTGACTATCCAAAGAGCCCACGGCCACCGCCACTATCTTCCATGTTTGTCTGCTGCTGCCTAGCTCCATGTTTGGAGTTTTCTTTGGTTCTCTGCACTTTTGTTTTAAACTTTTTTGATTGAAAATGCTACTCTCGATATGACACTTTCTACTCATAGCCTCTTTATGGCTACTTTGATCTTACTTATGGGGTGTGATCTTTTCCACCCGATTTTGTATGATTAGCATTGTACTTCTTATGTCATCTTTAATATATGGTTATGCTTTTCAATAAAAAAAAAAATCCTTAATTTTTATAAGTATATGGTTTAAGGCCTTTACGTTGTGAAATTAACAAACTTGAGACCAATATATTTTTATTGACGGGTGAATGTGGGTAGACATGTGGAAAAAATATTCGAAATCGACTTTGATGTTGATATGAGTCATATGAATCTTTAAAAGTGTAGAGTTCAAAAGCAATTCAAGTGTAGTTCATCCTCTTAAACTACTCTTTACTATGTTATTTAGATATAGTAGGGGATGCCAAAAAAATTAGTAATATGCTTTCCCGTATTGAAATAAGTTACATGATAAAGAGTTCCGAGGAAAAGGAAATTGCAAGGAATATTTTAAATTTTACAAGTAATCCAATATTGATAGTGATGGGGATTTGTGAATGGTAAGAAACATTAGGATGTGTCAATAGTCATGTCTAGTGACACCTAAAGGTGACCGATTTTCTATGATTGGCCTCCTCGAAAGGAGGCAATAATGACCATTGATAATCGTGGCGAGGGAGATAGAAAAGCGAAAATAATGCCGTCGAAGTCCTGGGGAAAATACGGAATAACACTAATACGAATAACACTAAGTCATGAGTCCGAATGATAACAACTTTGTGGCGCACTTGTCCACCGATTTGGTCCGTGATTAGATTTGTTGATACAGAGGCCATTCATTCAAAGATCCTTTCATCATGTTATTTTTTCACTCACTATGCATAGTCCACTTAGTGTTTGAGATAGCTCCAAATGATCCTCAAGACTCAGGTACCCATCACTTATTATAAAGCAATACCATTTCCTTAGAGATTCTTAGAAAAGGTAAATCAAGGAGATTTAGAATTATTACAGGAATTACAAAACGTTAATATTGAAATTCTATTGTTAAAGGTTATCGGGATCTTCCAAACCTCAACAAAGTTATCGGGAACTATCTCAAAAATACCAGAAGAAAGAAAAGGTATCCATAAACCATATAATCGACGTTAAGTTATCTAGTCTCTTGGCAAGTAAATTTGTTTTGCCAAAATATGGAGACCAGTACTCATGTTATTTGTATAACAATTAGAAATAAAGAAATTCATAATGTCTTGGTAGATTTAGGAGTTGAAATTAATTTAATGACTTTTGATACATTAGAAATGTTGCATTTGTATGGAATATACAAAACCTCAATAGTGCTACAGATTGTAGATCAATCCACTACAAAGCCAGATGGAATTACAGAAGATATACCACTCATAATTGGGACATGGAAATATCTAGATGAATTCATGATTCTGCAACCAAAGAAACCAAAACTTTGAAACCCTTTTATTCTTGGAAGACTCTGGTTAGCCATTGTGGCATCTAGAATTGATTACGGGACTAGCAATATGATTATTTCAAACAATACTTGTTGAAGCAAAATCACAACACCCCCAAATGACCTCGAATCTGAGTGGGGCATTTAGTGTGATTGCACAACATTGGACCATCTTTGAAGTTGTAGGACTTCCGGACTTGAGATGGACCTCCAAAGAAGGTCGGTTCCTTCTTCCTAAACTACATGCCACAAGCTACTCTAGTGCAGGAAAAACTATCTAATCCTAATCTAACCTTCAAACTTGAGAGAGAGAGAGAGAGAGAGAGAGAGAGAGAGAGAGAGAGAGAGAGAGAGAGAGAGAGAGAGAGAGAGAGAGAGAGTACACTAAGCGGTGATACACTAGAAAAGGAAGTGGCTGATCACAAATCCAACTGCCTGAAATGGAGAGAGGTGAGCAATGGAGAGGATGGATAGATGCATCACATAAAAGAGATTGAGTCACATAGAACACCACTTCGAACCCATTAAACATAGCTCCCAGAACTTGCAATAGACATCAGAGTATGCACAATATACCTGGAATGACGAGAGGTAAGAAGAGACAATAAAATAAGCAAAGGATGGACAAGATGCATCACAAAACAAATTTTATTGCTCCATGAATTCACACAGTACATCATCAATGGGAAAGAGGCAAGAAAATTCCATTACAGAGCCAAGAAAGGAGGCTTAGACTCCACATTCTACCCTAAGCAAGACAGAGAGAGGGGGGTAGGAGAGAAATAATGACTAACCCTTTGAAAAATGCCCCTCCTTAAAATATATAGGAAGAATGAGATAGAAAGGAGAGAGGGGAAAATTTGAATCCTCACAAACACACTAGCGGTGCATTGAATCCACCTACTCTAGCCACTCTAGAAAGCATTGAAATCTTCCTGCAACAATGATGGGTTCCCTGATAGAGTCCATGCCTTCACGTGTTGTTCCTCACAAGAAGGAGGCCCATTCTTCATCATTGTGGCGGTGGGGGAATTGACAACCTCGAAATGATAGGCTAAAATATTAATGGTGGAAGGTGGGTAGCAGTGCACTGAGAGCTTTCCAAAAGTCCTTTCTAGCTCAAAACCGAGCTCTTGATCGAAAATTATGGCTGCCTAAAGGTCGTGGTCGGGCGTTTAACTCTGGGCTCTCAATATTTAAAAGAGTCTCTGCTCAGTCAGGGTCCACATGGCAGCCCTGCACATTTTGAAGATTCGGCCCCTTCCTTTCGCACTTGAAATTGTTCTGAAGAGACATGTGGCGGCTTCCACGGGATCCTTTGTGTTCTTTTGTATTCCCTCATGTCGACGGAGACACTCTGCCTAACCCTGGACATGTGGAGAGCTAGCACATGTTTGGGGACCGCTTTTGGATTTTTTTTTTTTTTAAGTTGCGACGAAGAGACATGTGGCTCCTTCCGTGGATTTTCTCTGTTTCTTTGTGTTTTGGTTAAGTCCCTTTTTTTTGGCGAGGCCACATGTTTGACCCTAGACACGTGGAGGCTTTGTGCTCATTTGGAAACTGCCTCTAGATTTTTCTTTTAAATTTGTGCCACGGTGACACATGGCTCCTTCCACTGGCCTACCTCTTTTTAGAATTTTCAACAGCTGATTCTACCTTTTCGGGCTTTGGACACGTGGAGGGTCAGCGCTTGTTTGAGTCTTTCCTTTGGGTCATGCCTTTGAATTTGTGCCGATCAAATATGTGGCACCGTCCGTTGGCTCTTCTATACTTGGCCAATTCGAGCCGCTCTGTCCCTTTTTTACTCGACCACGTGGTGATCCCGCGCATTTGGGAAACCTTCATTGGGCTGCGCCTTTGAAGTTATGCTGATGAAACATTTGGAAGCTTCGTGCTTGGTTGGGGTCTACATCTAGATTTTAATCTTTGAAGTTGTGCCAATGAGACACGTGGAAGCTTTCACTGGCCCTCCCATACTTAGCCAATTCAATGACCAGATCTATTTTCTTTTCAGACTTGGGACACGTGGAGACTTTGTGCTCATTTAGGAACCCACTCTTTGGACCCAGCCTTGGTGTTGTGCCGATGAGACATGTGGAGGCTTCCGCCGACCCTCTTATACTTAACCGATTTGGGCCCACTCCTATTTGACTTTGGTTGGACCCTAGACATGTGGAGAGCTGGCGTTTGTTTGAGTCTCCACCTTTGGCTCTCACTTCTGATGTTACGTCGATGAGACATGTGGAGAGCTTTCACCGACCCTCTTATACTTAGCCGATTTGGGCCCACTCCGTCCCCTTTTTTAACTCTGACCACGTGGCGAGCCTGCGCTCATTTGGGGTCCCCGCTTTGGATTTTGCCCTTGGAATGTGCTGATGAGGCATGTAGCACCCTCGGTGGTCTGCATTCTTTACTTAGCTAATTCAACGGCCGATGAGACCCCTTTTTAGACCTTGACTACGTGGTGGGCTGGCACTTGTTTGGGGGACTGCCTTTTGGGCTTGACTTTGAAGATGCACCGATTGGATGCATGGAGGCTTAGCGCACATTTTGGTCCTAACTTTTTTATGCGCCTTTTGTCGAATTATTCTGAGCTGACACATGGTGCCTTCCGCATGTCTTCTGTTCGGCCCCGAGTCGACACGTATGCAGCTAAGTCCAAAACTTTGAGCCTTTTCTCTGATTTTCTCTTGTCAAGCCTTTGGCATCCTTTAACATTTTTGGCCTCCACTATCAAGCTTTCTCCTCCATTGTAGAGTCTTTCCTACCCCTTAGATTTGGATTTAAATGTGAGCTTGCGGAAAGTCACCCTTCCAATTTTCTCCTGTGTAGGGTCGTGTTTGATCAATTTTACGGGGTAAAATTCGAATAATAGTTTAGCGACTCACGAGGCATCTCGCCTACTAGATGAAGAGACCCATAGCCTTGGAAGTATCCATTGGGCATGGAGTCAAGAATGATAACTTTGATATTGATCTTGTCCCTTGAAAACCGTGAGCCCGACCGCCTCACTTGCGACCCTAAGCCTCGCCCCATTGTAATTTTCACCCTAGAGGTATATTGAACTACATAGTGATACAACCTTGGAGCAACAAATCACCACGACATGCTATGCACAAAGGGAAAGATCATACATGCCCCAAGTGGAACATGCAGATTGTGTAAAATCACTTCTTCTACTGAAAGCAAACCTAAAATAATCAACGCTAACCGAGAGAAAAAAGGGAACTCAAACAAATCCTACAACTAGTAGGGAGAAGTAGCTTCCCTTTCTCACAATTGGCAGCCATGCAAATTATTTGACACTGAATATGGCTGCTTGTATGAGTGAAAAACTGACAAGAGGTCGATCTTCCACCCAAATCATCAAGGTATCAACTAGAAGCAAGACAAATGCCTCTTTTAGTTTCTTTGCATTTGGATTAAAGAGGCATTGCAGCTAATCCTTGGTGCTTTGAAGCTCGTCCTCATGCTCTGGAATAAGCATGACCAGTTTTGGCTTCTCCCTTGGCTCCAATGAAGCCAAGTACCTAATTGGGCATGGTCTGAGTCTGATGGATGTGCTCGTTGCTTTAAATTTCAACTCCACGGATGGAGTCTTCCTGTAGACCTTCTTGGGTGGATGGTATGAGAGAGATGGGATCCTCGTGCTCTTTCCCTTACTCCTCCTGAGAAGAACATGGAAGATCATGATCCTCCAAACTTGGCTCCAGAGGGCCATTGTGAGATGCAAGCTGCTATCCCCTGGATGCTCTCCTCCATTGCAACGTACTCATGTGCCTGGAAGGTTGATGATGGAGGAGAAATGATGTGATCTGCACGAGATCCTCACCATTGAAGTAATCCTCCAAGTTTGACAGACAATCACTGCACGCTCGTTGTCCTACTACATGCGCTCAACCTCCTCTATGGTGTCCCTGATATGCAATTTGCTCACCATGGTTTCCCTCATCTTCAAATATGAAGTTTGAAAGTTTAAACTCTTCTTCGACTTGAGCTTGAAGGGGATGAAGTGGGAGGAAGAACTCAAGTTTCTTCGTGGCTTGCTCTACACTTGAAGCCCGGAACCATATGGTTCTCCTCTGATTGGAATGTACTCCTCTTCTTTTGGATTTGGAGTAGCTTCTTCTTCCCACGCTTGTGTTGTAGCTGAAGCTTCCACCACTTGTGGCTTGAACCCAACCTCCTCCATAGGATTAACCAACAAGGGAATCTTTGTAATTCTAGAATCTAATGAGAAGCTTACCAAGTTTTTGATCATCTCTTCTTTGTCTGGATCTTCTTCTTGTTGCTCTCCTTGACTGGTTTTGGGATTCTCTTCTTGACATGGACTTGGGAGAGTAGGAGGAGTGGTGGGCGGGGTCTCCACTAGTTGTTTATTTATCTTTGGTGGAGGGGAAGGTATGGCCTTTGGCTCTTTTAAAGGGGACTTGAGTTTGGAAGGGAAAAGTGTAGAAAAATTGAGGTGAGATGGAAGACTAGGAGATGGAGAAGGGAAACCAACACTTGGGGCAGTAGATGGGAAGCTTGGAAATTGAAGCTCCAGTTGAGATGGTGCAGCTTGGGGAATGGAGAGGAAATCACTAGATGATGGTGCAAGACTTACCCATTGACAAGGCTCCCTGACACCAAGTTCGTAGGCCTCTATCTCCTTATCCCACTGCACAAGTTGGGGCAACATCTCAATCATGAAGTCAAGCTTCTCTTGCAGGATGAAATGTCCTAGCATAGGGCCTACCCATGGACAAGGTGCCTTGCAACCAATCCTGAATGCCTTCATTTGAGATGCAGCCCTGGAATGCACCATGCATGCCTCTATTCTTTGAATCTTCTCTAGTGAATCAACATTCTCCATTTGATGTTGTCACTGTATGCACACCCTTGTTCCTGATAAGCTCCATAGCCAAACTGGCTTTGACACTGCTCATATGGGTAAGCATAATGATTGTGAGTCTGATCATAATGCTGATCTGAAGGAGTTGAGAAATACATTGGAGTTAGACTACATTGCTGCTGCTGCAAGTGTGAATTCCAAGATGGAAATGAAGTCATGATTGCACAACTTCATGGGATGGAAGAAGATGGAAGATGTGGAAAGAAAAATGGATGAAAATGGATGGGAGAAGGTATGCAACTTCAGAGATGGGTTGTTGACCAGATGTGCTTGCATGTGCATCAAAAGGTTGAATCTCACGAAGAACACATCTACTTGATGAAATGAAGTGGTAAGGTGATTCAGACTTGTCCCACCAGGCGTGCCAAAACTATTGAGTGGTCGCACGGTGGCTTAAATTTTGCTATTTGACAATGAGACACCTTGGAAAGATGAGAGAATCTAACCTCAGTGTCCCACCGATCGTGCCAAAACTATTGAAGAAAATCACGGTACCCTGAATGGCCTTGAATCGAGTGGGGAGTTTGGTTTGATTACACAACATTGGACCATCTCTCAAGTTGTGGGACTTGTGGACTTGAGATGGACCTCCATGAGAAGGTTGGTTCCTTCTTCCTAAACTACCTGCCACAAGCTACTCTAGTGCAGGAAAAACTATCTAATCCTAATCTAACCTTTCAAGGAAACAGGGAGAGAGAGAAAGAGTGAAAGAGATCCTACACTAAGTGGTGATACACTAGAAAAGGAAGTGGCTGATCACAAATGCAACGGCCTGAAATGGAGAGAGGTTAGCAATGAAGAGGATTGACAAATGAATCAAAACCGTAGATGGAGTCACATAGAACACCACTTCAAACCCATTAAACACAACTCCTAGAACTTACAATAGACATCAGAGTATGCACAATATACCCTGCAATGACGAGAGACAAGAAGAGACAATAAAATAAGCAAAGGATGGACAAGATGCATCACAAAATAGATTTTATTGCTCCATGAGTTCACACAGTACATCATCAATAGGAAAGAGGCAAGAAAATGCCATTACAGAGCCAAGAAAGGAGGTTTAGACTCCACATTATACCCTAAGGTAGAAAGAGAGAGGGGGCATGAGAGAAACAATGACCAACCCTTTGAAAAATGCCCCTCCTTACAATATATAGGAAGAATATGAGAGAAAGGAGAGAGGGAAAATTTGAATCCTACGTCAACCACCCTAGCGGTGCATTGAATTCACCTACTCTAACCACTCCAGAAAGCATTGAAATATGCCTACAACAATGATGGGTTCCCTGATATAGTCCATGCCTTCACATGATGTTCTTTGCTAGGCAAGAAGGAGGCCCATTCTTCATCATGGAATCGAGGTGGGGGACTTGATAGCCTTGAGAATGGCGGGCCAAAATATTAATGGTTATAGGTGGGTAACAGCACCGAGGGCTTTCCAAAAGTCCTTTCCCACTCAAAAATAAGCTCCCGATCAAAAGTTATGGCCGTCTCAATGTCGTGGTCAGTCGTGCTTAACACAGGCTCTCAATATTTAAAAGAGTCTCATCCCATACAGGTCCATACTTAAAGTGATTATATAAGTGTGAGGAGTGGAAAAGAAGAGCTATGGCTGCTAGATTGATATAGTTGCTCAAGGGAAACAACATCTACAAGAGTACAAAGCAAAGAGCTCTTCATTAATGACAACAATTCAAGGGGAGCATAAAGACAAATAAGATCCACACCAAAGTGAATAAGTCAAAGAAGAATTTATAGAGTAACTTGCACATGAGGAGGAGCCTACAATAGATAATAGACATTTGTGTGAAATTGCAACTTGCTATAATTTCCAAACCAATAGCCTTTGATCAACTTTTAGATACATTTAACAAGCATATAGACAACAGTGTTAGGAAGCTCAACATATGTCTATCTTGAACACTTGGAGATATTGTTGGCATTGAAAGGTATGAAATGATAGATAAGGTAATATTTATTGATGCATATTCAAAATTATTTTCTTCTTGAGAAAAATGTTGAATTAGAGGAAGAAATATGCCATATAAAATATGTAATACCTTTGATACAACTTTGTGTATATAATTCTCTTGAGAGAGGTATATGGTGGTAGCATTTGTTTCATTTGATAGTTACATGTGCAAGGATCTTGGATGTCTTCAACATGTTTTGTCTCTTGTGCATGAAACTTTGAAAAAACAAGTTTGGAATTGCTCGAGGAAAGCAATTTCGGGAAGGAAGGAATGTAATATCCCCTTCCCAATCGAATACCCTTAGCCTATTTTGTCTACCTGACAGCTAAGGGAAGAAAATAAGGGTGGCTTAAGTTATAATATTTTATTATAAAGTACAAAAGTGAAAATAAAATAAAAGAAAAATATCATATGCACTTATAATAAATCATTATTAATTGAAATATAAAAAACAAATAAAAAGGTAAAAGCACTTAATAAAAATGTATTTCTCATGGAAAAGTACGAGTAGCTTTGTGAGTAAAAGATAGTGATTAAAAGGGCAACATAAAGAAGAACATATGGGCCAAATGATTATTTCTAGGATAAATGAAGGGGCGAATCTGATTGGGTGTTGAGGAACGCTAGTTGGGGCATTTTCTCTATATAAGAAAATCAACTTGCTTAGGAGAGGCATGCCTTGTTTATCATCAAATTTCATATTTGTGTGTTAAGCATTTGGCTTGCATTTTTACTCTTGAGGACGAAAAACCCTCCAAGAGCCCTAGAGAAGGACGAAAACCCTTCATCTAGTTTGTGAGGATTACATGCACAAGGGATTCCATTGAGCATCATTGAGTTAGCCGTAATTTTCAATATCTTTTCAGCGAGTTGGAGGAATAAAAGTTGCAGATTTTTGGCAAGGGTTTGGGAGAGAGTTTCTATCAGATTCTATGCCCTTCATCCATGTGGAGTGACCCATTTTTATGGAATATCTGATGTATGTGAAGGTATTTCTAATCTGATTTGGAAGGTGGTTCATAGATTTTATTTTTATAAATCAAATCAGCTGATTTTCAGAATTTTTGGGATACAAGAGATATCATTTTAATTTATTTTTCCAGCAGTGACGATTCTGATTAATAAATTAATTTCTAGCCTTGTTATGCAACAAAATCTGCATGTTTTCCCATATTTTGGCTTTATAAAATCAATGCATCATATTTGAGTGGAAACATTTTGGTTTACTGATTGATTTCTACGATTTTTCAAATCTACCCTAGTTGCCATTTCTCGGATTTAATTTAGATCCGCATTAGATGTTTTGAGATAATTTCTATAAATTACATTTGGGTATTTGGGATTGGCCTAAAATTCATTTGAGGTCAAATATGTCCATTTGGGGACATCACACTCTATTGTAGTTTTTACCACCATACCCTCTATTATATATTCTATAAATATATCCTTAATATCCTCCCATATTATTGTTAAACCCTCCTTGGTATTATCCTCCCATGTTTTGATAATATATTCCATCGTAGTTAGGAATTTTTTGAATGTGTTCTAAATGTGGTGACACGATTAATGGTGTGATGGGGGCATTTGGATTGTTGGATTACTTTGTGGTAAATGAGTGGATAGTGCTATGTGAACTTGTAGAATGTTTTGTGGTCACATGTGAGGTATTTTTTAAGCCACCACAACTAGGTGGGTTTTATGCCCTGTTAAATATTCCATTGCATCTATAAATGGAAAATTCAACTAATAATGATTATATGAGCCGCATGTCATGTAATACATACACTAATTTTTTGATAGATATACCTCCACTAAGGGAACCATATATTGGCCCATGTTGGTCCTATATTCTACAAGTTCCACACCATAATCTATTGTTAATAATTGATTATTGTTATGACAATGTCATTTTGTTGGGTTGTTCTCTTATAGACACTTCTCTCCTTACTCCTATATAGGGACACTTTGTCCTAATTTTATTTTCCATCACCACATACCATGAACTATATTTTTAGTTTATGTGTAGTTCTTGGTAGAAAACTATTCCTCCCTTTAGATTTCATTTTTTATTTCTTACCATGGTCTTAACTAGACCAAATATTACATTACTTTCTCTAAATATGACCATATTGTAGTCTCTCCTTCTCTTCAACATGGTTGGGCCTCTAAACTAAAGACCATCTCCGATGATTTTGTAAATGTATTGTACTAATGCCCGTCCATTTATGCTTTCAAATATGATAATACATTGAAAATGAACCACTCATTTATTTTTTTCTCTTTGAAGGGACCATCTAACTTCCTTACTACTAACATTAACCTTTGATTAAAATCTTCTATTAACTCTTCCTTTTTTTTAATTGGTCACGTTATTACAATAGAATCCCCTATAACTAAATACCTCTATAGAATATATAACAATTGTGTTCAACTTTTTGCTTGACCAATTAACAAGTTCCAAAACAAGAGAAAAAATGTATCGAAAGGTATACTTCTAAAGATCGAGATCATCGATCCAATATGAATATGTGAATCCAACTAAGTCAATCTTTGTCCCTCTCAATTATTGAATTCTATCCGAATGAGTTCCATGAACATAGTGAACGACCCGTTTAGTAAAATGCAACTAATGAGGCTCTGCATAAATCGGGACAAAGTTAAACTGTAATGAATTATTTATCTAAAAGGAGCCTCCACATTTACACTCGACACGTCCTCAACTTTTGGTGGAGGGTAGATTGATTTAATTATTGGTGGATGGTTGATTGATTTTGTTTTTGGAATTATTGGTGAGTCTCGGCGATTCGGTAGTGCGGGGATAGTTAATTTTAGGCCTTTCATCTCATTTCCGCGTTACACCTCGTGCCGACTAAATATCAAACGAAGATGTGGGTTATGTTAGTGAAGCTTTTCAAGAATCGAATCTTAAAATGTTAATTATTTGAAAGAGGTCTTCATAATTTGTAAACAACCATGAGTTGTACCATTCTGTTTTTCGCCTTGTTGCTCCACACTTTTGTCATGGCAAATTCTAGTTCATCTTGCCACCACTCTTCCCTGCAGCCCTTCCAAGCCAATGCTTCTCTGAATTTCTCTGCCCTGCCCAACAATAGGGACGATGTATTCATCAATCACAGGGGGAAGGATGTAAAAGAATCTGTAGCCAGCCTCATTTTTATAACCTCCAAAACAAGGGAGCCAAGGTATTTCTGGACAAGATGTCGATAGGAATGGGGCGCAAAATATCCAAATCCATAGAGAAGGTTATCCGCTCGGCATCTGTTCACGTAGCAATATTTTCACCAAACTATGCAGAGTCAGAATGGTGCTTGAAAGAACTCTACTGGATGCTCATAAGCGGAACCCCTGTTGTTCCAGTCTTTTGCGGAGTTCAGCCTTCCGATCTTCGGATGGAAGATGAAAATGGAGCGTATGCTCGAGCTTTCAAGATGCATAAGCATGGAGGAAAAATACACAGTCGAACGCTTAAGAAATGGAAGACTGCGCTCAGAAAGGTTTCACGCATCAAGGGCTTTATTTTTGAGGGGTAAAATAACTGTCTTTTATCTACTGCAGCTTGTTTTTTTGGGGTATACTAGTGTCATAGATTTGAAACAAAATTATCTGAGATAGAATCACACGGTGTGTTTACAGGGATTTAGGAGAGGTGCTGGAGAGAATCGCTGTGTGTGTAATCGAATATATTCACAATGCCAAAGCATGGAAGAAGTTGACTTGAGATGAAGGAGAAGATTTTTATTTTATTTTTTAGATGTGTATTTAGTGCATACAATTGGGTACTAGTTTATAGAGATTGTGGGTATTTTAGCTCATGTTTCCTAGAAAACATACAGGAGGTATATAATTTTTTTAATAAGCATACAATTAAATTAATGAGCACTTTCAGGCAAGCAGTTACGAGTAAAGGGTATTCATGCTGTAAAAATTATGCAGGGCACGATTCTGCTTCAATTATTTCGATTCTCTGTAAGGTGTCTCCGGGCCTTGAACTCTCATTATTCTACCATTTAAGAGGTAGTAGAAGGTCTCCACCTAAGGTTCAAACCCTCATTATTCTACCTTAGCGTTATTTAGTATAAGCCTTCCATATTCCTCTAAATATGTTGTTTGAGATCACTGGATCTAAATATAATGTATACTTGTTGAACTCAAATTTTAATTATAAAATTAAAATTTCAAGAAATATTTTCAATGATGTAGGTTTTTTTGCCAATTTTAATTCTAATTTGTAATGCATATACTTGATATTTAGGTTTAGAATATTAAGATAGTTCAATAATCCCCATTTGCAAATCATTATAAATTTTAATATTTCAAAATATTTGTAATGTTAATGTTTAATTATTTATATTTTATTTATAAAACGATTAATAATTTTATATGTTTAAAATTAAGGTAAAGTTTTAAAAATGTGTAATTAATCATTGACGTTAGGACTCCTTACTCGAGATTGAACTATATATGGCATTAGTATGACATGATAGGTACTTGAATGGAATCATTGAAAAATTCTAAATTTATTATAGAGATAGTGACGTGAGATATGCTTTTGACAAAAATGATAATTCATATGGTCCTCCATTCTTTGTGTTTTAGGATTGAATCATTGTTTTTCATTGTCATCAAACGTGGCAACCACCACGTTTGATAAAACGTCACCGATTTTCTATTTTTGACTTCACCGATATTCAAACCATTTCCATATTGATAAAAATAGAAAAAGTCTTGTTAACATGATTTTTTAAGAAGTGAATATAGAGCGGCATCATGACATAGGGCACCTTGTACATGGTGAATTTTGAGGTGTTGAAGATTGGGTTGGTCTCATAGTTCAAATTATGTCGAGGTGAAATTGTTGACTCTTCTTCCATATAAATCATATTATATGGCTATGTTGTGATATGTAGTGCATACAATTAGCAATTGTGAGCGGTGTGATGAGAGCTTGAAAGGGATGTGGCATGTGAATGATGTGGAAATGAGAACAAAGTATGGTGTAAAAAGAAAGGGAATAAAGAAATGATGTTTTTTAATTAAATATTAAGTAAGACATGTACAAGTAATGGAGAATACAATTGTCAATCGTAGACAGTCAAAGAGGAGGGTAGACTGAGAAGGTAGAAAAGAAGAGAGGAATGGTAGTATGGAAGGGCGGGGAAGGGAAATGCAGAGGGGTTTATGAGTGGGAAAAGGTTTAGAGAATGAAGGCGTGATTCCTCGTTATTGCGAGACTGCAATGTCACGTGAAATGTACGATGGAAATGCCAAAGGGGATGTTTAGGACCATTTTCAACAAAATTCTGTAGTTGAACTAAGTTTTATAATTATAAATAAAAATTACAAGTATCGTTGTTTAATGTATTTCTCTGCAAATGATTGTATAAGGAAAACAAGATTTCAACGCAAATATGACTTTTAAAAATACAGACTAGGTGATGAAAGAGTTCACAAGAATCGGGCCTCATAATTTTTTTATACCCAAATGAATTAATGATAGTGCCCTTTGTTGTTAAACCACCTTTGATGAGTCAAAACAAAATAATCCATCCATATATTTGGAATAATAGCCATTGCTCTGTCAACAAAACCAATAATGCACAAGTAGATGTTTTTATCAAGACAACATTTTTTATTAAAGAATTAGTCCCAATCGGGAGTACAAATTATATAGACAGAAATGCGAATGAATGACCACCCTCATCAACAACCAACTTCAATAACAAAATTGACAATAATGAGGGAAAAAAACATTGAACATGAATGACATTTCGAGTAAGAACAATGAAATCAGAGAATTAGAGACAAAAATATGGAATACATTTTCAACATGTCATAGCCCTAATATCTAGAAGAGTGGAGGGTTGAGGGAATACCACAATGAATGTCATCGACAAAGACACCATGGAAGAACCCTATTACCAAAATCAACCGTAGGAGTGCAAGATATAGATGTCGGGGTGGTCACAAACCCATTTTGTGAGGCCAACCCTCGAAACTACTACCCGTGAGAGAGGATAGAATAAACCTGAAGGAGCACACCAAACCAAAAATATTAGAATGCGATGAAAATAAAGAATACTTGAAAATTAAACAAACATGGTTTATTTAGAATAAATTTCAACACATATTGTAAGCATGACAAAAAATTGGGTAAGTTCAAAATTTATTATTAAAATATAGGTTGAACACATTGGAAAGTAGGGGATAACAATGTTAAGTTTGTAGGAGTTGTAATTTGTGGTGAAAATGTATGTTATTAAATTGTTTAAAGTTTGTATGATGGGTAGGAGGAAAAAATTTCGTACAACTACAACATCCATCAACAAAACACTTCCTCTTATGCCTTGATGGATGTCTATACCTTGCTGTAAATATTGTATGTTTCCAAATCCCACAAGTATGTTAGTAAAGGTGAGTCGATGAAGTTGATTTTTTGTTCTGTATCCAGTAATTTTGATATGCCATGAAATGAAATCACATTCCGTTATCTGGTCAAACACTCAGTGTCCATTTACTAAAACTCCCATTTTTCCATTTAAATGTTCCCAAGGTCTTTTCAACAACCCCATTTTTTGAATAACATTAAATCACTACATTCTATGAGATGACATCTCTCTAGGGAATTTTGTCAAATAGTTTGCATGCCTTAAGTATGATGTCATATGTGACATACATATAAAAAAGGGTACCTGCAACTACAACATTTGACAAAAGAACACGTCTTATTATGCCTTATTGTATGTATGTTCGTTGTATTTCATGGATCAATTTCAAAGGGCTATAACCAAGGTTTAGTTGAACCTATGACCTCCAACAATGATGCATGGGTTGGACATTATTGTACAACAATGGGTCAATCATGTCTACCAAATGCTTTGTTTTCGATAACGTGATAGGGCGGATAGTGTCAAAAAATGCCCCTTCTAAATCTCCCACAACATTTGTCAATGGTCAATAAAAAACTTATAAAGAAATCTATGAAATTATTAAATATTTATAATTAAAAAACATAAGTATAAATGGACGTCAATATTAAACTTGGGCTAGAATCATAACTACAAAATCTCCCTCACCTTAAATACATCGAACAAACAATCTAAAAAAACATGAAATCTCCCACCAAGAATATGTACAAATTTATTTGACCTTAATAAACTCAATGTAAAAACAACACAAATACATCCTTTTTGAATGGATTAATTAAAAAGGATAGGAACACATGGATTAATTAAAAAGGATATGAACACATAGATTAATTAAAAAGATAAGAACCCAAAAACATTAGAAAATGACAAAAATTAATGTTAAGGTTGATTAATTTCCCCTTCAAATGCAAAGTTTCAAACACTCCATTGATATGTTTAATGTGTTTTGAGTAGTGAGGAAAACACGCAAGAGCAGGTGTGGAGCAACCTTTTTTCAAAAAAATATCAGGATTGATAATTATTAAATATTTTAAGCTTCACTTTTATTTTTCTTTTCATTTGAGTAAAACCATTTTTCTGTCATACAAGAAAGTAGTTTCCTCTGGCTTATTTTTGTTTTCATAAAAAAAATTGGCCATTCAAAAGATAGTTTGGGATGCCACTAAAAGGGAAAAGTAGTAGAAAACCCTCCACTTCCACCATTTTTAGACACTGCCATACATTTCAGAGCACATATAAATGTTGGATCCTAAAGACTAAAATACCCTGTTCTAAATCTCCCATTATGACAGAGGCTTGTGAAGATGTTGACAAAGGTTGGGAACTCAGAGACACAAAATCACACACTTTGGGTAATTATCTAGTCCTGATTGCATACTACTATTCATATGATTCTTGAGTAAGAAAAGTACTAATTAACCCATGTCTTTGGCCACCTTTCTTTGCATTTTGTTGTAACTTTCAGCATTTCACCCTTACTTTCTCGACCTGCATTTTTACTCTTCAAATTTTGTCATCTGAAACCAAGGTGCTTAGCCAGATGCCAACGCCAGTGCCCTTGTCCTCTTTGTAATTTACTCACACTTTTTGGGTCCTTTTTAGCCATTTGAGCATCTTATATTTTTGTAGTTGGCCTTTTCGGGGTTAATTACAAAATTCAAGCACGGGAATCATATAAATATAAAGTTATGTGATCATAATAAAGGACCAAACACTAAGCATTAGCTATCAACACCTAAGGCTGAATCCATTAAGGCATCTAAGAGGTCCATTGCATCCATCTAGATACATGATAAGGGACACAAGGGCTGGTTCATCTGCATACACTTCACAGGAGGGAAGTTCATTTTATTCCATGCACACATTTACTACATTTCTTTACATCTAGGTTACTTTGCTCACTATCAAGTGCGACACGCACAAGAGCAACCTAGGAAATGATTTCCACACACACGTATATAGAAATACATTGGGTTTGAGATGTAATGCAACACTCAGTTGTAATTTCACCATTATGACAATCGAGGACAGTCTAACCTCTCATTTTGCATCTTTATTTTTTAGGATTTGATGTCTATTTGAGGGTTTTGCAGGTTCATACTTCATTATAGGTTTACAACGAGCTTGAAAATCTTGGTGTGACCAAAGGTGACTATAAGTGAACACCTTGTGACACCTTTTACATATACCTAGGCACCAATAAACATGCCTAGGGCACTCATGGGTGCCCCTGTTCCTCTCTAGGTGCCCTAGTCTAGCCCGCTCCTCCGCTTTGTACTTTTCTCGAGCTTCAAAGTGCGATGGTTAGTGCTTGGTCTTTTCCAATTTTCTAACTCTGTGCATTCACCGAACTCGTGAATCAGCTAAGTCTTTTTTTCCTTCCTTTACACCTAGCGTTTTACATTTCATTGCTTAGTTTGCTTTGGTATATTTATGTACTTCATTGTTGTATTTATTTACTACTACTATAACATCAGATTAGGCATAATATTTCATATTTTGAATAATCATTTTGGTGAACTTGAAATCAATCTACACGTTATTATGAGGTAACTGCACCAATTTGGGGGGCCAAAAAGTAGACACAAATGTGGAAATAAGAAAAATGCGTACGCGCTTTTATGATAATAAGTATGCATTTTTTTGTTTTTTTGGGTTGGTAATTCACGAAGCTCAAACACATACACGTTATAACATGTACACATTATGTGAAACTATAAATAAAAAAATCAAGGCCTTCCTCATTTATGCTTCCCCAAACATGAATTTGAGAGCAAACCATGTAGTCATGTTTTCTATTCAACCGATCCCTTCCTCATTTCTATTGCTCCCAAGATCATCTGAAAATCGCCGTGAAGATTAGAATCGAAAATGGTGCTATGGAGAAGAGAAAGAAAGTTAAGGAATTTTTTTTTCTCTGAATTGCATTGAAATTTGGTAATTATTGTAGATTTTAATTAAATACATGTTTTTATTGTTACAGTTCCACCACAACCACAAAAACCCGTAAATCTTATCAACCCTCCTAGCCCTCCTACAATTATTGAACATCCCTAGGTAGTTAGGAGGATTTAGTAGCCCATATAGTGGAAAATAAAATTGAAATTGAGGAATTAATTAAAACAATGAGGGATTCCCATTCTACAAACCCCCACCGTGCCTCACTTATAAACACATTAGAGGCATTATTGGCTCAGGTTGATGTAGAAACGAGTCAAATTGATCGTTGGACATCTTATAGAGAGAATTGTAGGGAATATTATGCTAATAAATTATCATATGCTAATGTAAATAAAAAAATTACAAAATACCGCATATGTGCATTATTCACAGACCCCAGAACCAATTTTCCTATGTCATTGTCATGCAAATGGTTTCCAATCCACTGGTGCAATAATGATATGATAAATTTTTTTTTTTTTGAGACCGATGGTAGATGGTATTTGATATTCCACCTTGCAATAACAATGAGGTTCCACTATACTTTTGAGGAAACTCTATTGCAAGTTTATCCTCAATGAGATCCCGAACTATTTTGACTACCGCAAGTTTCAGGGCCGAGGAAAAGGCTCTACACAGGATAGACCAGGTGCACAATATGCACCTATTCAACATGGTAGAGTCCCCACACAAAAGCCCCCTCATCTTGAGACTTTCCTTGTAACAGTGAAGGAGACAATAGATATTGATACACTACACGTGCTTCAGGTGCTCTCTGATACCCTTGTCCGACATATGAGGAAGATTTCTAATACCGATGTTGGTGGAGGTAGACAGAGTATTCCTCCAGGTAGTAGTAGCATGAGGCCACATCTTTGCACATGTCATGTGGTAGCATATGCTTGGGACCCAATGAGGATGATACTTTCATGTAGACTGGTGTTGGTGGAGTTGCCATTGGTGGTACACATGATAATGTGGCTATGTATGACACTTTTTTGAGTGATACATTTGGATTTTAGACATCGATGACACCTTCACAGGTATTTTTTATTTTTTATTACATGTTACAAAAAGATCTGAGTACTTGATTTACTTATATATATTAAATTTTTAAAATACTTGTATTTGAACTTGGTCAATTTTATTAACTTACACATACATATGTACATGTATGCATTAATATTACAGCACACGGAGGGACGTCATCATCCCAACCATAGGTTACAAGCACCACGGCTATGCATACATTCATAGAGGTAATTTAGAATGTTAATCGTGTAAAATTTTCACGTATGTAAATATATATAACTTTTGAACTCAA
Source organism: Taxus wallichiana var. yunnanensis (assembly GCA_018340775.1). Lineage (NCBI taxonomy): Eukaryota > Viridiplantae > Streptophyta > Pinopsida > Cupressales > Taxaceae > Taxus > Taxus wallichiana. The sequence goes on along the minus strand of CM031243.1, from coordinate 724,836,222 downwards.
ATATATGTCTATATATGTATGTTCTTGTATATATATTATATATGCTCAACTAACTTGACGTGATATATTTTTTATAAAGTTGATGACCTCACTAGACACACCACCATCTTTGCATGAGGAGTAGAGAAAGGTGTTGCCGTTGTGATTTCATCTGTGCAACAACTCACTGAGGTATACAAACTATGTATTTTTTTGTTAAATAGCTCATGTAATTCATATTATGTTCAATTATTTTAATAATTTCCTTCATTGTAGCATCATGTAGATAATCAACGTGACTACATTGTGTATACATAGGAGTTACCCGTGATAGGTAGCAGATCCATGTTCATATGATTCATAGGCGTGGCGCGGTAAAAAAATAGTTGTATATTGATAAAATTAGTTAAAATATTGTCATTACACATACATGTACTTAGTTGGCGTAAATTTTTAGATCTACATTCAAATTTTTTATTGTTAATATAGTTCTATAAGCTAATTTTGATGTTTGATTTTGTAATCTTATGTGTATGTAGGGTTCAACCCCTTCCATTTTTACTTTGAGGGCATAGACTCCTCGAGCTCATCATTTTGACACCCCCATTCATGATCTAGTAGCTCTCGTTGACTCATTGAGCATGAGATGCAGATTCAGCGTGACCAAGAGATTGGTAAGTGCGTGTACATGTAAATAGTTTCATTAGCATGGTATTATACATGTTGAAAACTTATACATTATTATTATTATTATTTTGCATTTATAGGTTCAACTACAATTGATTTTTGAGCGTAAGAGGACTCGTAGTCAGGCCATGGAGGATCCAAAGTCATCTCACAGATCTCCATCTACGTCTAAGGGAGGGCCTTCTTTGAGAAAGGAAAAGAGAGGGATAGATTTTGATGAATAGGATGTGTGTGTGTGTGTGTGTGCGCGCATGTGTGTGTGTTTTATGAAATTTAGTTTATATAATCATGTGCATGGCATTGTATGCATGGTTAACATTGTATGTATGCCTATATAGCATTTACTTGGTATTATATGACATATTCACATTTTTATATTTATTGTGAATGTTAATACTGTTTGGAACTCAATATTTTGTTACAAGACCTTACATTTTGAGATTATAATTATATCCAAACTAATATGATGTGCACTTGACAATATAAGACATTATGGATATTTTTTCATTTATTGGCCTTGTATACTAGCGTTTTCGATGTATACTATGCATGAAACTTTGAAAATCAATATTTATATAACATGCATAAAGAGTTATCATATCTGAGTAATTATTCATTCAATTTATCAATGTGTATATGTTTAGAGAACCCTTTCTAAACCTAGGGTTCAAAGTTTCAATTCAAATTAAATAAGATATATTATTGATTTTTTATAAATTGTTTGTGGTTTCATAATAATAACATGACTAAGTATCCATATTCATTATTTATGTGATTGTGATTTTCATACAACACTTACTCTTGTATTTACCTTACTTGCGCTTCTTCTTGCTCTTGGTCTCTTTGTACTAGTTCTTGTCTTATCATGCACCTACTACCTTATTCAATTCTTCTTAGTCTTCTCCCCTTTGTTATAACACCTCAGACAATCATTAGGACCATCACTAACTTGATTCATAAGGCTCCAAACACCACTATTGTTCATCTTGCCAAAACTGTCAACTATGCCCCTTAAGACAATGTATCTTGCAACAAACATGGATAGAAGGATCTAAGGATACCTAGAAAGTCTTACAAGCTTCATTAATTCAATTTTTCCATCCCTAAGGTGCTCCCAAAATCTCAGACTCCAAATCCTTCTACAACTCCTTAGAGCTCACATTTTCACTTTTCACTCTCAAGCACTAACTAGCAGCATTGTCCTTTGTATTGCGTGTAGCATATATCCACTTGTATGAGGTTCCCAAGGACAACTCAAGAATATTCAAGCACCCATTAAGCCTATTATACTTCCCTAGAGTTTCAATGCTTAGCTCAATATATAAAGCTTGGGTTCTTTGTAAAATGGCTTCTCAAAGCCACTTGGTAAAAAGGTAGGGGGTAGATGGGTGGATGCAAAAATGTGTATTGTTCATGATGAAAATGTCCATTTCCATAGGAGAAAGCTTAAAATCCTGGATAAGTTTTATGAAGTTGCATTTCTTACTTTTTTCTCTAGCTATCTTTCAGTGTCTCTCTGCATCCAAGGATTGAGGACTATTAACGCTTTGTGGCGAGGATTGGACATTCGGGGAATCATCAGTGTCCGAATCGAATGTCATTGCATTTGGAGAAAAATTCTCAAACATTGGAGTAATGCATCTTGGAAAATAAAATTGAACCTTAGAAACCCTCTCAAATTGCCAACTTACACAAGCACTAGACATATCAAGCTTTGTTCTTCGAATGAAACCTTCATTCCAAAACTTGCAATTGAAAGAATTATTCAAAAGAGCGTAAAAATGATCAAATTTTCTTGGCATCCTAATCCGTCAGACCCAGAAATACCATTGGAATTGTTATTCTCAATTTACAACACTCTTGGAGCTCCAAATATTTCACAAGCTATAAAAAAAGGAGATAGTTGTATTGGGTAACATTTCTTTGTGCAAGCTTCCCACAGGGAAGGGGTTGCTTAGAAAAGGGAACACACTCACCTTACTTAGCAACTCTTCCTCAATACATGCACACACTCCACTTGCAACAATGATCTTAACTATTCAAATGAGAACAATGTTATTTGTGTTATTTGTGTTGTTATTGATGTTGAGTGACATTGATGACAAAAAAATGAGTGGTGAAGTGAGGTTCTGTAAAAGGCATGAAGGTTGATTGGTAGTGTCTTATGAGCATTGAGGATGGTTACATGATGGAATCGGATGCTATGTGCTTGCATTGTGAGGTGGTTGATCACCAAGGAAGATTGCAGTTGACATTCTTAGCTCGAAGTTTCTACAAGTCAAATATGATGATGTTAACATGGTTTACAGTGCATTCCAGGTCTTTTGGTGGAAGTCTTAGTTGAAACTGACTCATGTAGGCATGTTTCTAGAGCTTGATGAGGTGTGAAAGGTTGGTACAGGTCATGAAAAGATCATGTGAGCATGGGAGAACCCTAAAAATGTTTTCTAGGGATTTCCGTATGAGTAACAAGATGGTGTATTTTAGCTCCTTAAGGCAAATTTCAAATGTTCACCAAAGTTGGCCTTGAGGACTAATGTTGTCCTATGTACGCGTTGATGCAAATGGGATATGGCTTAGAGGTAAAGGTAAAAATATGGATAACCAACTTATAGAGAGCATCTAGGGATGTCTTGTAGTTCTCCATGCCAAATTTTATAAAGTTTTGAAGAGGTATATGAAAGTTAGTGCTTTCAGGTTACTTCGTCCGGGGGTAGTCCCTTAAGAGCCCTGAGAGCAAAAAGGATATAAGTTTTTGGGTGATTTCTTAGTCACCATGGAACCTTGAAAGGTATCATTTGATAATACACCTCTACATTGGTACCCTCTACAAAATTATGTCTTGGTTTTATCCATTTAAATTCGATATTCTCGTGGTCCTATTGTTTGTAACTGTGCCGAATAGTTCAGTTTGAGTCAGTGTAAGGATTTTTCGATGCTATATTTTGTAAATGGAAGATTATGACACCAAACAAACTATGCACACATGTTGGGATGGCTTATAAAATGATTGGTAAGGCTTTGTTTTGGTTCCACCTATGGTCCTGCTTTCGGGCTACTTCGCTTAGGTGTAGTTCCTTAAGAGCCCTGAGAACAAAAAAGGCTATAAGTTCATCGGGTGATTTCTTGGTCACAAAGTGGCACCTTGAAAGGTCTCATTCCTACCATAAACCTCCAAATTTGTACCATATATAAAATCATTTCTCAAATTTTTCCATATTAATGCAGCCCTCTCGTTGTCCTATTGTTTATAACTGCGCCAAATAGTTCAATTTGAGTCAATTTAAGGTTGTCCGATGTAAAATTTTGTAAACGGAAGCTCGTGACACCAAAATGATTGTGCACATTTATTAGGATGACTTGGTAAATGATTTTGAAGGCTTTGATTCAGTTCCTTATAGTCTTGGTGCTTCTGGGCTACTTCGTTCGGGTGTAGTCCCTTAAGAACCTTGAGAACAAAAATAGGTATAAGTTCGCTGGGTGATTTCTCAGTCACTGTGGCACCTTGAAAGGTATGATCTGATCCTACACCTACATGTTGGTACCATCTATGAAATATCATCTCAGTTTTATCCATATTAATTCAGCCCTCTCGATTTCATATTGTTTGCAAAAGCACCATATAATCCAATTTGAGTTAGTGTAAGGTTGTCCATGCTATATTTTACAAAAGCAGTAAGGTCGCGGCACCAAACGACTCTGTACACATGTCAAGATGGCCTGTAAATGCTTAGGGATGATTCATTTCAGTTCCCTATGGTTCCAGTGCTTTTGGGATACTTTGTTTGGGCGTAGTCCCTTAAGAGCCATGAAAACAAAAAATGGTATAAATTCGTCGGGTGATTTCTCGATCATCGTGGCACCTTGAAAGGTCTCGTCTAATCCTACACCTCCACATTGGTACCCTCTACGAAATATTGTCTCATTTTTCTCCATCTAAAGGCCCTCTCGTTGTCCTATTATTTGCAAAAGCACCAAATAGTTTAGTTTGAGTCAATGTAAGGTTGTCCGATGTTATATTTTGTAAAAAAGCACGTGGAACCAAACCAATCATTGCACACCCGTGTCGGCATGGCCGAGATAATTTTTGGGGATGTGTCATTTTGGAGCCCAAAATCCTTCAATGTGAAATAAGTACTATGAAACATGTTAAGAAGAGATGGTTCATACAATATAAGTGGTGAAATGAGAATTGTAAGAAGAGATTTTTCATACAATATAGGTGGTGACATGAATTTTTTTGCTTATTGTTCCTTTCTAATATTTAATTTCCCTTAGCTTCTCTTAGCTTCAAGAATAATAAATTATCTACTAACAGTGTCAACCACGTGAAGGTGGAAGCTTTTTTTGGCACCACTAACCTATGTAAACATGTTAGTAAACAATTAAATAAAATTTTAAAACCTACAAAATTTAAACAAAATCATTAAAGTAAATATTCAAATTAAATTCATGTAGATGTATATCTAATCTTAAGTGAACATACCTTTAGAAATTCAATCCAATGAACTGCAAGGATCAACTCTACTCTTGACAGTAGCAAGAATTGCTTCATGATCTGATTCACGAACCTTCCACAGATTCTTGTTTGATGACCTACCTTGATATTTGATCAATTGAATATTTGTTGCAAGAACCAAATGTGAATAGTGAAGTATCTTCTATGTACTTCATAGTCTTCAAACAACCAAGTGTTTGATTTTTTTATAGGATATCGTCGAAGCCAAGTTCTAGTGACTACCACTAACCCAGTGGGATACTCAAGGTCTTCACCATCAATGACTGTGGAAGTCCTTATTTTTCCTCTACACAACGAGACAAGAAGTAATATGTTCCCTCTTCATTAAATTCTGTCACAATAAAACTGCAAAAACGTGCCCTACATCACAAATTAAAACTCAAGTCAAATTTAAAATACATTAAGAGTTGATCATTTAATAATTTATAAATTTATAACATGACATACATATGTACCTTGTTGCACTAAATCGAGACTTGGTCAAAGTCAAGTGATGTTGTCATATGATCTGAAGACATTGTAAGTTGTAATGCTCATGGAACTTGATATGTGTCAAGTGGAATTAGAGGTCTATAAGTCCATTCATCCACCCATTGTTGTGACTCACATTCATTCCACACAAAATTAATGCATGATATATAAAAACATGCCATTCACCTAGTATGAATTGTGTAAAAACTTACATTTGAACTATGAAATGAGTGCATATCACTTGATCCTGTAATTGTCATACAATCTTCATAGCTTGCCAAATTTTATTCCTCTATTAACTAGAAATATCTATGAACCATTGAACTCTCTTGAGATTCATGGCCCATGTTCTTGACACACCAATCAACAATGCTTTTTGCACCTGTAAATTTAGCACCATATTTGAACTTTAACTCTTCTCTTACAAGGATCTTTTCACACATGCTCTTGCACCATCATGCTCTCCTTTCCCATGTCCTACCTTAGTAAAAATCCATATATGTTGTACACCTATTTCTATGTGCATCCTACTTAGCTAATAAAACATCCGTGCATTCTTGAATTGTGATGTGCAGTTGTTCGACCAAATGTAATGTTGATTGAAAAAATGTTCCTCTCATTCAAGTTCGCATAAAAAACTAGAAACACCCTTGCACATATTTTGTAGAATGTGTCCGATCATCACTGATGTAGAAATGATACTCTCTTAATATTTTTCGATCTTTCTCAGTGCTTTCTAAAGAGTGAATGAATGTTATATGCATGAAAATAACAACTTGCACTGAGTTATAGTATTGTGATTGAACCTCCATTTACGGCTATAATGAGTAATTCTCTGTAAAGTCAACTATTCAAACAATAGTACCAAGTGGAAATGTGTCCTTGCTTAACTTAAATTGTTCATCCAACCATTGAGTTTTATGTGTGTGCCTTCATACTCATAAAAAATTTCTCTCTCTGAATTTGACCATATAGTTTGATATAGGTAATTTTTCTATAACAAGCTCACACCTCTTAGATTATTTTCCATATTTTAATTCATATGCCACAGATTTATATTTGTTGAAACCAACTAATTCTTTTCCTATTGAATGTGTACTCTCCTCATGGATACAACTTTTCAATTTTGGTAAGCCACCACATACGTTGCACATTCCATCCAAACATGCTTTGTTATAAAAAAATTGTCCAATTGATCTTTCACAAAATATCATAGGAATAAATTCCCTTGCATATTTTGGTGGGACATTTAATCCACACTCCTACAACATGATGTTAGTATGAAAAACAAAATGTACTTGACAAAAATATCATAATGCATTGAAAATTCAACATGATGCCTGCAACAACAAGTGGTACATGAGTGATTCATTTTCACACAAAAGGGTTTGTTAATTTCAAAAAATCTTTGGCTAATATTAATTTTTGAATTTTCATTCTTAAAATTAGAGAACAATTGTGTTTGAGTCATATCCAATAAATTTTTTGCACACGATTCACGATTACGAGAACCTATTCTTCTTTTTATTGTATCTCTTCTATTCGGTGACACCGTTGTGTTCTCATCCCAAAACTTTACAAGTAATTCTTTTAGAATATAAGATATATCCTTGTTTTCCTTGGGAGTCTACTAGAGAATGCCCAATAGTCAATGTTATTAGTTGACTCAAGATTTTTGCGTCTCCCAATTGGTTTCATTAGTTTTTTTTCTGTTTACCTTCAAATCTCTACTTATTTTTCTAATCAAACGTTTATTAACTATTTTATCACTTACTATACAATTAGTAAGTGCACGCCGTGTAACATTACTATCTTTGGTGAGTCTATTGACACCTACAGTTTGATATGCTTTATGCATATTTTCAACAGTAATTGACGCATTTCAATCATCAACATTAGATGTTATTAACCCTAGGGTCTTCATTGTAGGTCTCATCTTAATTAATTTCATCAACGTAACAAATAATTGACATCTTTGTGTATCATTTAAATTTTCAAAGTAATTATCCCAAATTTCCCTAGCTTTTCTTCTCACATTTCTTTCAGACATTTTGTTAGGCATTGGTTTTATAATGTTTTCATAAATTTCAATTAAGTGAATGGGTTTTCTATGAAAAATGGAAGGAGGTGTTCTTAGAGGTAAAGATTCATTAACAAGGTTACTTTCTTCATTCAGTGTTTCCATCCAAATTTCGGATTAACATTTGGATTCTCAGGTAAAGGTTCAACATTTGGATTCTCAAGTAAAGGTTCAACATTTGGATTCATATCAATTTCTTCATCCATACCAACATTATCATTCAATTCATTATCAATATTCATTGCAAAATCATTATTCTCTACATTTTCATTTTGTATTTCATCCTCATTTTCTAAAACATTAGGTACATTTGATATAGTAGATGTACCTTGCCCATCACGAAGATTTTTTTGCATTCGCTTCACTTTATTTATTCTCATCTCTTCCAATTGCTTCACTTTCTTATTCTTGATTATCAAAAAAAGAAATAGTAGGGGTAGGGGACAAGCTCAACTACTCAAAATTCATGAAATAATATTCAAGAATGTGCAGAGCAGACAGAAAGGGAAAAAAATCTCGTGAAAGAGATGAAAATGACGTTGGATGGGTATGAACTATATATAATGAAAAATTGCATGCGTTATAACGAGTACATGATATAATACTTACGCGTTTTGTGTTTTTCCTTTTTCCAAGGCATGCCTCTAGGCTTGGATCCGGTTTGGATCCCCAAGCCTGAGGCATGGACCTGCAAAACACAACAAACCATGTTTTTTTGTAGAAAAATGGTAAAATACCTATTCCGCCATAATAAATCAAATTAAAACGATCAACCAATTTAATAAAAATATGACTACGAGGTCGAGCAAACTTTCTTCTTTCTAAAAATATGATTTTTCAATTTTTTTGACTAATATAAGGTTTCCATACTAATTATTTTCTAACTATGCCTTTTTGTAGCTATTTTTTTGGAGTTTATACACGTCTATCTTTCATCGTGTATCTTTTTTTTGACTCATCGAAATTGAATTAAAAATTTTAGGCCCAAACTAGGACTAATTCTATACATATTAAAAAAACTAATTTTCGATATTTTTGAGGTAGTTAGGGGGCACGGTTAAAGCTCCGTTATTTTTCAAATTTTAAAATTTATGTACTAGAAAAATCATAAAAAAATACTCACTAAAATTTTTTAAAAAATTCTAGCCCAAACTAGATGCTCTTATCTATCTTTCTACCAAAGGGTTTTCAAAAATACTAAATAGTGCTAAAAAAATGGTGGGGGCATGACTGACTGTCTACTATGTTTTTAACAAAAACATGAGCACTTGTTGGTATTTTAGTTCTTTAACCCACTTAAACTTAACATCTTCCAATTTTTGAGTGTAACTATTTCAAATAACTCATAGAAGTTGAAGATTTGTATTTTTAGAAAAATGTGTCCACTTAAGACCCCTTTTGGCCCCCCAACTTGGTGCACTTACCCTAAGATATTTATTGCTTTATCATCATGAGTATCTCAATTAATGACTTCTTTCTCATCAATCCTGAATTAAGACATAGAATCCAAAATCTCCTCGCTACTACTTGCATTCCCCTATATGCATACATACTCGATATCAAATATTTAATTGATGCATTTTCCGAACATATTGAATTTCCATCTAACCCATTGCTGATCTTGCTACCTTTGATAATGATCCACCCTTGCATATCATGATTCACATTTATAATGTTGGTATTAAGCATACTTTAATCGATAATGGATATGAACTCAATATTTTTCCTATGTCATTCCTTGAAAAGCTTGGTCTTTCTACTACCAATGTTAGTCCATCATCTCTTTCCCTTCATGCATATGATGGTTCTTCATCCATGCGTAGGTCACATTATTTTACCTATCAATGTAGGGCCAAAACCCTCAACACAATATTCTTTGTCATTGAATTTCTAGTTCATATACCTACTTACTTGGTAGGCCATGGATCCACGCCATGAAAGTTGTTCCTCTACAGTGCATCATTGTGTCAAATTCATACATGAAGGCATCAAGTATATAGTTCCTCGTGATAGCCACCCATTCAAATATTGTGACCATGATCCCAACACTACACTTCCTACTCCAAGGTCTGATACTATTGATGAACCACAACCCATAAATGAGATACCACATTTACCACCACTTGAAGGTGTTATTTACATGTTAGATTCGGTCCCAACTACATCTATGCCCCCCGCTTCTACTACTACTATGATTCTTTATTAGGGGCTTGTCCCTACATCAAATGTCATACCACCCGCCGTACCTTCTCATGCACACACCACATATACGCCACCTCACTTCACATGTACACTTTTCATGAATGATTTTTATTGGGAGCACATTCCATTTGATCCTACTTGCGATGTTAGTATATGTTCCCATGATGGTATAACTCGGGTAGGATTTTATTTTGAGGTTCTTTATCCTCCTACCCATGATCCTCATCTCTATCATAGATTCACAATATCACTTTGTTTATTACAATCAGTGTGTATTTCGTCTCACTTTGTCTCTACCTTGTGCGAGCCCCTCGCTCTTCAACACTTACATTGGGAAAATCTTGGCTTGCTTACTTGGGGTACATTAGACCCCACCATACGATACATCATTTCCCTTTCCGTTTGGTCACGTTTTTAGTTGCAATGAATCCTTCCTTGGCTATTCACCTAATCTCACTTGGTAGTATGCACACGGGTGGCCATTGCCTTGTTTTACTGATGAGTCGGGCATGTATAATCTACGCCTCAATGGATATTTAATTGACCAACCTGACATTATAGCTTATCAGGTCTCAGATGCCTCACCATATGCTTTTGACCCTGACAATGATGACCGTTTAGATGAATTTACTTGATCACCTTCGTTATTACACACTTGGGGGGAATAAAATTATTTTCCCTCTCCCCCTCCTAACATCACTACCCATCTTATATTCTCATCACCTTGCATCCTACATATCTGCATACATTACTACCATTGTTTCCCATGATGACACACCATGTTATTGTGGTGCTTACGTGACTATTGAGGGATCTCTCACAATAAAAACCTCATTCAATTATCGCATTACATAATCACTTACATACATCCATTTATGACCATGACACAAACAACACAATTTTTCATCATTTCTTACACTTTGCTCAATCAATCATGTATTACTTCTTACACTTTAGCCGCATCACACAACATCTATTCCTAAAAACATCCATCAAATAACACACTGATCACCATACACTTGGGGGCATTGTATCCCCCCACCCTTCTAGTGTTATAAACTAGTTTCCCACTCACACACATTGCATCTCATCTTTTACACTCATACACATTCTCTTACACTCGCATCATCATTACCCGATGACGCAATCTTGTGCTACGGTTCACACTTGACTATTGAGGGAATCCTATATACATGAACCTCACACACTGCACATTATACACACCATGCATTCTCACACACTTGACCATATCACACATTTTACACTAGACACATTCACCACACACATCTTTGGCATTACTTAGTCACACTATACATTACACATTTCACACAACATGCGTTATAAATATTCAATTTTCTCTTTTTCATCATCTATCACACATTTTACATCTTACTCACTATACAAATTCACGCTACATATTTCTTACATCTAATTTTATGCATTGCACTCATTAGTTGACGATGCACTCTAGTTTCATGGTTCATACTCAAATACTGAGGGTATAAATCAAAATTGAACCTCACCTTGATCACACTTACATCATTCTTCACAATTAATCAATCGATCCTTACAACACACTATGCGACATTATTAGCCACAACCTTATACATGCATCTTGTGATATATGCCTTATGATAAATAATCACACTTGCTAGCATCTTCCACACACATTTTTTGATATACAATTTATGTTAAATCATCACACCCATTTGGATTTTTCTTTGTTCATCTCTTGATATACACCTTATGCTAAATCATCATGCTTGCTAGAATTTCCCACACATTTTGTGATATATGCTTTGTCTAAATCATCACACCCATTTCAATTTTTCTTCACTCATCACATGATTTATGCTCTACGATAAATCATCACATCCTAACAAATTCATCTACAATCACAATATTAATCATTTTTCTATCGCATTAACACCATATGCTGAATCGATCAAACCATTTCCCGATGATGCACTCTCGTTTATGGTTCATTCTTATCACGAGGGATCATAAATAAATGAACCTCATTATATACATACACATCCACTGGGGGCACACTTCTCCTATCATTCATATTACATTCCATTCCATCTCATCCACATCATGCTGGGTCAATGCATGGTGTTGTGTTCCACTTATTTTCCTGAAAACGTGAGCGAGGAGTGTGGCAAGGTGTAAAATAGAAGTGGTTCACGTGAACACCCCCTTCATGTGAACCACGTTCGCGTGAAGTGCCACATATGGCATTGAATTTGGTTTGTGCAAATGTGGTGTTTGTGCAAACACCCTTGTTTATATATTGGAGGCGTTGCGAGGAATTCACTTTTCCTCCGCCCGCCTCCTTCGTACAAAAACTACACAGAGGCATCGAGCCCATCGAGCCCACCAACCCCAATGAGTGTAGATCGAGCCCAATGAGCCCACCAGTGAGGCCATTGACAAGCACCAGGTATGGAATAGGTTGTTTTATTGGTGAAAATGGAGGATCCCATGTATTTGGGCTTAAAATAATTGAAACCCTAGCTCATTTTTTTCAAAACCCCATTTAAAATCTCTTGTATCATGACTAGGCTTCACAAATTTCAGTGTTCAATGTCCAACACGAGTATGTTGTGGGCTTCGATTGCAATGCGCTTATTAATTTGGCAATTACTAGATTTAGGGACCTATCAAAGCAGTCCTACCTAAACTGACTCAGTGTGCATCTTAATCATTGTGTGCTCCTTGCATTTTTGTCCCTTGGACCAAGTTTCCATACATGTGTAACAAAGATCCTTTCAATGTAGATTAGAAAGGAAAACAGGTCTAAAACTCTAGCTTTTTATGAACCAACACTAGATATTACAGAGGATTTAGAGTTTTCAATTGCCTTAGGGTCGAAATTTGTTTCCATGAGAAGTTTGGAAGTTGAACTAGTTGCAAATCAGCTCCTACATCTTCTGAATAGGCCTCTATTTTTTTGAATGATATCCTCTGATGTGCTAGGCTTCAAAGCCTTAACATACCCCATCATGGATTCCTTTGATCCAACAATGCACATAGCGACCAAGAGGTAAATAGCCATAAAAAACTACTCACACATTCATAATTTCAAGTGTGCCCACCATATCTAGTTGAGGTGTTTATTACATTTATGATTTATCTCATACATGCTATTTTTATCCATGTTTATGATGGCTTGTAACATATACCTTCTCGTATACTAATAATGTTGTGAAAACTATAATTTTGCTGTAATGATATATTAAATTTAAAATATACCTTCTGTAGAATAATGGTGATGTGAAAATTATACAAACCTTGCAAAAACCTTGCACACATCATGCATACTACTTCTTGTCCATCCCATGATTTCATATCTTTCTACTGCCCACCATATTATTACCACTCCTTTTTGTGTATAATATAGTGTTCCTTCTTTCATTTCTAGTAGTATCACATGGTCTTGGAATTTTATTAGGAAAGTATCCTAATTAGGTACACCAAAATATTGTAATTTTTATCTTTCTTCCATTTTTACCATTCTTATTAGTTTGATTTCATGATATATATGCATCCAATTATTCAAATCCACATCATAATCCACACTAATGGATGAAGGTATCTCTACTAGAATATGGATATCCTCATTGGGATGGGTGTAATCCTTATATGTGTAAACTTATATAACTATCCTTTTTCTGGCTTGGTAGGGAATCTGATTCCATATTTTAAATATTTGTCTAAGAATGGTTTATTTGATTGTGTATTATGAGGAATCTTCCAAGTATTACACAAAGGTTACTCAATTATATTTTTCTCTAATTTTACTAGTATTTCTTCTAGAATTGGGAATTATTTTCATGCTTGTTAGTCCATCTTAAACCACATTTTAGTATCCTACACATAGGGGAAATGGTTTTTTTGGGATACTGTAAGGATTTTGTCTAGTCCTATTTATAGGAATGATAATAATAGAATCATCCAAGTGTTATTCCATCTAATTAGCTATTTTATTGATTTTCATATTTCTATCATATGCACATTTCTTCCCAATTGCGACTAGGTAATGTGTCTCATTTGTTTTCATGTTAATAAGTTCAAAATCATCGTGTAGGATATGATATCCTACTCTTATTTCAATATCCTCTAGTCAGTCAATTGGATTGATTGTCCCATAGTCAGATACAATTAACATCATTAGGTTATATACCAAAACTAGTGCACCCATATTTTCCCATGTGGATCTAGGCATCATATTTATAGTACTCCCAAAATCAAACACTAGATCCTGGATCTCATATCCTCCTAAAATATATCCACATCCCATGGTATTTTTTTCACGTATCAAATTGGCTTGGTAGAGTGCACAACTACATTTATTACACTTTCCAAGAGAGTTGGTTCAAGTTAGATGTGTTTTGAGAAATATTTTTACCACACGATACATTAACTATTTTGAGAAGATCAATGAGTGGAGACACTAATCCTTCTTGTTTTAGTTTTTTCACTATTTCCCCTATACCTATGCTTCCACTTCCCTATTTTGTATAGAATTAATCAATATTTTTTCCTCTTCCAACAATTCCTTTTATCTTTTTAGGTCCAAATATTTTCCTCATGTGCGTGTTATATTTGAGGATCCCTAGACATCTACATGGTTCCTAACGCTTATTCCTTAGTTTTTGATATGGTGAAGGATTACAAACTTATATTTTCACTAGGTACTATTATCTCCGAATCACAACACCATTTTGTTTGTACAAGTGTGTGTTCTTGAGCTCACAATGTGATTGGATAACATGGGTACTATCTGCAAGTTGTGGGACTTGCTACTTGAGATAGACCTCCAGAGAAAGTTGGTTCTTACTCCTAAACTATCTGCCACAATATACTCTAATGTAGGAAAAATATCTATACTAATCTAACCTTCCAAGGGACCATAGAGAGAGAGAATGCATGAAAACAAAGCCTACACTAGAGCGGTGATACACCAAAAAAGGATGGAATGAGGATAGCTTTCCAATGTGTGAAAAATAGAAGCAAAATGCATACTAGAAGAGGTGATAACAGTCCTCCACAATCTAGCAAATGCATTCACAACCATAGTTCATACATGCACAATAATAATGAATCCCTAAAACAGAATATAATAGATAGAGTATATATGTAATGAGATTGAAGGGGAAAGAAGAATGCAAACCAAACACAACAAGGGAAGATACATCAAAAAATTTGCATCTAGTGCTGCTTTGAAATACACAGTTCAATCCTTTACAAAATACTGGCTTGGATCACCATGCAAGGAGTCCACTATAAGGGCCTACAACACATTATCTTCACAAAACAATTTTTGTGAGTTTTTATACTATAAAACTATCCCCTTTATAATGAGCCCAACACCAATTTATAGAAATATGAGAAGAGAGAGAGAAAGGGGAAAATGGAAATCCCAAAATCATGTCTTCTCCCTAATTACAAGAGGTATTAAATGAAGTGAAATGATGTTCTATTGCTTGAAAAATGCTCACCATACTATCCCATGAATTGGAGCAGTGAGAAATGTCAGCCCATGCTTCATTTAATGCACCCCAACTACCAAAAACATACTATTTTGAAATGGGCGTGTTTTCTATGAAATCATCATCAATTCCTTGTCAAAGACTGAATTTGTTGATTTTTTTGTGTTGGTCTTGGAGCCATGATTTGAATAGTACCAGTTTTGTGCTATTTCGTTGAGAAATGCAAAAGATATGACATTCCTCGAGTGGAGGCAAATTGTTTTGGATTTGTCAGGAATTTTTGTCATTTGACAGGACTAGGTATTTAATTGACTGGAGCTGGATATGTTTCTTTAATTTTCATATATCTACCCTCATAAAAATTAATAAATCTAGTTTTTATGGTGTTGTGGTGTAGAGGACATCATGCCTATTCTGAAAAGTCCAATTTTGTGAAAATCGAGTTCTAGATTGAAAGTTATGGCCTTTTAAAGTTTAGGAGTTGGGCGCGCGCGCGGAAGGGAAATAGAGGGAAGGCGCACACACAGGAGGAAGGTATACCTATAGAAGGCATGGGAATAGGGTGCGTGAGAGCAAAAGAGGAAGAGCAAGGACATCCAATTTCAAGGCATTCGTAAAAGGGTGCAAGGAGGGCACGAGGGGACATAAAATAAGGCGCACACATAGGAAGAAGGGAAGAAAGCAAGTGCATGGGAGGAAGGCGTGAAAAGGGGAAATGGAAGGGGGAGAATGTGAAGGGAGAAGTAAGAAGATGTGTGAGGGTGTGTGGATGGATTCTAGTTTAGGAAGTGAGGCACGTGGCAAGATGCAAGCACGCTAGAGGAAAGTAGAGAGAATGCACACGTGTAGGTGCGTGTGTTGTAGAAAATAACGCATACTTACGAAAGACAAGTATGGAAGTAGGACATGAATATCCAACTGAGGAAGGGTAGATGGTGGCAAAATAAAATAGGGCACATGACAGAAGACCTTAACTTAACCGATTTGGAAGGCGTCTATAGAGGGGCATGCAAAAGAATTACAAGGCTCTGGGTGCGCGCGGAAGGATTACAACCAATGCAAACTGCCAAATGAGCAATCCCGCATGCACATAACTGAAATGTAAATCTTTAGATTCAGAATGAAGATATAAGTTATCCTAAATAACTAAGAGAGTTATTTGGATAACAATTTGGCAACTTTCGAGGGTCATTTGCTGCTAGAGGAAGAGATCAATAGCCTTAAAAGTCCATTGGGCATGGAGTCTACCTGGTAATATTGAATCGAACTAGAACTGCTCTCTGCTACTTGTATCCTCATGTGGCTATAAAATCTCCTCCAAGAGTGCAATGAACTATATAGAAGCATACACTAGAAGCAATAGGACATGTGTGCCAACACTTAGGGAAATGAAACCTATCCTATCAACAACAACAATGTGCACAAGCACTTGGAGGAATTGGAAATCCTAGACTAGTATGTACAAGGTTGAAAAATTCTCTTTTTAGTAGCAATTTGAGGTCTATTCCATTGACTGGAATTTACAATTCTTCGCCATCTAACTTAATCAGCTGGAAGGCATTGCTACCTTTGCATTCAGTGATCATGTATGGACCGCTCCATATGGCATCAAACTTGGAATGTTTTCCTAGATTTGCGTGATCAACATCCCACTTTAGTAGCAAGTCTCCTACTTGAAATGTTCTAGCCTTACCTTTCTTGTCAAAGCTCCTCTTGACTAATGCTTGATCTTTCTCCATGGTCTACGCTACATGTTCCCTTGCTTGTTCTACTTCCATCAACTTTTCATACCCGATTTCCATAGGCGCACACTCGCCTAATTCCAATCAAGTTTCATGAACTCCAATGTTGGAAACTCAAGTGATATAGGTAGAACTACTTCTTTTCCATATACAAGCTTGAATGGAGAGCTACATGTAGACCTCTTGGGTGTGATCCTATCAGCCCATAGAGCTAATTTGAGCTTTGTGTGCCAAGTTCTCTAATTCTCATCAAGAGTTCTTCTGATGATTCTTAGTAGGTTCTTGTTTGTAGATTCCACTTGGCCATTACCCTGAGGGTAATAGTTTGATGAAGTGCTGAGGTATACACCATTCTTGACAGCCCATTTAGTGACTTTTGCACCAAGAAATGCCAATGCATTATCTGATATGATAGTGGCAGGGACACCAAACCTTGTGACTATTCCCTCATAGAAATCCAAGATGTTAGATTCATTTTCCTCCTTGAGTGCCACCACTTCAGTCCATTTGGTGAAATAGTCTGTTGTTGTGAGTATCCATTTGTGGCCTTGACTTGAATTTGGATTGATAACTCCAATGAAGTCCAATCCCCATTGCATGAATGGCTAATCCATTGAAATTGGACAAAGGGGAAAGGCTGCTAATCTTTATTTTCCTATGAAGAATGCACACTTCTTGCATTTCTTGATCCATGAGTAGCAATCACTAAATATTGTAGGCCAATAGTAACCAACCTTCATGATTTTGAGAGTTGTTACTCGTGGAGCAAAGTGGCCTCCTGATTCCTTGTCATGGAACTAATGTAATATCTTCTCAACTTGACCCATTCCAATGCATCTCAAAAGAACACCATTGACGTCCTTCTTGAACAAAACACCATCAACAAGCACATATGGAATGGCCTACAATCTAAAGTGTCTCCTCTTTGATTTACTCATTTTCTGAAGGGAAAAAACATATTTGGAGATAACACGCCAAGTCTTGAGTCCAACATTGAATGGGAGCATTTTTAGTGGCTGCTCTTTCTCATTCTACAGTAGTAGGACAACCTCTTCTTCATCTGTTGAATCAACTTGTTGTTTGGAAGCAAGTTGCTCACACAAACCTTTTCCACGAACTAGCTTGGTCACTTTGATTTTAATATCATATTCCATTATGCAAGTGATCCAACCTGCTCTCTTCTCATT
Organism: Taxus wallichiana var. yunnanensis; assembly: GCA_018340775.1. NCBI lineage: Eukaryota > Viridiplantae > Streptophyta > Pinopsida > Cupressales > Taxaceae > Taxus > Taxus wallichiana. The sequence goes on along the minus strand of CM031243.1, from coordinate 724,817,860 downwards.
CAAATCTTTATTTAGAAGAAAATCCTTAACACTAGCATGAGACACTAACAATTGAATCTTATTATTTGAGACCAAGTGTCTGAACTTCTTCAAACTTCTAATAACAACAAGGAAATTTTTTTCAATGAAAGAATACTTTACTTCATAATATTCCAAGATTTGATTGAAGAATGCTATGGGCTGTTTCGACCCTTCTCTATTCAAATTTGCACTAAGATAGCCGAGATTGTATCTGAACATCCAAAAGCATTCAACATGAAGTCCCTTGAAAAGTCTAGGTTGATAAGAGTTGGAGCTTCGATATTGCCTGCTTGATATCCTCTGCTTGTCCATTTGAATGCAAGACTCTTCTTCAACATCATTATTAAAGGTTTCACAAGAGTGGAAAAATCCGACACAAATCTGCGGACAAAGTTTATCCTACCCAATAAGCTTTGGAGATATTTCTTGTGGTGTGGTAATGGAAGTGTTCGGATGGCTTCAACTCTTTCAAGATCAATTGTCAACCCTTCCTTTGACACAATATGGCCTAGAGATTGCCTTCATGATCTAAAAATATGTATTTTTTGGGATTCAATGCTACCCCAAATCTCCTATACCTTTGAAATACTTACCTGAGGTGAAAGAGGTGGTTTGTTGCATTCTTTGAGAAAATAGTGATATCATCTAGATATACCAGCACTATTTTGCTTTGATCAAGCCTTTGAATGCCATATCCATAGCTCACTGAAATGTTGCTCGGCATTTGACAGTCCAAATGGCATCTTCTTGTAAGCATATGTGCCCCATCATGGTGAAGGATGTCTTGAACTGATCTTCTTCTTTCACCATTATCTGATTATAGCTCGAGTATCCATCTAGAAAAGAAAACCTTTCAGAACCAGATACAACATGTAAGATTTGCTCCATTGATGGAAGTGGATAATGATCCTCGAGTGATGCTCTATTTAGATCACAAAAGTCTACACACAATCTGATTTATCCATTTTTATTTCTCACTGGCACAAAGCTTACAATCCAACTTGAATGTTTGATAAGAAAAATGATGCTAGCTTCAATAAGCTTGTTCAACTCTCTTCTCATGAGGGGCTCAATGTGAGGATTTAATGGTCTTTGCTTCTATCTAATAGGCTTGGATTATAGATTTGGTTCAATAGTATGTTGAGCTAACCTTAGGTTGAGGCCTCTTAAATATTTATAATTCCATGCAAAGAAATCTGGAAATTCTTGACAAAGTTGAACAAATTCAGTTCTTTCTTGTTGAGTACTTACTTTGCCAATTTGCAACGTTTTGTCTTCATCTACTGAAATGGGTTCGAATATTCACCTTTTACGAATGTTTGCCTTTTATTTTTGGAACTGATCATTCAAGTTGAAGATTGAATCCAAATTCACAAGACCTTTTGGTAGTTTGTTAGTCTTCAGCTGCACCACTTGGTTTCCATACTGTTGTTCCAATTTGTCTTGGTTTCTAGCAGAGAACTCAACTTCTTATTGTAGAAAATTAACAATTTATTGATCATTCTCAAAGACATGCCAAATTATATTATTACCTAGGACAACTGGCCTTACAACTACTTTGATATGTGGTTGAGTTTGTTCACTTTTGATATTCTCTATAACATAAAATGCTGATCCTATTGTTGCCACTGTCTGCTATTTCATTTTTCTTTCTTGGGATGGAATTGATGCTAAAAGCTTCAAAATCTTCAATGAGATCCCATACCCAATTCTTGTAGTTCTTCAATAGATAATTCTTAGTAGTTTTTGTCCTTTGACTTGATTCACAATCAGCTCACTATCACCAAACACTTGCAAGTTCTTAACGCCTCTCTTTCTTACCCAATGTAATCCATGGATTACGGCTTCATACTCAACCATGTTGTTTGAGCAAGAAAATTGGAAATAGAAAGATGAGTAGTATTTCATACCTTGTGGTGAAATGAGCATAGCTCCTCCTCCTGTGCCTTGTCTACTCCTTGAGCCATCAAAGAATAACTTCCATACTTCATTATCATCCTTGTGGTCTAGGCTTGGTGATGCTAGGAAGAGGTTGATTCTCTTCATGTAAACAATAGAATCCTAGTTTGGATTCCTCCATTTCTTTGTAAGGGTTAAAATCATGTATTTTTTGACCATTCATCAAGAGTGAAGTCCAAAATGCATGCAATTTTGGTATCTACTTCATGGGCGCTTAGATAATCCTCTTGATCAAATGTTAAACAATTTGCATTAATTGGAATCAGTACATGAGGCTATATGTGAAAGTTTGCAATGGGATCAGATCTGATGGTTCCATACCTTGTTTTGAATAACATGTGTGACTAATCAAGTAGACAAATAACCTCCAATTTTAGCGGTGAAGTCTCTTGACAAACACAATGCAAAGAGTGGTGGCAAGTCTATGATTGATACATCTTGCAACACCGTCACATTGGGACATGCATGCAATGTGAGGCTTAAATATTTGATTACTCCAACCATTGTTACTATTTTCCCATCCAATTGTACTAAACCTTTAGAGATGAATTCATATTAAAGACCCAATTGATCAGCTATCTGCTTCGGCATGACCAAGCTACTTGCTCCCGAATCAATTATGCAATTATGCACTAACTTATCTCTGATGATCAATGAGATATAAAATGGAGGGGGCTTCAAATTTTTACCTTGGTGGCATCCATGAATTCCTTCTTGTTGAGATGTATTGGTAAGAAATTTTTCTTGTTCTTTGGATGGCTGATTTGATGCCGACCAATTAGCCATAAGCAGCTTGTAATAGGTCTCTTTATCCCGGGATAGCCAATGACTCCCACATCGAGATGTTTACATTCATTTTCTTCATCTGTTCAATGATGTTGAATGGAGATGAGCTATCTCTCTGCTTCCCCTTGCCTTGCACATTCCTCTCTCTCATACATGGGCTGTTATAAGCGACGCTTTAGTTGGTCTACAAGGTGGCTTGGGTTGACCTTGCACATTAAGAGTTGTAATTTGATTGCTAACACCTTGTGGAGTAATAGGAGGCTGCAGATCATTTGAATTGGATGAATTTTCTTCTCCAATATTTATTTTCTTGGACCGTGTATTGGTTGCTATACTTTGAGAAGGGACTTGATTTATATCACATAAATCTTCAACCTGCCAACTGACAAGTGTTGTCCCATTTGGAGGTACCTCTTGAGTGACTTCTTGTTGCTGATTTCCTTCTTGGTCTATCTCTTGTTCTACAGCAATTGTTGTCACCATAAGAGCTTGATTCAAGGCACCATTGAAACACATTGACTGGTTATGAGGTTGATTACATGGAAAGCACTAGTCATACTCTTGAGCCATGTTATTTTGTACTGGTACCAAAGCTCTAGATGTGGATGCAACATTAGGATTGTGAGACTGGAATAGTTTATTAGCAGAGGCCTAACTTGATTCTAATTTACAGGTTTGAAAGGGTGGCCTATTAGGCTGATATGGAGGCCTGTTGGGTTGATTTTAAGGCTGATATGATCTAAAATTTTGAGCTTTTCTCCTCTTAAGTGTCACCAACTCATTGCACAAGTTTTGTAACTGCTTCATGACTTCTTGGAGCTCACTTGAGGTATTAGGAGATGAGGTAGAAGATTCATTTAAATTCTGATTTCTTGGAGCAGGACGGGAGCTAATGTGGGTGCTTGACTAGTGCTTAGATTTCCTAATTCTGGATATAGAGGCATGGGTGGCCTAGGTGTAATATTACTAGCCTGAATGAGACAATTCTTAGCTCTAATGCAATGTTATAGGATACAGGTAAAGTTATACCTCCCATGGATTGAATCATCATGGAAATATCAGAATTTAAAGTTTTAAGGAAGTATAGGAAAGAACCTTCAACTGTTGGTCTCACGGCCAAAGGAATCCTATCCCATGCCCTTTGGAATTTGAAGTTGACATCGGCCAACTGTTCATTAGGATTCCTTTTAATAGTTATCAACTATTCTAACAAAGATATATTATCCCCCTTTTCTCCAAATTGATTGTGAAGAGCTATGCACAAATGATCCCAATTCTGGATAGACCTTGCTGTTAGAATTCTAAACCATTGCAAAGATTTACCTTTAAAGGAGGATGCCAATAACTTAACAAAAATGTCCATTTCAACAATTTCATGAATTACACATACATTTGCAATGTCTTGGATGTGGTCAATTAGAGTTGTCTGGTTCTCTCCAATGAAATATGGAATATTTTTCAATCTCATGAATCTTGGAACTGGATTTTGTGCACCGAGAGCAAGCGGGATACTACTAGTGAAGTTGACATAAGGATTGGGTTGTGCCATCCTGATTGGTTGAAGAACTCTAGTTGAATGAATGAAAGGCCTATCAGGTGGAGGTGTTGACAAAGTTCTGATTTGGTGGAGATGGAGACCTTTGAGCTCTTCTTCCTCTCCTTTCTCTTTCTGGGGATAAATGCAGATAGACAAACAATCCTTCTTCTCTTGTTCTTGACCTTGTCTGAATTATTCTCATGAATCTGCTAAGCTTGGATTGCTGAAACCAGTGGATTTTTCCTTTGTTGAAGTCATCGATGTGTAATTTCGAGCTTCGTACAAGCTAGAGACTTACAACAGGTGCACATCAATCTTGTTGCAATAAAAATGAAGGCCTCTTGGTCCCACCGGCATGCTGAATCATTATCTCCGAATCACAAAGCACCCTCCGCCACAAGTGTGTGCACTTGAGTTCACGGTTTGATTGGATAACATGGGTAATGTCTCCAAGTTGTGGGACTTGCTACTTGAGATAGACCTCTAGAGAAAGCTGGTTCTTACTCATAAACTACCTGCCACAATCTACTCTAATGCGGGAAAAACTATCTATCCTAATCTAACCTTCTAAGGGACCAGGGAGAGAGAATGCATGAAAATAAATCCTACACTAGAGCGGGATACACCGAGAAAGGAGGGAATGAGGATAACTTTCCAATATATGAAAAATAGAAGAAAAATGCATACTAGAAGAGGTGATAATAGTTCTCCACAATTTGGCAAATGCATTCACAACCATAGTTCATACATGCACGAGTAATAATGAATCCCCGCAACAACATATAATAGACACAATATATATGTAATGAGATTTAAGGGGAAAGAATAATGAAAACCAAAAAAACAAGGAAGATACATCCAAAAAATTGCATCTAGTGCTGCTCTGAAATACATAGTTTAATCCTTTACAAAATATAGGCTTGGGTTAGTCTACAAGATAGCTTGGGCTGACCTTGCACATTGAGAGCTGCACTTTGATTGTTAACACCTTGTGGAGTAATAAGAGGCTACAGAACATTTGAATGGATGAATTTCCTTCTCCAATATTTCTTTTCTTGGACCGTGTATTGGCTCCTACACTTTGAGAAGGGGCTTGATTTATACCACATAAATCTTCAACTGCTAATTGACAAGTGTGGTCTCATTTGGAGGTGCCTCTTGTTGATTTGCTTCCTGCTACTGATTTCCTTCTTGGCCTGTCTCTCGTTCCACACCATTTGTTGTCACCATAAGAGCTTGATTCAAAGCACCATTGAAACACATTGACTGGTTATGGGGTCGATTACATGGGTAACACGAGTCATATTCCTGAGCTATGCTATTTTGCGCTGGTACCAAGGCTCTAGATATTAATGGAATATTAGGATTGTAAGATTGGAATGGTCTATTAGCAGGAGGCATTACTTGGTTATGATTTTTCACTTGAATGGGTGGCCTATTAGGCTTATATGGAGGCCTATTTGGTTGAGTTTGAGGCTGATATGATCTGTAATTTTGAGCTTGCTACCTCTTAAGTGTCACCAACTCATTACCCAAGTTTTGTAGTTGCTTCATGACTTCTTGGAGCTCATTTGAGGTGCTAGGAGATGAAGTAGAAGCTTTAGTCGAATTCTAATTTTTGGAGCAGGAATAGGAGCTAATGTGGGTGTTTGACTAGTGCTTGGAGCTCCTAGTTCGGATATAGAGGCGTAGGTGGCCTAGGTGCAAGTTTACTAGCCTGAATGAGACAATTCTCAGCTCTAATAACAATGTTATAGGATGCGGTAAAGTTATACCTCCCATGGATTGAATCATCATGGAAATATCAGAATTTAAAGCTTTAAGGAAGTATAGGAAATCACCTTCATTGTTGGTCTCATGGCCAATAGAATCCTATCCCATGTTCGCTAGAATATGAAGTTGAAGTCGGTCAACTACTCATTAGGATCCCTCTTGATTGTTGTCAACTGCTCCAATAAAGATAGATTATCCCCCTTTTCTCCAAATTGATTATGGAGAGCTGTGCATAAATGGTCCCAATTCTGGATGGATCCCGTGGTTAAACTTCGAACCATTACAAAGCTTTACCCTTAAAGGAGGATGCCAACAACTTGATAACAATGTCCATTTCAACAATCTCATGAATTGCACAAACATTTGCAATGTCCTGGATATGATCAATTGGAGTTGTCTAGTTCTCTCCAATAAAATATGGAATGTTCTTTAGTGCTACAATTGGAACTAGATTTTGTGCATTGAGAGCAAGTGGGATGCTACTAGTGAAGTTGACATAGGGGTTGGGTTGTGCCATCTTGATTGGTCGAAGAACTCTAGTCGATTGAATGAAAGGCCTACTAGGTGGAGGTGTTGACAAGGTTTTGTTTGGCGGAGATGGAGACCTTTGAGCTCTTCTTCCTCTCCTTGCTCTTTCTGGGGATAAATGCAGATAGAAAAAAATCCTTCTTCTCTTGTTCTTGACCTTGTCTAAATTCTTCTCATGAATCGCCAAGCTTGGACTACTAAAACCAAGTGGATTCTACCCCTTTTGGAGTCGTCAGATGTGTAATTTTAGAGCTTCTTACAAGCTGGGAACTTACAACAAGTGCACATCAATCTTGCTGCGATAAAAATGAAGACTTCTTGGTCCCACTAGGCATGCCAAAAATGTTAGTGTTAAATTACAACACCCCCAGATTGGCTTGATTTTGAGTGGGGCATCCGGTGTAATCTACATAACATGGGACCATCTCTCAAGCTATGGGACTTGCAAAATTGAGATGGACCTCTAGAGAAAGTTGGTTCTTCTTCCTAATCCTAATGCTAAACTATTTCTAAGGAAGGAAATATGACTATCTACTCCTAATCTAACAATGCCAAGGAGACATGGAGAGAGAGAGCATGAAAATAAAGAAATCCTACACTATAGAGGTGATAGCACCAAGAAAAGGGGGGTGTTGATCACAATCTTAGCTGCCTGAAATGGAGAGAGGTGAGCAATGGAGAGGATGGACAAGATGCATCACAGACCAAAGATAGAGTTCACATAGAACACCACTTCAAACCCATTAAACACAACTCTCAAAACTTGCAATAGACATCAAAAGTATGCACAATATACCCTGCAATGATGAGAGGAAAGAAGAGATAATAAAATAAGGAAGGATGGATGAAATGCATCACAAAACATATTTTATTGCTCCATGAGTTCACACAGTACATCATCAGTGGGCAAGAGGCAAGAAAATTCCATTACAAAGCGATGAGAGGAGGCTTAAACTCCACATTCGACCCTAGAGAAGAAAGAGAGAGGGGGAAAAGAGAGAAAAGATGACCAACCTTTAGAAAAATGCCCCTCCTTTACAATATATAGGAAGAATGAGAGGGAAAGGAGAGAAGAATTCGAATCCTACTTCAACCACCCCAATATTGCATTGAATTCACCTACTCCAACCACCCTAAAATGCATTGAAATCACCTACTCCAACCATGATGAGTTCCACTATAAAACCCATGCCTCTATGTGTTGTTCCTTGCTGGGCAAGAAAGGAGGCTTGTACTTCATTATAGTGGTAGGTGAGTAGTAGACATTGAGAGCTTTCCAAAAGTCCTCTCTCGCTCAAATCCGAGTTTCTAGTCGAAAGTTATGATCATCTAAAGGTCAAGGTCGGGCATTCCACGTGGGCTCTCACAATATTGCTGCCTTTTAGGGTCCTGGGAATGCGATGTGCCGACACTTGCACCGTCCACAGCTGCTTTGCTTCCTTTGTGTTCTACCTAAGTCCCTTCTATTTGGCGAAGATACTATGTCTGACCCTAGATAGGTGGAGGGCTAGCATGCGTTTGGGGCCATCCATTGGGTTTTACCCTTGAAGTTGCACTGATCTGACACGTGGAGGATTCCACTGGTGGTTAGACCTTTCAGCGCATCGGTGTAACTTTCTCGAGCCATGGACACGTGGAGAGCATGCGTTTGTTTTGGGACCCGTTTTTGTCGCACTCTTGAAGTTGCACTGAGCCGACACGTGGAGGCTTCCACGACTCTTAGACTTTTCAATGGCCAATGAAACTTTCTTGGGATATGGACATGAAAGGAAAGATAACCAGATTGTACCAAGGCAAGAACACGAGATGCTAATCAAACACCACGATCAATAAAATGAAAGTAATTCACCAGAATAACTTTACATAAACCTTTGCAAACAAATTATTAGAAATATCATATATTATTATGGAACTCAATGTAATACATTGAGAATGGGCCTTGCTTAAATAGGCAAGGAATAATAATCTAAAAACCACCAAGGTTGTAGATCAAGCCATAAATTAAGGAAATAACTAGTCATCAAAGAACTAGTCAAGACCATAGATTTAGGAGAGAACTAGACATCAAGGATCTAGTCAATACCATAGATCAAGGAAAAAAATATACCTAACAACTAGATAATATCTCCTAATATCTAAATAAGATAAAAGAAATATCCACACACATAAGTGGGTGAGGATAAATACAATAAAGGTAAATAAAGTACCTAGGTAAACATGAGCTAAGGTAAATACCTACTCTAACACCCCACCTCAAGTGAAGCTAGGGGATAAAATAGAAGTGGCATGTCCACGGTGATGAGTCCCGACAACTAAGCCTCGATGAGGTACTCATGTACAATAATCCCGGGAAAAAAGGGACACCGCAAGGTACCCAAACCAAGAATAACAACAAATTAAAGAGAGAAAAGACCCGCTCCCAAGGCATCCCAAGAAGCTTGGATTAAAAAAATCGTTCAATGTTGAAGAATTTTGGTGTGCATTATGGTCTCAATCAACCGCTTTCGATCAAAAACTAACAAAAACTTATACTGGCTCCACCGAATAGCTCCATACAAGGAGATCACAATGAGTGATGTCGAAAGTGTAAAAAGGAAAGGACACAACATATAGAGTGTCACAATCCAAGAAAAGCCAAGGTAACAAGGCAAGGACACAAAACCCGAAGAAGCAAGATCAACACCACACCCCCATACTTGGGTGAATGGGTGGGTGGTGCTACAATCTGTATGAGTTGTCAAAACAACTACTTGAACACCGACAAAATAACACTGGCTCCACCGAATAACTACCCCATAAGAGAGACTCACAACATGCCAAAAGTGTCGAAAATACGGATATAAAATCTCTCAACAAACAAGAGAGATACACTACACCAAGTTAAAGAAAAATGTTCAAAATAAGAAGCATCACAATGCAGAAGGTATAGAAAGTGGAGCAAGAGGCCGAATGGTGGAGGATCCATGCTTGTAGAGTCCTCTCAACGAATGCCTATGTCACCTCCATGAGTGATCAAATATCCACCCCAAATCAACACGGATGGATGAAGAAGATGCCTGTATATGACTTAGTGTAAAATGCACAATGGGTGCATGCAAAAGAACATCAGAATGTGTGTCAACTTGATCATGTCTGAAAACTGAAATCTCAGGTTTCTCAAGCCTGAGTGAAGATGTAGAACTCATGTGTTTCTCAGGATCCTTAGAAAGAGTCGAGCGAACAAAAAAAGGAGCTCTGTCAATGTGTGATCCCAATGAAGTATCTGCTTGAAAACCAATGTCATGATGAGAATTCCACTTAACATGTGGAATAGAGGAAACAATACCCTATGAATGTCTGCCAATGACTCCGCTAGTGAGACCCATAAAATGGAGCATGTGAGAACTGAATGTAGTAGTATGCTTCTCAAAAAAGCCATGCAGTTGAGCAGAAATAAGATACACAACATGTGGTATTGTAATAGGCACAGATGTGGAAGAGCATGCAGTAATAAGCTTCATAGGTGTATGAGCATCAAGAGTAGAAATAGACTCAAAGACTGATAGATCAATGTCAGTGGGTTCAAGAGCAATAGCTACAAGTGGACTAGAAGCATGGTTGTGGCTGTCCACAATATGATGGTGATGTTGTAGGCTAGCAAGTTTGTTCTGACAGGGAGTGTATTATTGTATCCTTATCGTGAATGAGTGATTGTAGAAGAGAATTTTACTTCTTGAGCGATCTATTTTCTTCCACAAATTTTACAATATCCTCTTGAAGTCCACACACTTTAGAGAAAAGCATATCATTTTTAGAATCCATGATAGGTACAAACTGCAACTCCCAAAAGTTTAGGACGTCGGGCTCAATTGAAATTATGTCCACAGTTGATTACAACACTCCTCCATATTTGACACTTTATAATTATAGCGCAAGTCTCTAAATAAATATTTCCAATGGAAAGAGCATGAAAAAACAAGCACTTTTGCAAAAATGACACTCAAAACCGAGTTACCGATCAAATGTTACAAGCTTTTTAATATTTTTCTCTGTTATTTATTTTAGGTGCCACTAAAACAAAATAAAATGTTGTTGCCTTCACCGCACAAATAAAATTAAAGGGGGCTGAAGTTAAGCACCTACTAGTAGGAATCACAAGCTTTAAGACCTCATATGATCATGCCATATGACCAAGGGCTAAGGATTTTAATGGGTCTACATTTTTTTTCCTTCCCACGAATCCCGAGGCACACCTGTGTGCTTCTCTGCAAAAATAAAAAAAACCAAAAAAATGACTACCTCCAGAAATGGCCGAGTTTACAGTCGATCTTAGGGTTTTCCCACCTTCTCAGATCCAATGGAAGCCTTTGTTTTGCATAAAAATGCACGCAAAAACAAAAATATGACCAAATCCCAAATATATGAATACACATTGCAAAAATAAAACTTACAAACGGATGTCAACATCAATCTCCAGCTCTGATACCATGAAAGGAACGATAACCAGATCGTACCAAGCCAAGAACACAGATGCTAATCAAACACCACGATCAATAAGATGAAATTAATTTGCCAGAATAACTTTACATAAACCTTTGCAAACAAATGAGAAACAATATCATATATTATTATGGAACTCAATGCAATACATTGAGAATGGGCCTTGCTTAAATAGGCAAGGAATAATAATCTAAGAACCAAAAAGGGTCGTAGATCAAGCCATAAATCATGAAAATAACTAGTCATCAAAGAACTACTCAAGACCATAGATTTAGGAGAGAACTAGACATTAAGGATCTAGTCAATACCATAGATTAAGAAAAGAACTAGTCAATACCATAGATCAAGGAAAGAACTATACCTAATAACTAGATAATATCTCATAATATCTAAATAAGATAAAAGAAATATCCACACACATAAGTCGGTGAGGATAAATACAATAAAGGTAAATAAAGTACCTAGGTGAACATGAGCTAAGGTAAATACCTACTATAACAAGACACATGGAGAGCTCCGCACTCGTTTGGGGACCCTATTTTTGTATTTTACCCTCAAGTTGCACCGCACCGACATGTGGAGGCTTCTGCTGGCCCTATTGCTTTGCTTCGAGTTGACTTGCTCTGGGATCAATTTTCTTCAACATTTCCATTGCCATTCATCTTTTGACCCTTCTTCTCCATTGTCAAGCCCACCTGCCACTTGATTTTTTGGGATCGAATGTGAGCTCGTACGACTGAACCAACCTCTCCATTTCTCCTATGCAAGGTTTTGTTTGATCAATTTTTCCAAGGGAAAAATTGGATAACAACTTCATTATCATCCTCGTGGTCTGGCTTGGTGATGCTAGGAAGAGTTTGATTCTCTTCATGCAAACAATAGACTCCTAGTTCGAATTCCTCCATTTATTTGTAAGGGTAAAAAGCATGTCTCTTGTTTTCCCATTCATCAAGAGTCAAGTCCGGAATGCATCTGATTTTTGTATCTGATTCATGGGCACTTGGATAATCCTCTCGATCAAATGTTGAACAATTTGCATTAATTGGACTCAGTACATAAGGCTCTATGTGAAATTTTTCAATGGGATCAGATCTGATTGTAGCCTTAGCTCCATACCTCATTCTGAATAACATGTGTGACCAATTAGCAGACAAATAACCTCCAATTTTAGTAGTGAAGTCTCTTGACAAACACAATGCAAAGAGTGGTGGAAAGTATATGAATGATACATCTTGTAACACCGTCACATTGGGACATGCATGTAATGTGAGGCTCAAATATTTGATTACTCCAACCATTATTACTGTTGTCTCATCTAATTGTACCACACCTTTAGAGATGACTTCATATTAAAGGCCCAATTGATCAGCTATTTGATTTGGCATGACTGAGCTACTTGCTTCCGAATCAATCATACACCAACTTATATCCGATGATCAATGAGATATAGAATGGAGGGGTCTTCATATTTTTACGTTGGTGGACTCCATGAATTCCTTTTTGCTGAGATGCATTGGTAAGGATTTTTCTTGTTCTCTGGATGGCTGATTTGATGCCAACTAATTAGCCATAGCAGCTTGCATAGGTCTCTTTGTCACGGGATAGTAAATGAATCCCACATCGATATGTTTACATTCATTTTCTTCATATGTTCAATGATGTTGAATGGAGATGAGCTATCTCTCTACAGCCCCTTGCCTTGCACATTCCTCTTCTGTACATGGGCTGTTATAACTGGCGCTTGAGTTGGTCTACAAGGTGGCTTGGGCTGACCTTACATATTAAGAGATACACTTTGATTGCTAAGACCTTGTGGAGTAATAGGAGGCTGCAAATCATTTGAATTGGATGGATTTCCTTCTCCAATATTTCTTTTCTTGGATCGTGTAATAGATGCTATACTTTGAGAAGGGACTTGATTTATACCACATAAATCTTCAACCTGCCAATTGATAAGTATGGTCTCATTTGGAGGTACCTATTAAGTGACTTCATGTTGCTGATTTCCTTCTTTGCTTGTCTTTTTGTTCCACACCAGTTGTTGTCACCATAAGATAATGATTCAAAGCACCATTGAAACACATTGATTATTTATGAGGTTGATTACATGGAAAGCATCAGTCATATTCTTGAACCATGTTATTCGTACTAGTACCAAAGCTCTAGATGCAGATGCAACATTAGGATTTTGAGACTGGAATAGTCTATTTATAGGAGGTCCGACTTGATTCTCGATTTGCAGCTTGAAAGGGTAGCCTATTAGGCTGATATGGAGGCCTCTTGGGTTGATTTTGAGGCTGACATAATCTGAAATTTTGAGCTTGTTGCCACTTAAGTGTCACCAAATCATTACCCAAGTTTTGTAACTACTTCATGACTTCTTGGAGCTCACTTGAGGTATTAGGAGATGAGGTAGAAGCTTCATTTAAATTCTAATTTCTTGGAGCAGGAATGAGAGCTAATGTGGGTGCTTGACTAGTGCTTAGATTTCCTAATTCTGGATATAGAGGCATAGGTGGCCTAGGTGCAAGTTTACCAACCTGAATAAGACAATTCTCAGCTCTAATGGCAATGTTATAGGATGTAGGTAAAGTTATACCTCCCATGGATTGAATCATCATGGAAATATCAGAATTTAAAGCTTTAAGGAAGTATAGAAAGCACCTTCAGCTATTGGTCTCACGGCCAAGGAATCCTATCCCATGTCCTCTGGAATCAAAGTTGATGTCGGCAAACCTGCTCATTAGGATCCCTTTTAATAGTTATCAACTATTCTAACAAAGATATATTATCCCCTTTTCTCCAAATTGATTGTGAAGAGTTGTGCACAGATGATCCCAATTTTGGATAGACCCTGCTGTTAGACTTCTAAACCATTGCAAAGCTTTACCTTTAAAGGAGGATGCCAATAACTTAACAAAAATGTCCATTTCGAAATTTCATGAATTGCACAGACATTTGCAATGTCTTGGATGTGGTCAATTGGAGTTGTCTGTTCTCTCTAGTGAAATATGGAATATTCTTCAATGCTGCAACTAGAATTAGATTTTGTGCATTGAGAGCAAGAGAGCTACTACTAATGAAGTTGACATAAGGATTGGGTTGTGCCATCCTGATTGGTCGAAGAAATCTAGTTGATTGAATGAAAGGCCTACTAGGTGGAGGTGTTGACAAAGTTCTGTTTGGTGGAGATGGAGACCTTTGAGCTCTTCTTCCTCTCCTTGCTCTTTCTAGGGATAAATGTAGATAGAAAAACAATCCTTCTTCTCTTGTTCTTGACCTTTCATGAATATGCCAAGCTTGGAATGCTGAAACCAAAGGGATTATACCTCTTTTAGAGTCATTAGATGTGTAATTTCAGAGCTTCTTACAAGCTAGAGACTTACAACAAGTGCACATCAATCTTGTTGCAGTAAAAATGAAGGCCTCTTGGTCCCACCGGGCATGCTAGAATTGTTATCTCCAAATCACACCATCCTCCGGTTTTCAAGTGTGTGTGCTTGAGTTCACAGTGTGATTGGATAACATGGGTACTATCTCCAAGTTGTGGGACCTGCTACTTCGTATAGACCTTTAGAGAAAGAAGGTTCTTACTCATAAAATACCCGCCACTATATACTCTAATGTAGGCAAAAATATCTATCGTAATCTAACCTTCTAAGGGACTAGAGAGAGAGAATGCATGAAAAAAATCCTACACTAGAGTGGTGATACACTATAAAAGGAGGGAATGAGGATAGCTTTCCAATGTGTGAAAAATAGAAGCAAAATGCATACTAGAAGAGGTGATAACAATCCTCCACAATTTGGCAAATGCATTCACAACCATAGTTCATACATACATAGTAATAATGAATCCATGCAACAACATATAATAGACATAGTATATATGTAATGATATTGAAGGGGCAAGAAGAATGCAAACCAAACACAGCAAGGGAAGATACATCGAAATATTTGCATCTAGTGATGTTTTGAAATATATAGTTCAATCCTTTACAAAATATGGGCCTGGATCATCATGAAAGGAGTCCAAAGATAAGGGCCTACAACACATTATCTTCACAAAACAATTTTTGACAATTTTTTTCTACTCAAAAACTATCCCCTTTACAATGAGCCCAACACTCCAATTTATAGAAATATGAGAAGAGAGAGAGAAAGGGAAAAATAGAAATCCTGAAATCTGTCTTCTCACCACTTGCAAGAGGTAGTAAATGAAGTGAAATGATGTTACGTTTTTGAAAAAGGCTAACCATACTTGTCCCATGACTTGGAGCAATGAGAAATGTCAGCCCATGCTTCATTTAATGCACCCCGCTCTACCAAATAAAACACTGCTCGAACTTAGCGTGTTTTCTAAAAAATCACCATCAATTCCTTGTCAAATCCTGAATTTCTTAATTTCTATGCATTGGTCTTGGAGCCACGATTCCAATGGTACCAATTTTGTGTGATTTCGTTGAGAAATGCAAAAGATATGACATTCTGAGTGGAGGCAATTGTTTTGGATTTGCCAAGAATTTTTGTCATTTGATGGGACTGGGTATTTAGAACTGGAATTGGATATGTTTCTTTAATTTTCATATATCTACCCTCATCAAAATTAAAAAATCTAGTTTTTGTGGTGTTGTGGCATAGAGGATGTTGTGCATGTTCTGAAAAGTCCAATTTTGTCAAAATTGAAGCGCTAGATTGAAAGTTATGGCCTTCTGAAGTTTGGGAGTCAGGTGCAAGGCGCGGAAGGGAACAGAGGGAAGGCATGTGCGTAGGTGCACAAATAGGAAGAAGGTTTACCTATAGAAGGCATAGAAATACGGTGCATGAGCACGCAAGAGGAAGAGAAGGGATGACCAATTTCAAGATGTATGCGAGAAGGGTGTGCGAGGAGGGTGCAACGGGACAGAAAAGAAGGCATGTGCATAGGAAGAAGGGAAGAAAGAAAGCGCACGGGAGGAAAGCACAAAAAGGAGAAATGGAAGGGGGAAGAATGTGAAGGGAGAAGTAAGAAGGCGTGCGAGGGCATGTGGATGGATTGTAGTCAAGGAAGCGAGGCGCGTGGCAAGATGCAAGTGAGTGAGAGGAAAGCAGAGAGAATGCGTACATGTAGGTGCGTGCGCCGTAGAAAAGAACGCATACTTGAGAAATATAAGTATGGAAGTAGGGCACAAATATCCAACTAAGGGCACACTGTGGTAAAAAGAAAAGAGGGCATGCGACAGGAAGACTCAGAACTTAACCAATTTGGAAGGCATCTGAAGGGGCGTCTGAAAGAATTGCAAGGCACGTGGAGTATGCAGAAGAACTACAACCTATGTAAAGTGCCAAATGAGCAAGCTTGCATGCGCGTAACTTGAAATGTAAAGCATCAGAGTCAGAATGAAGATACAAGTTATCAAAATAACTAGGAGAGTTATTTGGATAACAAGTACCATATTGACCATTGTGACATTACGTAATTACTTATCCTTACATATTCTCTCCAATGTGGGATATTATTATTTGTGATGTTGTGTAGGAACTCTACAATATATGCAATATGTTTCTTGCATTTGATTAGATGGGAAATTTTGTAAAATTTGATTTGTCTCTCAATAAAGGTATAAAACCACCAAATTTGGGGTTGAGGCTCTATTATTATTTACTAGTAACAAGATGTTACACATTACACTTGACATCTATGGAGTTTTCTAGCCCTAATTATAATTATGGTATCCCCTGTATGGTCCTTAAGGTTGAGTAGTGTTACAATGTGGTTGATTCTATGACGAAGGAGGTGCCCAACCTATAATTTTTTGTAAATAAGGTGGATCCCATCTTAGAATTTTATATGGATATGGTGGAGTCCATTGTACATTGTATTGAGGAGATGAAGGAGCATAAATTATTACATGAGCCATTTATAATTCCGACATAGAGGTTTGTGGATTTAGGGTCAATTATGCTTGTACTATGAAAATATTTCTAGTTACTTCCTCCTTTAGGTCCATTAAAGATTTTAAATCCTTAAATTCATGCATGGTTGACTTATAAAAACTACATGTTACATTCTAGATAATTCCTCCTTTAGTTCCATTAAATCTATGCGATCCTTACACTCATGCATGACTGACTTATAAAAATTGCATGTTATATTATGAGGCTACTTGTATATAATGTTTCACCAAATGAAATTTGATTTTCAAATGGCCCATTATAATGTATTAAGTTGGCAATTACTAGTTTTAGGAACCTAGCATAGTAGTCCTACCTATTATAGTTGAACAGTGTTCATTTTCCATTGAAAGAAATGCAGTGACTTATATAAAATGTATTTTTTGTGATGTATCTCTTTCATGTACTTTGTCTTGAACTATGCCATTTGAGGTTGATTTACTATGTGATCTATTTATAATGGAATAACTTAGATTTTACATTATTCCATTTTTGAATAGTAATTCTATGTTAGTGAGTTTTTATTACAAATGACAATAAGATATATGTAATTTCTTATTTTCTAAATTATTTGTATTCAATCTTGAAAATCATATTTCTATTTTCATTAAAATAGAGAATATATTAGAAGATTTTTTTCATTAAAAGAACTATTAATTGAATTTTACTTTCATTTTTTTACATCTCATGGCTTCTTCGCTCCTAATTTGTTTGAGAGGACCGATTTAGAGATTGTAAAACTGCAATCTATTATCCATAATCCAACTACAATTGGACAATATAAAGCCCATTGTGAAAAAATATTGGTTGATCTTCATAGAATAGAGACAAGTTTGAAAACATACAACACATTTGATTCTAAGTCAATAAAAAAATTTATGGATTCACTAAAATCAAGTGTCTCAGGAGATGTAGGATATAATGATATTACATTATGAATTTTCGATAAGGAAGTCATTAAGAGGTCTTGTTAAAGTTTTTATGCAGACAAACGGAAAGTAAGGGCATATTATGTAAACAAATGTTCATGTCCCTTATGTTCCCCTTTGATTTATCCTAGATTTGTGGCCTCTCAAGGCCAATTTCGAATAATGACCAATTCCCATTATAATTCATAATGATGCTTACATGCCGAGGTTCACCTAAACCTAAAGGTGAACTATTTAGAAATCCCTAGTTATTTGGGGTAGGGGCGTGGCCGTATTAGCCACAGGGAGGAATATAAAACCATTATTGATGTAGTTGTTGACACACGATAACTTACTACAAGGCCACAACCATTCTTATCGGGCTTTCGGGATGTCACAACACCGTCGTTATTACTGCACATGAGGCTGCTATCGAGGGTCTTACTGGCATTTCTCGTGAGACCCAATTGATATCTTCTGACCATGTGGGTCAATAAATTCAGATATGTGGTACTAGAAGTGGAGGTTCTAGTAGAAATAACAATGATGCAAGCAAAGTGAGGTATACGCTCATGCATCTTTGATTTCCCTAGATGACTTTGAGGTAGTTATATATCCTACTCAGACACGTCGGCTAGGACGCATCATGGCTGCTTACTTGTTGTGTGCATATGAGGTGATTTCATGGCATTGCAACATTCCACTATTGGGGGTTTTAGATTTTATAGAGCAGAGTGGCAGTGTATCTTCTCTAGTCAAGGTACTACCGCCACCGATACAGATGGACATCCTATTGTTGGGATCTTCACACCTTATGTTTAGCACATTTACTCGATGTGTGAAAATTATACCTTAATATAATTAAAATTTAATTTATTTCATCATTAATTTATAATTTATTAATATTAAAATTAAACATGTACTTGTGTGTTTAGGATTCTCGCTCCAAAGGTGTGTGGTGTTTCACACCCACACCATTTACCCGCGTGACATACACACACTCTTGACTCGAGCACAACATGGATTTTGATGTTTTGGGCTTGAGTCAGCTTGCTCACTTGGCGACATATTTGATAGTGTTAAGGTCATGAGTGGCAATCCCATAGATTTGGAGATGCGTTAGTAGAGGTATATATACACGTGTTATAATAGAATTAATATTTAATCTAAATTGAAATGTTAGAAATTAATGAACTTTATTCAAAAACTTATTTATCAACTTCTTACATTTTATTTATTTTGTTTCGTAGGGATCTATGGGGAAAGATCTCGCACATAGTGTAGATACTCCCAAACATCCACCTAGGGACGTAGATATTGAGGTAATCAATTGTACATATCTATTATATGATGTATTTAATTAATCAAGAAATTGTTTTAGAATTTTTCTTATGAATTTTAATATATGGTACACGCTATATATAGTTTTTGATGTGTATATTCCTTTTTTAACATGCAGGGTGCAATATAGCTTAGTGAGGGGTCTGACACTCACCCTAGTGCACGGAGGAGACTTCAGTGATATTTTATAGATTTTAGACATTTTAGACATGATTTTAGAGATTTTAGACATGTATATACTCATTAGACATGTATATATACTCATACTCATTCTAGACATGATTATTATATTTTGATATATGTCTTAGACGTGTGTGTGTGTGTGTGTGTGTATCATTCGACATGAATTTCATATATTTATATGTAAGACTCGCATAATTTTATATTTTTATGAGTTCCAGTGTATATTTACAATTATGGATGTGAATATAAGACACCCCCTTATCTTTCATTTTTGTCTCTTGATGATATCATAATAGGTATAATGATAGATAAGATATTAAATACCCTTCATTTTTGTGATATAACATTGTAAACTTCTTTAAAATTCTATATTGAATCATTTGATGCTTAGGTAATTTAGTAATACTTTATGTTACATTAAACATTCCATGGCTTAGTGAATGCTTCTTTACTTATGCACTTGTCAAATATTTTCAAAGGCCATTTCCTATCCACCTTAACTTTGTTTTTATTCATATCACTACTAAGTCTTATAACTCAAAATTTGACTCTAGGTAAATATTGCCAAATTCAATATTCATTGTTCTAGGAAAGTGTTGTTAGTATTAAACTATCTCTCTAAAAATCTATAGTAACTTAAAAGCTTGTGAAAATAATAGATTCCCTCTCTTTATCTATCCTCTCTCTAAAACTCGGGAAATATAAACTCATGTTGTTGTAGGTGTGCGAAATGATGGAAAAGGAAGTAAATGTAATGCAATACATTTCCATGATTTGTACTATTTTAATGTAATTGTAAATTTGACTTTATTTGGAGATGGGAAGAAAGGAAGTTATAAATATTAATTTAAGAATGTATTCAATATATATTGGGTAGTGAACATGTTTAAGTGATGGTTGATTGTTAATGCAAGGGATAACATTAGTGAATATCATGAAATTTCATCTTGATCAAAATAAGTATGTCATACTGCACATCTAATGTTGAAAATTATGATTTGAATCATATATGATGAAAGCTTAAGTTCATTGTTTTGAACCTCGTTAAAACCGTAAGCTAGGAAAAATACACTACTAACAAGGAAATAAAATACTAACAATCATACCTCCTCCTCCGCGTTCGTAGCAAACCTTAGAATGAGTTAGGAAACATGGATTGAACCCCGATTGCGTGACATGTAGGTGCTTTTCTTCAAGACAGAGCAAGGTCTTTCTGCAACAACGATCCACTTACTTTGCACCATATGGGTAAAATGATTATAGATTTGGGGTGCTTAAGGATGAGATTATTCGGGCATTAAGATGAGACGAAGGATGTTCTTTGCTCAAAGGAAGAAAGAACTTAGATAGAGCATTCAAGCTTATTCTCTGTGTGTTTAGAGGGGAGAGGTAAGGCTGTATTTATAGCCCGAGGGAGTGATTAACTTAGAGTAATTTAAGTAATCATGGTTTGAAAATGTCGTAAGATTAAATGAGTGGGGACCACAAAGAATGGGTGAGGATTTGATTTTGAAATTTTAATTCATAAGTGGAGGATTTTAGGTGAGTGAGGACCATGAAGAGTGGGTGAGGATTTAATTTTAAATTTTGAATTCAATAGTAGAAAAACATGGAGAATAATGACCGTTGGAACATAATGATTAAGTGGTCCGCAAACCCGTAATGTATATGGGTCCATCACTAATATATAGGTTAATATTTAATAATATGAAATATTTATATTTATATTATTAAATATGCTAAATTAAGTATATACTTTAGGTTAAATATTTAATATCATGAAATAATTATATTTATAATATTAAATATTATAAGCTTAGGTGTATGTGTTAACCATTTTAGGTTGAAAAGGTGGGTCAAGACATACCCGATCACTTTATATAAAAAGGACTTTAGGTCATCATTTGATATATTTGGGAAATATATCAAAGGTGTGTAAATCAAGTGATTTGGTTTTACCCTTGGTAAATAGGGTTTCAAAGGAGGAGGTAATGTAGCCAAATTATGAACAAACTTGATATACTGCAAATAATATGAACTCCAAAAGAAAATAGATCTCCTTCTTTGTTATTGAATAATGAATTACAATGTCTCCTAAATAGGAAAACAAGTCCCAACTCGAGTTTCCAAGAAAACTCTAACTCGACTAAATCTACTATAGGTGGCGAAATTACTATTTTTAGCAGAGTTTACTAGAAATTGCTATTCTTAGTAAGTTCGCATACTTATTTGTATGGGCACAAAAATTGTCACACATATTCTATATCCCTAAATTAGAGGAATTGACAAATTTCTAACTCATAGTACAACTAATAAACTAAAATTAACTAATGCCCAAAAATAGGAAAAAAGCGAACTATAACTTAAATCCTAATTTTTGGCCTCAAGATAATGCGGATTTAGGGCCCGAAAACATGTCTAAAATTGCCCCAAATGGTAGGGAAAGTTTTCTTTATGTTTGTCTCATTGAAACATGTGGTTTAAAAAAAAAGACTCAAACGGACACCCGAAGCTCAAGTTATGACCTTGTCAAGTTCCTGCTAATTTTGGCGCATCGGAGGTGATCTTACTAGATGTAAAATAAGTTCTCTCAAGTAAAAGGTTATTTTCAAAGTGGTTTTTACCCTATCGGGGTTTCACTATAAATATTGTCACTTTTTATTTATTTATTTAATGTAAGTATTTTTTTATTTACTTATGTTATGATGTAATCTTTATTTAAATATTTATTGTAACATTATGTAATATGTAAGTTGATTAAATCCGTATTTATTAGAATCTTCAAATTCTAACATGGCAACAAAGCGAGGTAAATTAAATAAATTAAGATTATTTTTTTGTATTTTATTTATTTTATTTGTATGGATTTTTTCAAGAACCCAAAAGGGTATTTACAAGTATTTGATCCCCTTTTTTTTACAATTTAGTTTGGCATTACATTTGTGCAATTAAACTCTAGGTAAAATTTTCGTGGTTTTTCAATTTTAAATCCCTAATTTTTTTGGGGGAGATGTAATATGATATGATTCTTACTTTCATTTACATTTTGTAAATTATATGAAATTAATATTTGTTTGGAGATTGATGTGTGCATAGGGTGAAAGGGGCTTCAAATATTTACCTGCGTGAAAATCACATACAGAAAAAGAAAGGATTTATTACTATATGAAATAATTTTTTATGTTTTCTATAATTTCAAATGTTTGCAGGTTAAATATTTCGAAAGGTAAATTCATACCCGTGTTCTTTTGTCCCATCTAAAAGGATTCGATTTGAAAAATGATAGTTTATAGTTAATCTATAACTATATCCTATATAATTTGAAAACTATATTATTATTTTTAAATAAAAATATGTATAATATAGAATAAGGTTTATATAATAATTTATATAAACATCATATTAAAATTTATATAGTTTTGGAAAAAAATTATATATTAAAAGTCTTAAACCATATTAAAATTATATAGGATTGAGGGAAGAGTCAATGTAGACCATATTCTAAGCCTAAGTTTAAATCATATTTAAACTTAACTTATAAATCTAGACATATATAGTTTAAAAAAATCAAACCTAAGTTTGAATCATATTTTATATTTATGGTTAGTTTAAACCGCTTAAAATATAAATTTTATTAGATTTGGTTTATATATGTTTAAAAAAAAAAACTTAAGTGCTTTTTTTTTTAGTAAGGGGTCTCATGTTTATTGTTTGTTGGGCCATGAAGGGATTACTCTTTAAATCTTAATACTTATTAAATAAAACCTAACATGTGTCCCTAACCATTTATATTATCCATATAAGGGGGCGGCCATATTCATTTATATCTTATAGTTTATAAAAACTATATAAATAAATTTATTTAAAGGTTTTCTTTTATATAAGAGTGGGAGTGGAGAATAAAATGAGATAATATCTTAAGCATAAATATGGAACTCTCAAGTATAAATGGAGAATTTAAAAAAAGGGCTAGTGTATTAGTGGCCCACATGAAGTGTGGTAAATATTTATTAAAATATTGGTAGTTATAGCCATATTAAAGTTTTAAAGTTTTTAGCTTGCAAGAATTATATTAAATATTTTACGATATTTCCATAGTTTTAAATGTGTGTAAGGTAAGATTAAGAGTAAATGAAGGGAGGAGACAAGGTTCATGAAAATAGGGATTTTAATTTATTTCATTGGTTGGGTGAAATTACTTGTCCCATCCTCAGTAAAATATGCACGTTAATCTATACTCTCATAAATCTACTTGCCCCGATAATATTCTTTTAACTTTGGTCTATATCCTTTAAACCTCTTTAATAAGGGTTCTGCGTTTTTTTATATAAAAAAATATACTATAATTTATAATTTTTATGAACTATATGTTGTTTTATTTACATTCTATAAACTATATACATTTCTTTTAAAAAATGTATATATTTTTACATTATAAATTATAATAGGTTATTATAATATATTAAAATATAACGTCCTTAATATTATACGAAAGAAGAAATTCTGGAATTTCACATTCTAGAAATATAAAACAAGTTTTGACTTCATTAAATTTGACGGTCAAATAATCGTCATGGTAGACCAAACATAAGACAATATGACGGTCATTTAGACGTCAAATTTAAGCTCTTAGGTTCTAAGACCTTTCATTGTGTTAAAATTAATCTGTCAAATGACCATCACGACAAACAAAAAACAAGTCATTTTGACGGTCATTTAGACATCAAATTTAAGTGACTGGTATTTGTCTATAATTATTTTTTTAAAAAATTTGATTTTGTTATGCATTCTTAGGGGTCTCTTATTCACTTCTATATGGTCAAAAATATTTTTATATAAATCTAGGGTATAATGCAGATTCCTTTATATTGTGGGTTATTATTTTGATCATGAGAGGTTAATAGTATGCATTGTAATGACATAATTAATTATGATCAAATAGTTTCTTTAGATCTATAAAATCTAGATTTGATTCTATTGAAAATGTTGTTTTTATTATCGATAAATATGTATCTAACTTTTTGGTACATTGTATATTATAATGGGGTGTGTTTTACAGGTTTAGGAAAACAATGACATCCAACTATTTCTGTCTTGACAAAACCCAGATCCTGAATGAAACCAACTACAACATTTGGGTCAAAACATAATTTATGGCAAAAAAACTTTGGATGATTATTTCTGGATCTAAGGTTGCTCCCACCGGTCATCAAGCAACTGTAGATAACATGAATACATTCTTGCAACAAATACAGGGGCTCTTTTTATGATTTTGCGCTATGTGAATGACAAGTACCTTCTACACATTGGTAATATCAAACATCCGAAATAGGTATGGACACAACTAGAATCTATGCATGAAAGATACTTGGTATATCAAAGATAGTAATGAGAGTATAATACTTGAAGAAATTCAAAGAAATGGTCTCAGATATATTTGATGATTTTTCTTCTCGCACATCTTGTTTTATATCTCGTAGTTTGAATAATTCAAAACTATGGCTTGAAAGGTTAGAACATGTTAATTATCAAAGCTTATATGAACTGTATATATAATCTAGAGAAAGGTTTACATGTGTTGTCTTATTCTCTTGAAGTTACTTCATTAAATGCTTCTAATGATGGTTTTGATTCTGATTTAGTAAATGGTCATGATGATATTTTGATGCTATAAATATTTCAAACTCTTATCTTCCTAGATAAGAAATGAAATTGTGTTCAATTTATGTTAGAAAGTTCAAATCCTATTAACCTTATGAAAATGACCGGAAGCCATCATATGTACCATGCATTAATTATCTTGTATGAACTTGAGCCATGAAGTATTATAAGGTCTACGTGGATATACAAAGTAAAATATAATGTTGATGGTAGTATTAACAAACATAAAACTAGACTTATTGCTAGAGGTTTCACTAAGAAACCTGGTATTGATTATGTTGAGACATTTCTTGTAGCTAAAATGAGTACTATTAGGGCTTTATTTGCAATTGCCACTCAATTTGGGTGGGACATCCAACAAATGGATAAGAAAAATGAGTTTTTAAATTGTGATTTAAAAGAAAAAAATTTACATGTTTTAACCTAAAGAATTTGAAAAAAGCTGATAAAGAAAACTATGTTTGTAAGTTGAGAAATCTTTGTATGGTTTAAAACAAGCTCTTAGAGTTTGGTATGTGAAAATTGTTTCCTTCTTTACATTTAGTTAGGTTTTGTTAATTGTTTTTCTAACAATGATATATTCATTAAACAATAAGGCTCGCATATTATCATTATATGTATATATGGTGATGATTTTTTTGTCTCAGTGACAATTCTGATTTAATTCATAGGATTAACGAGAAATTGAAGTAGTACTTTGAAATGAATGAGTTAGGTCTCTCACATCATGTTATGTGTATGATTATATTTCATTCTATTGTTATTTTTAAAACACAATATGCGACCATTGTATTAATAAAGTTTCTTATGATTGATTGAAACCATTTTCTACTTCAATAGAAGTTGGAATAAATATTGATCCTAAATCTGCATATGAAAAAGGTTGATCCTATTTTATATATGTTTGTTAGTTGATAATTTGTTTTATCTAACTATAAATAGATCGGATATTTCCTATACAATAGGAATTACTTCAAGGTTTATGTAGGAACCTTTTTAGAGATCATTGGAATCTTGTAAAAGAATTTTTAGATATTTGAAAGGAACAATCAATTATGGGTTACATTATAATAATAATGAAAATGCTATCTTATATGGATTTTGTGATTCTAACCATACTGATGTTGTGTTATAAAATATACTAGATATGTGTTCAAGTTTTTGGTGTAGGAACCATTACTTGGAACAACAAATACAATCAACATTCTCTATTTCTTCTACTAAGGCAGAGAAGTATAATGGAAGAAGTAAAAACCATGTGGCTGCAAAATAACATTGTTGGTAGAGATACATATGGAAGCTAAAAGAAGTATTTTTCTCTTATGTGGTGGTCAGATTTATATTATTAAGAATCTAGTTCAGCATTAGAGGATGAAGAACATTGGGATACATATATGCTTCACCTTGTAAGAAGGTTCAAAGTGATGAGATAAATATCAAGTTCATGTTGATTGAAGAGTAGGTTGCTGACATCTTAACAAAGTCCCTGAGTGCTGCAAAGTTTTGTCACTTTCGTGAAAATATTGGATTGTTAGAGTTTCCATTGAGGGGGAGTGTGCATGATAATGTCACCTCCTAATGGAACTTAGTTTTTGTAAAAAGACCTTCGGGCATGTATACCTCATCGGCTTCTTTTTTAGAAAGAAGTGTAGAAAGATCTTAAAGGCGGTCTTCAGTAAACTCTTTAGTGCTATTGAGTTTACTGGTAAAAATTTAGTATAAGCATATTGTTAAGGAGGTCCTTGGTTGTAAAATACTCCTATATGCTTGGGTTCAATAACCTTTTATGAAAACCTATGAGAACATGTAAAACTCACAAATCATACTTAGCCACTAATCATGGGATGATATTTGGGATTCCAAATCCTTTTATACCAAAAGGTAAATTGAGTATGATGAAGGTTTTATAATTCCTTCAACCGATATGCTAGCCTAAAACCTTTATGGTTTAAGGATTGTAAATCTGTAGTGTACCATAGACAGTAATCTATTAGTATATGATATGTTATCCCACTTAACATTAAGGGGGAGTGTTGAAACATAATGATTAAGTGGTCCGCCAACCCTTAATGTATACGGGTCCATTACTAATATATAAGTTAATATTTAGTAATATGAAATATTTCTATTTTTATTATTTAATATGCTAACCTAGGTATATACTTTAGGTTAAAAATTTAATATTATGAAATGATTATATTTCTAATATTAAATATTATAAACCTAGATGTATGTGTCAACCATTTTAAGTTGAAAAGGTGGGTTGGGAGACATACCCGATCACTTTAAATAAAAAGGACTTCAGGTCCTCATTTGATATATTTAATAAATATAGCAAAGGTATGTAAATCAAGTGATTTGGTTTTACCATTGGTAAATAGGGTTTCAAATGAGGAGGTGATCTTACTAGATGTAAAATAAATTCTCTCAAGTAAAATGTTATTTTCAACGTTGTTTTTACCTTATTGGGGTTTTCCACTATAAATATTGTGTCACGTGTGTTATTTATTTCCCAGTAAATATTTCTTTATTTACTTATGTTATGATGTAATATTTATTTAAATATTTATGGTAGTATTATGTAATATGTAAGTTGATTAAATCAGATTTATTAGAATCCTTAAATTCTAACAATGACATGTGTTGAGGATTGAGTTATTTTTAGATTTTGAAATGGATAATTAATCAAATTATATTTAATTAATTCAAAGTGTATTTTATGGGAAATGAGGAAGGGGAATTAATTGATTTAGGACAAATGTGAAATTAGGGTGTTTACATTTGTCCCTCTTTAGAAGGATACTATGAAAGTTGTGTCCTTTCAAATAAAGTAGATGATATGGGGAAGAATTCAATCTACTTTTTTAAGCAAAAAGTAGAGCGAATGTTTGTTGGGGAGAATAGAAGGTGGTGAGTGACGGATGTCATGGTATCCTCCATGACAAAAATGTCATGAGAAGATGTGATTATGGACAGATATGATGATGCCCCCTCGAGAGGGTTAACGAGAATAGAATATATGACAAATTTCTCGAAAAGAGGAGAGATGAATTATGTGGAGAAGAGGATGATAATGGAATGTAAGAGACTGGAATGATCGCACGATGCAAATGGAGAAAGGATTAAGTCGGCCTTGAATGCTAGGTGTGAGGGTGTGTGGGAAAGAGAAAAGGGAATGAACATGATTGGGGTTGAGTATGAGAGGAGTAAGAAAGGTGAAGAGTAATGGATATAGGGAGGGACAAAAAGGAATGAAAGAGGTAGAAAAAGAAAAATAAGAGAGAGGGATGATAGAGGAAGAAAGGAACGATGAAGGATAGATAAGGAGAAAACAGGAAAATGACAGAGTAGAGGGTAAAGATATGAAATAGAGAGATGTGCCAAATGAAGGAAGCAACAAAGATAATAAAGTGAAAGAAATTATAGAGCTGAGAAAATTAGGGAACGGGAAGGATAAATAAGAAGGAGAAGACGAGGTGGGAGTAAGGGTGAAATCGATGAAAATTGAAAGAGGATGAAAGAAGAAGTAGAACGGAGAAAAAAGAAACTATGAGGGGTGAGGAAAGTGTGAAAAGAGTAGAGAAAAGAAGAGAAACATATACAAAATGAATGAAAAGGTAGGGGTGGTAGACACACATGAAAATTAGGGGAGAGGAAAGGAAGATAGAGTGAATACAGGGAGAAGATTGAAGGAACTGTTATTATTGCGAGAAGACCAAGGTAAAGAATATGGAACATACCATATGGAGATGCATGTAGAGGGTGGTATGATAAAAAATATAGGACAACATTGAAGAACTAGGATGATGGAAAAAGGGGAAGAAGACGATACGGGAAGGGAAATAAGATGAGGGTGGGAGAGAGAAGAGGATAATAGAGAAAATGATGTAGAAGGAAGGGAATATAAAAGGGTATATAAATGGAAAGTGAACAATATAAGGAATGTAAAGATAAGAAAGAGGGGAGGAATGACACCGATTGGAAAAGAGGCGAAGATCCATGAAATAAGGATACTAGGATTACGAGAAAATAGAAAAAAGGATGTATGATGAAGACAGTAAAGATATTGAAGAGGATGAAGGGAAGATGGAGAGATGGGTAAGAAGCAACAAGAAAGGGTGGGATTGGGGAAAAGAATAGGAGAGAAAATAGAATGAGGGTAGAGGAGGTAATGCTAATGAGGAAACTTTAGGGAAAGTCCACTAACAATGAGTGGTGAGGAAGGGTGAGAGAAAAAATGAAGAAAAGGAGAAAGGTAATAAGGATTGGAAAGGGTAACACCAACAAAGGGACATTAGGGAAAGTCCACTAATAATGAGTGGTGGGCTTAGAGGAGGAAAGGAATGAAGGGAAACTCTATAAGGTCCAAGGGAGTGAATGAGGTCATGCGAATGAGGATTGATGATTTTTAGGGAAAGTCCACTAATAATTATTAGCGGGGAATAGAAGATGATGATGAAAGAATGATAGAGGAATGTTAACAATAATGGTGAACATGTGTGTGGGTAGAAATGTGGGAGGATTTGAGAAGATGAAGTGGAAAGAGTAAAGAAAATGGGAGGGATGAGTTGGGACTAGGTGAAAGCGAGGAGAGGATGTGGGTGATGAGGATGAATGAGGTGAGGATGAAGAAACAAGACATGAAAAGAATGGGAAGAAACAATATGAAGGATGATGGATCAAGAAGAGGAAAATGGGGGAAAAGAATGTGATTGTAGGTGGAAGAGATTAGACGTATGTTGTAAGATGATAGGTGGAGAAAGGATAATGGTAGGAGGAAAATGTGGTTGGTAGGAGAGACCAGGTGGAAGAAGTGATCAACAAAGTGAATGAAGAATGAGGCGAGGGAAAAGTTCACAATGACGAGTTTAGCATAGGGAGGACCCTGATGTAAGACTGTCATGCGACAAAAGTGGTTAAGTAAGATTGCCAAGTGAGAAAAATTGGAGATGACAAGTGGGCAAGCG
This sequence comes from Taxus wallichiana var. yunnanensis, assembly GCA_018340775.1. Classification (NCBI taxonomy): domain Eukaryota; kingdom Viridiplantae; phylum Streptophyta; class Pinopsida; order Cupressales; family Taxaceae; genus Taxus; species Taxus wallichiana. The sequence continues at coordinate 724,787,783 of CM031243.1, read as the reverse complement.
ATAAGTGGTGTTTACGAGAATGGAAAAGGAAGTGAAAGAATGTGATAATAGGGAATGCTTTGAGAACAAGTGAAGGGTGAAGGGTGTGTAGTTATGGGGAAAGGTAAGAAGACAGATCATCCTTCGGAGGGACTCTTAAGTGAGATCGCCATGCCGGGTGAGTGGTTAAGTAAGATTGCCAAGTAGAGGATGGTAATAGTGGTGGTAAAAAGATGTGATGATGGGGAATGAAGAAAAAAATGGATGGTAAGAATGTAGAGTGATGGGCGAGTGTACGATGACATATCATGCTTAAGAGAATCTCTTAAGTAAGATCATCATGCTGCTGGAGTGGTTTCGTAAGATCACCTATCCAAAAGGGATGATATGCAAGGAGAAAGACAAAATTGTATTGGGTACAGGGGTGGAATGGTAGGTTGAAGAAGATGATCATGATGAGAGGCGGGAGAAATAAGATGGGGGAAATATGATGGGATGGGGGAAGGTCATATGACAGATCAACCTTAAGAGGAATTCTTAAGTAAGATTTCCATGCAGCCGGAATGGTTAAGTAAGATTGCTAAGATGAAAAAGAAGAAGAATGATGATAGAGTTGGTGGGAATAGGGTATGACAAAATGGACTGAAGGGGAACCCTCAAGTGAATTTTCCATACTACGAGAGCGTGTAAGTAGGATGACCATGAATAAGATGGATTTGGGGAAGGACGCGAAAAGAGTGAGTGATGTATACATGAGTGGAAAAGGATACGAGATGAGGTGATAACAAGGAAGAAAGGAAACAAAGGAGTGTAACATGAATGGATGAAGGAATATATGTAGTGGAGGGAAAAGAGTGTGAGGGGAATCCTTAATTGGGATGCCTACATGGTGAGAGTAATGATGTGAGAATGAGAAATAGAAGTGGTGGAATGGGAAGATGTTTGTGGTGGTGATTTTTGTTGGATGAGAGGGAGGTGGTGAAGAAACTTCTATAACGAGAAGATTTTAAGGAGAGGGTAAACCTCCATTGATGATTCCATATAGAAGGGGTTATTAAGTAAGATTTTTAAGCGTGAATCAGAAGAGTGAAAGGAAGGAATGCAAATGGGTGAGAGGGGACAAGAATGGTGATAAGGGTAATATGGGAATGAGGAGCGAGAATGAATGGATAAAATACATGGTGATCATGGTGGGGGAGAAGGAGTGTTGGATAGTGAATGCTACTTAAGAAAAATCTTTAAGTAGGATTCGTAAACTGCAACGGTGATCAAGTCGGATTCCCAAACTAGGGAATGTATTAGTACGGGTGAATGGATGGGGTGAAAAGTAAGATGTTGATCATGCAGGAAGATACTCACGTGATGAAAATCATCTTAATTTTAATATAGCATACAATAGGATGCATCGCGATATAAAATATCAGGATGACTAGACTGTAATATGCATGATAGCATAGACAAGGGCCATAAAAAAGTTTGATGCCCTAGTACGATATGTAAATGGAAGAGAGAATAGATAGAGGCCATCAAGAAAGTATGATGCCCCAATATGATATGCAATCATATAATATAAGTGTATTAGAGAGAACACCAAGATACATAGAATCAAGATGCCCCCTTTAATATATCAAGATACAAGAAAACAATTAATAATTTGTAACTAATAATGCAACATAAGAACCAATAAACATGTCCCTAATGTGTTCCACAGTGAGGATTGATCAAATGTGCCCCAAAATAGGGGTACAAGGACATAGAAAAGTATTAGGTCATTGTCCTCAAACAAGGAAACCGGATTTTCCCCAAGCGAGGATTCACGCGAGGAGAAGTGGTTTGAATTTGGTAGTCATAAGGTGATTGGATCATTTGTTGGGGATAATAGTTCAAAGGTTGAATTGTGTTGGTTAGTTTAGTGTTTTTGTGATTGTGTGGAGTTTACAATATTTTTATTTTTGTTTATTATATATATATATATATATATTTCTCCAATGTTTTTTGGAGTTTTTTAGATTTTTGATGATTGTTTCTAATTATTATTATTATTATTATTAATTTTTTTATTTTTGGTTTAATTTTTAAATGTTTTTGCAATATTTTTATGATTTTATGAGAATGACCCTCTACGCTTTTCCCGTGCCATCTGTAAGAGGTAAGGGTTTATCACCGAAGATAAGACATAGACGAGTAAGTGCACGTTCCTCCATTCCCAGTCTCACACTACTAGTAAGAAGTGTGGGCTCAAAACCAAAGACTATGAAGGATGAAATATGTGACAATGAATTATTCATAATTTATTGAATTGATGGAATTTTACAATAGTGCTTTGTATTTGGGAAGGAACGTCTACCCACAATCTTAACCGCACACAACTAGTAGGATGCGAGGGTTCAACATCGAAGACTGAGATGGACGTCCAAAAAAACTAGGTAAAGAAATTTAGAGCTTTGTTATGAAAGAGAGAATGTATTTGAAGGGAATATATTACCATCAATAAGCTTCTAGGTATGACCATAGGTGAAAGTGACTGAAAATGGGAGATATTATAAGAAGTATGATACTCACAAACTTAATAAGATCTATATTAGCATCTGTCTCATGATGATAAATATGAAGATGTGATTTTGATAAAGAAAATATCTGCCAATGGAAATGAATAAATTTAAATTATTCGAAGATAAGTAAGATATAAGGAACAATGTACACGTTGTTATTTCCTGGAATAGTGAACATCTCAAGGATAAAATTTATTTAAATGAACTCGCATTCATTCATTGGTACATTAAGATCTTGACCATCTTCATAGCTGGCCAACTTATAGGCTCCAGAGCCAAATTTAGCTATAATTACATAGGTTCCTAACCAATTAGGATCAAATTTTCCTTGTTTTTATCTCTCTTTAGTGGTATTATTTTAAAACAAGGTCATCAATTTTAAATTCTCTAGGTCTTAACTTTTTATGATAATCGCATTGCAGTTGGTTTTAATAGACTTTAAGATGATTGATAGCATTAAGTCATTTTTCATCGAGAAGCTCAAGCTCTTGAAGCCATGATCACTTGTTGTATTCATCCTCATTAATTACATCTTTAAGAGATATTATCAAGGATGGGAGTTCTATCTCAATAGGTAAAATGGATTCACAACCATAAACGAGGGAAAATGAGGTGGCTTCGGTAGGCATGCGGTAATATGTATGGTAAGCCCAAAGAGCGGGGTAAATTTGAGTATGCCAAATACGTCCAATGGGTGTTGACAATTTTTTCTATGATGGATTTTAAAGTCTTGTTGGTTGCTTCCGCTTGACCATTACCCTGAGTGTGGTATGGAGTGGACCAATTAAGTTTAATGTGAAAACATTTGGCTAGGTCTTTTACATCCTGGTTTTTAAATGATTTTCCATTATCTCATGACTTTAATGGATGGAATACCAAATCAACAGATGAGATTATTAAAAATGTATTTCGATATTTGGCTACCGGTAATATAAGTGAGAGATATAGCTTCCACCCATTTAATGAAGTAATCGGTAGTGGTAATGATGAACTTATGTCCATCAGACGATGTTGGTTTGATTTTACCAATGAGGTCAAGTCCCCATTGAGAGAAGGGCTATGGTGTGGTTATCAATTGTAATGCTTGGGAAGGTGCGTGGATAATATTTCCATGCTTGACATCATTTAAAAAATAACATACGTCACTTTCCATGGTGGGCCAATAATATCCAACTCATAGGATTTTCTTGGCTAAGGCTATACCATTCGTGTGCGCTCCACAGATACCAGAATGGAATTCAGCTAGGACACTCGAGGATTCTTCCTGATTAAGACATCGGAGCAGGGTGCCATCATATCCTCATTTATAAAGAGTTTCTACTAAAATAGTGTAATGAGAGGCACATTGTGCTAAAGCACGTTTATGCATTGGTTTTATGTTAGAAGGAAATGTTTTATCATGAATGAAGGTATAAAGATCATGGTACCAAGGGTTATTCGGACCCACAATATCACATACCATAGTGTTTTTAGGAAAGATCATAGGAAGACATTAAGAGATGTTCTATGAGAAAATGTGCCTGGGGTTGACTAGATGCGATTTTTAATAGGGATCAAATGGTTGCCATAGCATCGGAAAATTTATTACGAATTATGGGGATTTGATCAAGCTAATTAATTGAAAATAGCTTTGAAGACTATCCACCATACATTTATATGGGATAATTTTTTCATCCTTGACCAGGTATTCATCAATAGCTTGCTTGATGATAAGTAAATAATAACCAAATACAACTAATTACAGTAAGATTCCAAGATATAGCCAGTTTAATCCTGTGATTAGAGCTTCATATTCTATGATATTGTTGGTATATGGTAATGCTAAGTGAAACAATTTGGGGATAACGTGTCTGCTAGATGTGATAAGTAAAATACCAGCCCCGGAGCCATGGAGATTACAAGATCCATAAAAAATAGAGTCCAAGAAGGCGTGATGTCTATGTGTAAAAGATCTTCATTAGGAAAAGAAAAATGAAGTGGTTATGTGCCGGAAGGGGTGCCTCGACAAGTTGGTTTGCAAGGGCCTATCCTTTAATTACCTTCTCAAGTGAAACAAAGTTGACATCGAATTCACTAAGTAATATGACCCAAATAGACATTCTTCCCATTAGAATGGGTCCGGACAACGAGATACTTGAGAGGATCGATCTTGGCAATCAACTTAGTTGTGTGAGCAAGTAGTGATGTAACTTATGGAATACAAAGGTGACCACTAAGCATACTTTTTTGACTTGGGACTAACATAATTAATGCTTAATAAGTGTTTGAATAAGGTAATATACAACCTGTTATTTTTCTTGATTGTTATGTTGTGCTAATAGAGCTCCTATGGCATGTTCAGTGGCAGATGTATACAACAACACGTGTTTACTGACAACTGGTGATATAAGAACATGTGGACTAGAGAGGTATTCTTTTAACTTAGAAAAAGAGTCTTGGAAATCGTGGTTCTAGTGAAATTGTGCATCTTTCTTGAGTAACTGGTTGAAGTGATGGCACTTATCAGCCAACTATGATATGAAATGCCAAATAGATTGTATCTTTCCCTGAAGACTACGTAATTGTTTTAGGTTTTGAGGAGGCATTTCCATAATGGCTTTGAATTTTGTAGGATCCACTTCTATGCCTCTTTGTGAGACAATAAACCCTAATAATTTACCAGAGGTTACTCTGAACACACATTTCTTTGGGTTAAGGTGAAACATATACTCACATAATCTATCAAAAATGCATCTCAACACACTTGGACATGCTATTCATGTTTTTATTTTGCTAATATATCATCAACATAATCTTCCATGATATCATGTAACATATCATGGAATATGACAATCATTGCTCATTGATAGGTGGCACTGAAATTTTTCAAGTTGAAAGGCATGACCTTATAAGAGAAGGTGCCCCATGGTGTAGTAAATGCCATTTTATGTTGATCCCCTTCAGCAATACATATTTTATTGTAACAAAAAAATCCATCCATTAAGGAGAGCATTTCATGGCCTGCCATAGAATCAAAAATCATTTCTATATTTGGCAAGGGTAAGTCATCTTTAGGAAAAGCCTTATTGATATCTCAAGTCCTGTGTATATTCTAATGTCAGGGGGTTTCTTGGCGATGAGGACTATCTTAGATATCCATGACGAATAATCAATAGGTATGATAAAGTCGACTTCTAAGAGTTTCCCAAGTTCGGCTTTGACAAGCAATGCAACTTGGGGATGCATTTTGTGTAGTTTTTGTTTTACAGGTTTTGCATCCGGATGTACCACTAAAATATGGTGTACTACAAGAGATGGGTCCAGCCTAACATGTCCTTATATGTCCATGCAAATATATCTTGGAATTCAATAAGGAGTGTTGTGAATTTCATGCATTCTTTGTCGAGACAGACTAATGCCAAGTTGTAAATTTTTTGGTCTGTTCGTTCGGTGGTGCCAATGTTTATGTATTTAGTTTTTCTACAAGAATTTTAGATGTATCCTTTTCGAGAATGATGCTAATGGTTGTGATGTAATTCATCGGTGTCAAGTGTTTTAGGGAGTTGGTACAAGATTTTTGTTTGTAATGTTGGGACTTTTTATTGACATGTTTTTTGAAAAGGTGGAGGTGAGATTTTGACTATGGAAAATTTTCCGTTTGCACTTCCGATCCAAATTTTCTCGAGGGTGAAGGATCTGAATATTTTATCTCTTCGCCAAAATAAGTCGATTCATTTATATTAATTTCAAATCCTTTTATATGGTCAAGTAGGGATTTGGTTGCGAGTTCCAAGGAATTCTTCCATTGCTTCATCATTTTGGAACATGTCCATGGCCACATGATGTGGTTGGCCATGGTCTATGAGAGTCGATGCGTACACTCAAAATTGATGACATTAACGATAAATGTTCAAAGTAAAGATGTGTTTCATGAGGTCCTCAAAAGGCTACGTGGAGATCTGGTGTCATTATCGTAGTTGGTGTCATCGTTATCACTTGAAATCATTATGGGAGTAATATCAAACACCTTAAAACCTAGACCATGTTTACCATGATGTTGTGTGCAATTGATCGTCTAAACGACCTTGTTCATTTGGACTGAGTCCTTTATCCTTCCATCGCATGTATTTCATTATTTGATGAGCTTTGGTAAATTGAGGGGACTCATAACATGGAGCAAATTTGTCATTATATAACCAAGATCCTAAAGAGTTTGGAATATGTTCGTTGTCAAGATAACTGAATTTTTTCCAAATTGATTGTCCTATTTGGTAAGTGGGATGGATTCTTAGATGTGGAGTGTTAGGCTTTCCATAGCTATGTGGGGATTTTTTGATATGATATTTTGAAATTGATGTTCACCACATCTTGTGTCAATTATTTTTAATGTGTGGGATGGAGGACCAATATGTACCTCATGTGGTGGGGAAGTTAGTTTGGTAGTTTTAAAAGATGAAGAGAATGGGTTATAAGAAGAAGGGGGTGGATTGAAGGATGAAGTTTGGTTATTCATAGGAGAAGGTATCTTAATAGAAGAGGTGTGGTTGGATGAAGAAGGTTGGATAGGTGAGGAAGAAGATGGTGTGGTGGAAGAATAATTGTTGTTGGAAGAAGAAGCTTGATTAGTGGAAGAAGATGATTGATTAGTGGGAGGAGGACTTGTGGAAGATTGTTGATTAGTGGAAGATAATGGATTGGAAAATGTGTTTTTGTTAGAAAATGATGTTTTTGGATCATTGTTAGGGAGTGTATCAAGATCGATGCGTGTTTCATTAGGATTATGTGAGGTAGAGCATACTTATATGTTGATGGAAAATGGTGATCATGTCGATACCGTCCTTTGAGGAATCTACAATACTCAAAGGGTTGGGATCCGCACACAACATAAATTCCTTGTCCAAATGAGGAAATTTAATACATTGGTGGAACGTTGATGGGACGGATTTTATGGCATGAATCCATGGTCAACCGATGAGAATGTTATATGAAACTTCTACATCCACCACATGACATACCATGTCTAAGGTGATGGGTCCAACTTGGAGAGGCAATGTGATTGTGCCTTCATAATTTATCTCACTATTATCATATCCATGAATGGTTATGATATTGTTTTGTAAATCATTTTCAGTGTAACCTAGACAACGTAAAAGTTTCATGGAACAAATATTCAATGCGGATCCATTTTTGATTAATACGCGCTTGATATTATGATGAGTTATATAACCCTTGACATATAAAGAATGATTATTAGTGATGTTGGGATTAAGAAGGTCAGCGGACCAAAAGATAAAATAGGATTGGGGACTGTGAGATGTGTAATTAAAGCCTATAATTGTTGTGAATTGATGTCCTCAAGGACATGAGCGTTATTCAATGTTTGCATAAGGATGCGTTGTAGTGTGGGAGAAGAATTAAGTAATTCCATGATGAAAATTTGTGTTGCGCATCTTTCAAATTGTTTGAGAATATTGAATGATGGTGCAGATTGTGGAGTGGAATTAGATGGTGGATTATAAGGTGATGCGGGGACAAAGTGGTATTTTTTTTATCGCAGGGACCCACATTTTTTCTGTCTAGTGGTGATCTCATAGTCAGTTATAATCCTTATAGTTTCCACTAAGTCTTGGTCATAGTCTATGGTCGAGATGACTGAGTCATACTCAACATTGCTTGATGATTGACCCTTATCTTTTGAATTGTTATCGTGGTTAGGAAGGATTTTTGAACATGTGAAGTTTTTCATTAGGTGTTTTTGTCTCAGAAGTATTTTCAACTTCTATGCCTCCACGTTCAATTAGGTCTTGGATGTAATGGCGGAGTTACATGCATCGATATATAGAGTGCCCTTTTATGTGATGGTAATCACAATATTTGTTGTCCTTATACCAATTTGGTTTGGGCTGTCCTTCTTCAAGGGTTTGATGATGGGATATGTAATCATATTTTCATTTTCCAAATGACAAAAGAAACTAGATAGAATTTCTCCGAGAGGAGTGAAATACCTTCATCGTTGTCCCAAGAAGAAACTTCTTTTCTAGGGATAATGATTGGTTGTTTAGATTTTAATGTGTTGATGGGATGGTTTTGAACGTTTTGGACATGGTGGGAATTAGTAACTCCATCATTGACTATATTTCAATTCCGGTTAAAGAATTTAGATTTGTCCTGGTTCTGAGGGGTGTCTCGATAAGGTTGGTCCCTAAAGGGTGCTTTAAGTAAGCCCTTAGAAATGAGGGATTTGATGATCTATGTGCCATTTTTGATGACTTCCTTAAAACTATTCAGATAATGCATTTGCATGTGGAATGATAATTCAACATTGAGATTAGGAACAAAAATGCTAACTAGTTGTCTCTCAGGTACTGAGTAGGGAAATCGGCTTGTAATTCTCGTCATCATTATAAAAAGGAGGCAAAGTTTTTGTTTTTCCTTTCCTAGTGTTATAGAGATCAAGCATGGTTATTTCGAGTCTAATTTATAGGAAAAATGTTTGAGGAATTTCTCTGATAAGTCTGCGAATGTCGTGACCAACCCTTTGGGAAGATGGAAAAACTAGTCTAAATTCCTTCCTCCTAAACTTTGGGGAATAATCATAAAAGGTATATGTCTCGATAGGAAAATTCATGAAATTACATGTAAAATTCCTTGACATGTTCACACGAGAATCACCTTTGATTTTGTATTTATCAAACTTTGGGATTTCAAAGGATGACGGAAATGGTAAGTGTGATATCTCTGTATCAAATGGATAAGGACACAATTCTTCAAAGTTGAATTATTTTGATTATTTTTGTAGTCCCTGAATGGTGTCTTTCATATGTTTCCATTCTTGTGCGAATGGAGAGGTGCAGGGATGGTTTATCAAGAATGTCGTTATTGGGGTCTAGATTGGGGTCTTTTAAACTTTTAGCTCTAGTCATTGCTTCCTCAAGTTTCTTTGTTAAGTCTTGGATTTTAGTGAATAACTCATCGGCCGAAGAGACATTTGGATTGTTTGGTATTTCATTTTGATAACTTGATTCACCATTGTCGATAAGTTTGTTTAAATTTTCAGTCCCGAAGTCAGGGGTAGTTTTTCCCACTGGCTAGAATGCGTAACAGATATTCATTTTTGTTTTGTTCTATCACCCTATTGACTTGTTCTTGTTCTTCATTGGTGAGTTCTGGTTGTGTGACTTCTTCATCGTCATTTTCATGATTGTGACTACGTGTGAATACCATGATGAAATGTGCCTAATTAAGCTGAAAAGTGGGTAGGAATTTTGAGCAAGTGTGATTAAATGAGAACTTGATTACTTTATATTTAGCTCGAATAATATTGATGAATGATAAGGAGAGTAAATAAAACAAGTTATCTCAATATGATGGTGATGTAACTCGAGATGAACTATTAGGGAATTTGTTGCACATGTGTGTAGATTTGGCTTGAACAAGCTCTAGATTGTTGATGGGGATGTAACCCGAACAAGTTAATCTCAATATGGTTGTGATATAACTCAAAATGAGTTATGAAAGGATTTGTGTTGGCTGTGATTTGGATAAATGTGATGGTGGAAAAAATAATGAGTGAACTCAAACAAGTCACCCAATATTAGTTTGATATAGCTTGAAACGAGCTATGAAGGATGTTTTGACAATTGACGATATGGGGAGTGAATGTTAGTCACTCAATATCAGTTGGATATAGCCAAGACAAGCTATGGCAGATGTATTGTTGGCTGAAGCAAGCTAATGAAATCGGTGTAATGTTTTGGTTTGCATTGTTGGATCGTTTGGATGTTTTCACTTGGTATTGAATTGGTCGAGAAATGATTTTTTTGTGGAACACAACTAGGGTTTGAAATTTTACAATGAACACATTGATATCAACCAAGTTTTATGATAAAACAATGCTAAACTATTTTGTTTACAAACAAGCAATCATGTGGATCCAATTGTTTTGGCTTAGGAGGTAAATTCTTCAGAATGATCATTGTTTCATGCAATCATACAAGTATGTTGTGGAATGATGGATGCGGCTCTTATTACTCCAAAAAGATCCGTCCTCCGATATACCCTAGTCCTGATATACCTAATTCTATATGGGGACATAATTGGTACGGGAACCCTTAGAGCATTGGAGGAGACTCACCAATTCTTACTTGCTGTTTTGAGTGAATCACCACGTCCAAAACAGGTTTGTGAAAAGGTGGAAGGTGATGGGGGAATGAATGTGTATGGTGTCCTTATAACTCCCCAAAGATTTATAGGGATGATGCCTAGGCTTCATTGTTACAACTATTTAGGCATGACTCACATGTGCCGCATGACAACATTACCTATAAGTGAAGAGCAGGGGTGAGGTAAATACCGAACATTGTGATGAGACTAGGTCTCAAAGTGTAATGCAGATGTAAATGTTGTTGGTGCATGGTAGTCAAGTCCACGTCACCGGTGTAGCTTTGGTGGTGATGAAATCCACCTCGACTATGTGTAAAAAAAATGATAAATTGATTAAACGTAAGGTTCTTTTCAACTCAAAATAAATCACTAGCAAAAATAATTACGTACTTGAGCATGCTACTATTTTTTTTTGGTTTCAGCAATTTTATTTGAATGGTGGTACTTTTGCGGGATTTTTTTTTTGTTTTTGTGTTTTTATAATATTCTAGTGATGTGGTCCTGTAAAGAATAGATTAGTAGTTATCCTGTAGACAACGTGTTAGAAAATTGATCGTGGTTGTTTTTGATTTTCCAGATCACTCAAAGGCGTAGGAAAAGAGCATACACAACCAACGACTAAACAAATATTAATAATATGAAAAGTAAAATAATGATTGAAATGACAATTAGAAAACAAGGCTAGAGGATCATGCAATGTTAGAACAAGAAACTAAACAATTGTGACCATTTCTGATTTTCTAGATCGCTCGAAGGCGCAGGAAAAGAGCATACGTGGATACAATTGGAATAGAGATTTTTGTAAAATTTTAGTAATTATTGCAATTAATTGTGATTGTGAAACAATGATAACGATTATCTTCACAAAAAAGAAAAACAACGAAAGAAGAGTGTTTAAAAAATGTTACTAGAGGTGTCTTCTTGGAAAATTGGAATGTAAGGAATTTTTTTTATTTTGTGGAGCACGAGGTGGCCTCAAGTGTGCAAAATATGACCAAGAATATGTGAGCCCAATAATGTTGGTGGGAAAGGTTCAAAAGGTCCTTTACTGTCAAAGAAGGTCCTTGTAAGAAAATGGTTAGTAGTTTGTTCCTACACACAATGTGAGTAGAATGATCACTAAAAATAAGTAAGTAAAATCATGAAGTGTTAAAAACCACAAAACTAAGTTGATAAGATAAAATGTGGAGATTAGTACCTAAAAGTCATAAAACACGATAAGAATGATCTTGAAAAAGAAGTGTGCAAATCGATAAATACCGCACTATAAGTCGTGAAATGGAATGTGAAAAAGTGATTAACGGTGTTTATTTATGATTGTGAATAACCACACAAGGAGTTACAAAATTAATGTTCAAAATAAGAAGGGAAAATTTTTGAACTAGTACGCGCAAATTCTCTAAAAGGAGTGAGAATCGATAACAAGAGTTTTAATAAAGATAAATATAAGTAAAATCTTACTAAAGAGAAAATGATCGAGAAAAATAACTCGAATCAAATAAAACAATGGGAATGTGACCTTGTTTGAGTGTTGGCCAAAAGGAGAGAATCAATCCGAAAGGTGTAGGGGAAGGATAGACTTAGACGATAATAATGTGGACGAAAATGTGGATTTAGACGACAATAATGTAGACTTATACGCCAAAAAGATGGACTAATACACCGAAAATGGAGACTGTTGAGGAAAGTAGAGACATTTTGAAAATTGTGATGGGAAGATGACTAAAGGGTTGAACTTATCATATTAGGATGACAATGTGGATTTTGAAGGAGGAAAAAGACAAAGTTGCTACATGGAGAAGAAGACTTAAGAAACTATACAAATTAGATGTAATAAAATAGTTGGGATTTTAATGAGTGCTATGTGCAAGAGGGGAAGGTGGATGTGAATGTGGGATGTAAAATGCAATTGCTAATATATCTCTAATATATATATATATATGTATATGTATCATGTGTTTTTAAACCACTAAAAAATGTATAGTTATTTCAAAATGGGTAGGTCATTTATCGATGGTTTTGAATTTTTTTTTCAAATATACGGTTAAAATCACAAAAACAGCCTACAATCCAATTGGGGAAAAAGGGAGTTAGTGGAGATGGGTCATGTTGATTCAGTGGGGGTGTTAACGGGAAGGAGAGGAGTTTACAGTGGGTGGGTGTTTGATGGGATAAGTCAGGGAGAGGTGGGGAGTATGTAGGATCGACGGGATGGGAGAGGTGAAATGAGATGGGAGTCAAAAGTTTGTGAAGTGGGGGATGTGTGATTGGGAGGATGGGAATGGATAGGATGGAGGTAACAGGGGATAGGAAATGATAGAGGTTGTGGGGTTAGGGGCTTGCTATGGGGAGGAGTGATGGGATGAGTTGGTCAAAAAGGATCCACATGAGGGTTGAGGGAGAGGGCTCGAGGATGGGGTTCGACCGAGTGGCTATAGAAGATGGGTGAGTTACACATGGATCGGGGTCGGTGTTAATGGGAAGGGTGTGGGGGATGTTGGGATGTTTGAGCCGAGGGCTCGGATGGGGTGCTTCGAAGGTCTTGTTGAAGGAAACTGAGGGCTCGAGAGATGGGATAGGGAGAGGTGAGGGTTGTGAGGAGGATGAGTTCTGGGAGAGGGGATCGAGATGAGTTGGGTGGTGTAGGGAAAGCAGCAAGTGGCCATGGGGAGATGTGGGTTGGGTTGGGAGAGAGGGACGTTGGGAAGGGGTCAAGTAAGAGGTAGAGTGTAGGGAAGGCGATGGACGTGGGAAGAGTTGGGTGGTCACGTGGAAGGAAGAGGGGTGGTGATGGGTCGAGAGGGATGTGTGGGAGAGATTTTGGGGATGTATTTTAGGATATATATATATATATATATATATATATATATATTATATTATATATATAAATAATTTTGAGTGTAGTTTATAAAAGAAATGATCAAGATATAAACTAAGATCAAGATATACGCAAGAGTTAGTTTAAAGAAGATATTAATAAAACATGTTAATAAACTTTTTTTTTTTTGGGAAAGCACAGTGTATAATTACCTTAAAAATGAGATTTTAAAATTAAATATAAACTAAGAGAGTGTCAAAAGTAAGTTCTAGAATAGTTGAAAAGGAAGATCGAAAGAAATAAAGATATTGTTTTTGTGTTTTTTATATTGTAAACGAAGAGCGAAAAGTATGATTTTGAGGAAAGAAAAATATATATAGTGATTGAAAACGAAGTATTTAAAAATTGATTAGGAAAGAAGATCGATTTCCTGCAAAGCAATTATGTGAGCAAAAGGAAATAAATAAATGCATTTTGATTGGTTTCCCATGACCATAAAGCTCAACGTATGATAAAAATGATGACAAATTTGCTTTGTAAAACCAAAAATTAGAGACTGAGTTGAAAGTAACCTGGGAAGACACCGTAAGATGATGAATACTTCCTTTATGATCCACAAGTATCCAGATCTGGGAAACTATTGGAAATGTAACCTTTGTGACGACATTAGGATGGAATATTTCTGTCGTGATCCATAAGTATCCGGATTAGGTGATGGATGTCCTTTCTACTAATCACCGAGCACTAAGGAGATCAAAGATATGATGAGTGGTGTGATGTCATTAGTACTACAACCTGCATATGCACCATAAGACACTAAAAAAAAAACTACCCACAACATGAAGGTTAACCAAAGAAGGCCATAAGGCACAGAAAATGAGATAATAACGAAACAATAATAAATAAAGAACAGATAAAACCACTAATTGGGAAATTAATGGTAACAAATCAAAAGTAACCGGTGTGCTAGAATGTAAGCTAGGAAAAATACACTACTAATAAGGAAGTAAAATACCAACAATCATACCTCCTCCTTCACGTTCCGTAGCAAACCTCAGAATGGGCTAGGAAACATGGATTGAGCCTTGATTGTGTGATATGTAGGTGCTTTTCTTCAAGACGGAGCAAGGCCTTCCTGCAAGAATGATCCACTTATTTTCACTAGATGGGTAAAAATATTATGGATTTGGGGTGCTTCAGGATGAGGCTATTCGGGCATTAGGATGAGGCAGAAGGATGTTATTTTCTGAAAGCGTGAAATAACTTAGACATGGTATTCAAGCTTACTCTCTGTGTGTTTAGAGGGAAGAGGTAAGACTATATTTATAGCATGGGGAGTGATTAACTTAGAGTAATTTAAGTAATCATGGTTTGAAAATGTGGGCAAGATTAGGTGAGTGGGGACCATGAAGAATGGGTGAGGATTTGATTTTGGATTTTTAATTCATAAGTGGAGGATTTTAGGTGAGTGGGGACCATGAAGAGTGGGTGAGGATTTGATTTTGAATTTTTAATTCAATAGTAGAAAAACATGGAGAATAATGACATGTGGTGAGGATTGAGTTATTTTTTAGATTTTGAAATGGATAATTAATCAAATTATATTTGATTAATTCGAAGTGTATTTTTGTGGGAAATGAGGAAGGGGAATTAATTGATTTAGGATAGATGTGAAATTAGGGTGTCTACATAATATGTTCACTCACGTTTCTACCACCATCGGTATGTTTTTGAGGACACTCAAATGATAACCTTGAGTCATATAATTCTTAATTGTCTATGTCAAAATTTAATTGTCTATCATTTTTCTCACATGAAATTTTAAATGATTCAAGTTAGATTTATTGACACTAAGAACTTGTTTCAAATTGTTATAAAAGATGCCGAAAAGAGAAACTAAAATGAGGAAAAATAATATATAAATTAATATCCATTTCTTTACATCCATCCACGAGCGAAGAAATCATCAACTCAATTTTTGAAAAATGGTGATTAATGTCGTTTTACATGTACACAATATCTAAAAACACCATCAATACAAGACATGTTAGGTAGACCTAACACTAAGTTTTTAAAACTCATTTGTTATATATATATATATATATATATAGTTCAAGTATCCAAATCCTTCATGATATAAACATTGATATATATGGAAAGAATATTATTGGAGATACTAGGGAACAAAATTACATCATTAATGAACCCATCCTTAATATCATAACAAGAAAGTTGTCAAATATGTATGCCAAATGACAAATAAAATAGATAAAATATTTTATTCTTGGAAGACATCAATATATAATATTCTAGGTCCTTCTATATAATACCAAGTGGCTCTGCTCATTATTCAATGACTTGTAAATTTTTTTCATGGTCTTCTACATCTAGTCTCCATTTTTTGTGTTGACCATTTTTAGTCTTCACCTGATGCAATTGTAACCATGTAGCAATTATGTGATGGGTGTAATGATACACCTTTTTGTTTGGTTTATAATCAACAAAGTGAATCCCACTTTGGAGGGATTTCACTTGTTGTAAGTATGTTCCCTGCAGTACAACCGAGCCAGTATAAAATGTTGTCTCCTCACTTGTTATTTCACATGTTAGCTTTCTTATCTCTTCTGTGCAACGCAACAAGTAGTACTCCACTTTATCAATATTGTCTTCTTCAGCAATGAATAAAAATACATCACCTATAACAAAATGCAAAGAAATATTCAATGATCCATGTATACTATAAATTATACATATATATTTAATTATCAAATTATACAATCCTTTTAAATAAAACATACCTTGTTTAACCAATCCAAATATGTGGTCATAATCAGTTGAAATTAATGGCACATCTTCAAAACTATCATCATGATATGATCCATATGTGTCATCCACAACTAAAGGAACTTTCTTCCACTCACCTACATACCCATGTTTTTGAATATTGCACTCTGAATATGATTTGTTCATGCATTCATAACAAAAACAAGAATAATCTCTTGTATAGATTGTCCAGTTATTACTATCCATAGTCATCAAAGAGTGCAAAGACCTAGAATTAGGAATCCTTTCACATCCATACTTTGTCCTTTGATCAATACCTTCAATTAATCATGCTCAAAAGATCAATAAAGTTTAAAACAAACATCAAAATTAAGATTTTTTTAAATTTTTTTGTAACTTGTAGAACTTAATAAATCACATCAAGATCTACATCTATGTTTTAAATGTGCATGTACTTGTTATCTCCCAAAACACTCTATGTGGGGTTGAAGTGTATAATGTTGAAGCCTCGTGAGGTTGAAACCCGACCGTATAATGTTTCTTACACCATTCAACAATGGTGTGGGAATTAATCAATCGATATCTCTCATAATCAAAGCTTTGTTTCTTTAGAGCACGTTTGATGCATGCACCCGCACCATCGTGTTCTCCTTCGCATGACCACTCTAAAAAAATCCATAAATGAGGTATTTTGTGATGACGATGATAACAAATGAGTGTAAAGAAAGGGCGAGAGGATTTGAATTGTGATGCACAACCATCCGACCAAAAAAATGTTGATCTATTTGTACTCCTCGCTGATGAAGATATTGAAAGAACAAACCAAAAAAATGTTGCACAAAGTGGGTTTCATGTTCCTTGTCATCACTTATATAGAAGTAATAATTCTCCTTTATCATTTCTTCACATATGTAGTTTCAACCCCATCCAAATCCAATTGTGCATGCCTATAAAATACTTGAACCATGATAGTAACCTGGTCAGTATGATAATATTGTGTCTGAATTTCGTTTTTATGAGAAAATGAGTAATTCTTAGCAAAATCAACCACGAAAAATGTGGAACCCGTTGGTTTTCAAATAGGACTTTTTAGAAGAACAACAGTCAGGGGACAAGAAGTCCCTCCTCTTTAATGGGAGAGGTTCCCTTATTGAGACACAAACTTATTTACAAATATACAGAATGTCATTTTATGGTTGAACTTGGATACCACGAAAATGTTTTCCACAAAGATCATCAGTTACGAACGGGCTGAGGAAAGAGGGTACGAAGATAAGCAGAATAGCAAACGTTTGGAATTGTAGATAACAGAATAATTCTTTACGAGTGCGAAGTTGCAGGGAATTTGGAACAAGATTATTTGTATTAACTGAATAAGATCAAAGACACAAAGTTCTTCAACGACCTTCTTCAGATTCATTAATCAAAGACACAAAGTTCTTTCTTGGTCGTGCAAGATCACTGTATTTGCAAAAGCAATCAGCAAGACTAACGAATTAGGTACAAAATAATCTTCACAATACTAAAGGAAAACACAGAGATACAGAGATTCAGATAGAGAATGAAAAGAAAAGCCCTTTTGTATTGATACGTTCAAGATCTATTTACAATTTCGAGAGTATGCCAAGTTCTTCCTCCTCTTTCAAAATGGCGTGGAAAGGCCATTATATAGCTTACAAGTCGGTTACGATTTGTAACCGTTTCTTTTAAATAAAGAATAGTTAAGTATTGCCGGTTGCAATACCTTAACTAATTACAACGAATACGAAAAGAAAGGAAAGAAGAGGAAAGAAGAGAGAAGGAGACAGGTGGCCTGCCACGGGAGGGACCCACTGTCTTCGTAATCCGCGCCCGAACTTCTTCAATGACTCACCATATCTCTGCCACGAGGGACCGATGTGTTAGTTGCAGATCGAGTCCAAAATCCTGTGCATTTCTCCATCTCTTTATCAAACTCGACGTGAGTATGATAGTCTTTGTTTGCTTCTTCGATGGCAGACGAGAGAACAAATTTCCTTTATCTTGTCTTTAGAGATGGAGTCTTCCTCAAAAGATTATCTTTGACAAAAGCTCAACCGAGCTTTGATTTCTTATGGTAAGGACGAGGGAATGCCAGAGTCTCATCCTCGAAGATGACAATGCATATCTTTGAAAGCAAAGAATGCTAGCTGCCTCAAAGCTTCTCCTTTTGCCACCTATTCTTCATTTCTCCTACACCCTCTTCCAGACTCGATTTTCCACTCTACACTGTAGACCCAGGATTTTGATAGATTATCTTCGGCATCATCGAAAATATTACTCGCCAAGAAGATGTTCTCATCTGCTTGTCCCATGAGGCGAAGGTCTACAATGCAATCGCCCCAAAGTTTAAGCTCCTTATTCATAACTTCAATGGTAGAGGATAGTTTATGTGCAACTTGTCTACCTTTCCATGTAGCTTAAAAGCTTCGTCCGATGAAGTTTAGCCCTAAGAACAAGCATGTCATCCACCATGGCTTCGATAGCTCTACCATGATGAATACTTGTGCATATCTTTAATTTCTTACTTCATCTTGGCTTAGAATTACAGGAGGGGGTAGAGCAAATAAGGGAGTGGGGTCTAAAACTTTGTCCTTAGACAAGAGTGACTTGATAAAACTCGTGAGAACTTGGGATTGTTCTTCCAAATGCTCAATCGTCTCACGCTCCTTTCTCTACCCTTCCAATGACTCGTGACTGCTTTCTCGGAGGTTATGAATCTCACCTTCAGAGTAGACTCTCCCATAGGGATCCTCGAAAGTTCCAAGTCGGATGTCAAGCAACTCGATTCCGATTTGTCATCGTGGGCTTAGCAATCTCCAGAATTGCTGACCTCGAGCATCCGACACAATCCTCGAAGTAGTTCTCGCTTTCTTGGCACGAGAAGGAGTGGTGCCCAACAAGGTCGCTACAAAGATCAAAATTTGGTCCCAAGCTTTGAGAGGAGGATTTTCTCTTCCTTTTATCAACCGAGGTCGCACCCAAGCAAAAGAGGAAGAAGAATCATAGGAGAAGCAAGGGGACCAAGAGACAGGAGCTCATGACACTCAAGGTCCAAGCACTGCTGACTCAAGCCGAGATGTTGGCGTAACACCGGAGGTAATGGCGCGTAAGAATCGTAGTACCGGAAGTTCGGTGCTCGACTTCTTTATCTTTATCTCGCTGGATTTTCAGAACACTTGTAGGAATTGCACCTCACTGTTTCACTTTCACCGAGAACGATGATGTTCTCTCGGCCCCATAGGCAACTCGCCTCGCTTTTCTTGAGGGTCATCCTCTCGCAGCTCCTTCTTTACCTCTTTGAGTTTCTTCTCAGTATACCCGGGTAGATGGAGAAGGAGTAGATCCTACA
This sequence comes from Taxus wallichiana var. yunnanensis, assembly GCA_018340775.1. Lineage (NCBI taxonomy): Eukaryota > Viridiplantae > Streptophyta > Pinopsida > Cupressales > Taxaceae > Taxus > Taxus wallichiana. Next base: position 724,768,138 of record CM031243.1, on the reverse strand, counting down.
AGTCCCCGAGCTATTGAGGCAGGAGGGGTTTTCACCGGTGTCCTGCACTGAACCGATGCTTCCTTTATGGGTGTCGAATCATCTTTGAGCTGGATTCTCCCGAGTGCCTCTTGAATTCTCGATCTTCTTATCCGACTGCACTTAGTTCCGATCAAGACTGGGCAATAATCTCACCAGATCATCTCTTTCTTTTCTCGCTCCAATCCAGTCCTCCAGAGGGGTGTGCTTAATCACATTTTCGTATTCATATGAATATAGCTCAATTGTCATCCCGAGACCTTCAGAACTTGGTACAGACCGAGTTCTTGGATCAATCACAGGAGAACCCGCCACAATGCCTTCTTCTCGCTTCAAAATCATCTCGCACAAATGCCCAAAGAGTCTTCTCAGATTCCGCCCGTGATGATAGACTATCTTGATGTTCCTTTCAATGAACTTCTTCAAGTCAAAACAGTTCTCGGCTTGAAGAAATGAACAAAGGATAGGGATCAGTGGCTCTTTCTACGCTCCGAGCATCCAGGTCGCTTTTGCATGTGTAGTTTCCGAGAGATGGGAAAGTGTAAGCCAGAAATCTTCTTGTCTCTGCAAGTTCTCAGGTAACTTGTCCAGTTGCCTGCATATCTCAATCAAGGCCATTTTGTTGTTGCAGAACATGGGAAGCCGCAGAGGAGTATTCTCATAGCCAGCAAGCCTGATATAAGAGAATTTCCTGAACTGAATGAAATAGGCTCCATATTGTGATATCAGGTTCATAGCTTCGTCTCGAAAACCTCCCCAAAGTGTCACCTTCGAGCAATCCGACCACGTACATGGTGAAGGCATCATCAACCCTTCCGAAATTCCGATTGCTGGGTCTCTAGGGTGAATCAAGCGGCAATAGGCGACACTGGATCGCTTTGGCGCATCGATGTAGGAAAACCAAACCATTGCCGTGACGCTGCTAGGGTATACATCGATACGGTCATGAAGAACTTCTTGGTTTGTTGCACATTGATAATTGCTCACCAAATTCATGCTTATGATTTCGCCCAATTGATGTTTGCGCTCCTCGCACACCATGCGGCCGATGAGCGGGCACATCCAAATAAAATTCATTGGTTGAGGGCAAACCCATAACCCGAGCCACAGGATTATAAAATCTGACAATTCTTCATTGAAATCCGCTCTAAGAGGGTTTTGGTCGACGAGAAGCTCCTTTCCTAGGGTTCTTCAACCAAGACCTCGCCACTCGAGCTTTATATTTATCACCGTCTTGGTCGAACATGGCCTCGTGCTTGATCCCGAGAGACGACTATGGCATTGTCCATCTCCGAATCCTCGAGAGCAGCTCCAATGGCAAAGAATGGCCCACTGCTGGCAATGAGCTCCCCGTGTACATTTGTCAAGTCGCCGAATCGGGTCGGGCGAGCTCCGCATGAAAGTACCGTGACAAAGACACCGCACCGAGATAGGAAACCTCCGCAAAGCCAAACCGCTATCATTAATCATCTGTGCCATCGGCGTAGGGTTCAGATCTGTCATTCTTGACCAAAATCGCCAAGTCGAGATGACGAGCTTCACTGCCTCCGATATTGCTAACGGCAGACTCAAGTGGAGAAATTTGCTCCCGTCCCTGAAACTTGATCTTCATATTGATAGATTCGGAGCTGCGACCTGCACTGGAAGGAATTTGCAAAGGGAACTAGGTCAGCAAGGGTTTGAGCAAATGATAGCAAGAAAGCAATGTGAAAATGCGAAGGTGGTATGCTTGGTTATATAGCCGCTTGAGGAGCGGAATGAATTTAATGCGCATTGAATACACCACCACCAATTTGAAAGAGCGTCATATTCGAATGAGCGGAAAAGCTAAGTGTGAATGACACTTGCACGCTGAACAGTGAGACGCGAATGCGCGAAACACGCGGCTCGGGCGAAATGGAGAGAGAATGCACAATGCTTTTGGAACAATTGGGACGAAATGCGCGAGGTACGCGGTTCAGCATTTCGGCCGAAATGGAACAAAGAGCCCATTTGGACTTGGGACTTTGGAACAGAAAATTCCGAGTACGCGACTAGAAGCTTCTACCAAAAGAGGAAGCTCGCACTTTTGATTTTGGGATATTTGGGACGAAAATGCGCGAAGCACGCGGTTCGGGAGTTTCGCCGAAATGGGAAAGCTCGCACAAAAGTTTTGGGACACTTGGGACAAAAAGTTCCGACGGGCCCGAGAATGGGACAGCTGGGATTTCGCCGATCGGGAACAACTTGCACTTTCGTACTTGGGACAGTGGGACAGAAAGTTCCGACAGACCAAATACTTACAAAATGACCCAAGATGCGGATTTTCTTGATTTCACGACTTAGGTACCCCAAAGAAAAACACTTAAAGACTCAAAATTTGGAAATTTTACTCCTATCGTAGCGGAAATTTTGAGAGGGCAACAAAATGCTCCTTCTGGGGATGACTTGGTGTAAATTCATAGAATGAGACAAGGCAAGAACTTAGATAACTCGGTGAAGGCACAAAGGCCTTATCCATCGGGCAAAGGAGTCAAAAACAAAACAATACAGAGGGCAACACACACAATGTAAGGGAAACACACCGAAAGCAGAAAAGCAAAACACCGTACATAATATACAAAGGGACTCCTAGTCACCTAGATCCGAACAACTTCAAATACTCGCCCACTATAAGGAAGTGGGAGGGAGAACCATCCATGTAATCAAGATAGAAAGAGTCCTTACCAAAGAAAGTGTCTTATCTTGAAAGGTCCAAGCCACAGAGAATCAAATTTTCCATGGCTGCCACGAGGTTCATGTCTTTTGTCCCATAACAAAGACGGTATCACCAACCTGGAACTCTCTGCTCCTAGCTTTCTTATCAAATAGAATCTTCACCTTCTGCTGGTGGGCAGCTATTCTGTCAGCAACCTCCAATCTATCCTCGTTCAGTTTGTGCAGGTACATGATCCTCTTGTCCAGAGCATCACTGAAACTAGTGTCTTCAATGGCCTTCATCAGGTGCAAGGCTGGCAGTTCCACTGTCACTGGCAATTGAGCCTCTACGCCATACACTACTTGAAATGGGGACATTCCAATGGCTCTTTTAGGTGTGATCCTGTCTGCCCAAAGAGCATCGTAAAGTTTCTTATGCCAGTTTCTCTGAGATTCATTGACCAACTTCCTTATGATAGTCACCAGATTTTTGTTGGTGGATTCTGCTTGTCCATTCCCCCGGGATAATAATCAAGAATGAGCTAGAGAGATGCCATACCCGTAGCAGTAAATCCATTATCTCATTTGAGGAGAAGTTCAAGCATTATTCTATTACAATCTTGTTAGGTACACCATACCTAACCAAGATGTTCTCTTTGATGAAGTTGCATACTACTTCGTAGTAGTGCTTTGACCGGGATAGCTTCCACCCATTTGGTAAAATAGTCACATGGTAAGACATGCGTGTGGCCCGCACTGTAGAAGCAGGATTCAAAGTGTACCAATGAAGTCCAGACTTATTGTTGGAATGGTTCCTCGATCACAACCGGCTTGAGAGGTAAAGCGCCGCTTGGGTCTTCCCACAAAGGTCCGACAGCCTCGCATTTATCTACCCATTTAGAGGCATCTCTCGAACAAGGAAGGCCGCAGAATATCCTCCCTGAGTATCTTGTGAGTCATGATCGCTGATGAATAGTGCCCTCCACATGCATGATCATGAAAAGCCGAGAGTAACTTTCTCTCGTTGTTCCTTATCAACACACTTCAGAAATCTCCCATCTAGGCCACGCTCAACAAAGCATTCTCCCATAGTACATATTGCGCCGATCTCAATTTAACAAATTCCTCTTTTCTTTGGCGGTTAAATGAGAGGGGCATTCCCATAGGTGAGAAAATAGGCGATGTCAAAGATACCATTCATCGAATCGAACTAAGGAATAGAACAAGAGGGATGTCAACTTTCTCTTCCTAAGCAACTCATGTTGGGCTCCTTCAAAGAATGAGCTCGCAAAGACCTTTTCCCGAACCAGCTTGGTTGGCTTGATATCAATGTCATACTCCCGACCTTAGCCACCCGCTTCTCTCTTGACCCAAATTCTTGCTGTAAGGATTGACTTAACTGTCAGATTCGGAACCAAAGACCAAAGAGTGAGAGTTGAGGATATAGAAACGGAACTGCTTGACAGCTTTGACTACTGCAAAGGCATGCTTCTCCATCATGGTGTACTTTAGCTCATGGTTCTTCAGGATATAGCTCATGAAGGCAATGGGTAGCTCATGTTTATCGGAATCTTCTTGGGTTAAGACAGCAGCCAGAGTACTATCTGTAGCGTAGCAATAGATAATGAAATCCTTGCTGAAATCGGGGCAGGCCAAAACTGGAGTTTTAGCAATAGCTTTCTTGATACCCTCAAAGGATTCCTTTCCTTCAGAAGACCAACCAAATGCTTGCTTTCCTTTCATCATCTGAGAAATATCCAAAGTTAATTCAGCAAAATCAGGAATGAATCTTCTTAGAAAATTGATCTTACCGAAAAAGGAATGCACGCCTTTTTTACTAGTAGGGAGAGGAATCTGTTGGATGGCTTGAACTCGTTCAGGATCAATCTTGATGCCATCCTTTGAGACAATGTGTCCTAATAGCTTTCCTCTCAGTAACACGTAAGACATGATTTTTAGGATTTAAGGAAATCCCATGCTCTCGCATCTTTGCAAGAACCGCTCTGTGTGGTCAAGTGATCCGCTCTTGTCTTTGAGAACACTGTCAGGTCATCAAGGTATATGACTATGCATTTTCCCTTCAAGCTTCCGAAAGCCAGATCCATAGCTCTCTGGAAGGTGGCACCGGCATTAATCAGCCCAAAAGGCATTCTCTTGTAGGCAAAGGTACCCCAAGGAGTTGTGAAGGCTGTCTTATGTTGATCAGCAGTATCGACCTCTACCTGATTGTATCCAGAAAAGCCATCAAGCATAGATAACATCTCAGAGCCTGTTACCGCTTGCAAAACCTGATCCATCATAGGCAGAGGGTAGTTATCTTTCAGAGAGGCCTGATTCAGGTTCCTGAAATCAACACAGATACGGATCTCCCCATTCTTCTTCCTAACAGGTACAATGTTTGCAATCCAAGTCGAATGGTGAATGGGAAAGATGATTTTAGCCTTTAGCAGTTTCTGAATCTCCTGAAATATGGTGTCAGCTATCTTTGGGTTATACTGCCTCTGCTTCTGCTTGAAAGGCTTGATTCCTGGCTTGAGAGGGATAGAGTGCTGCATTTCTTTTGGCTTGAAGGCTTTTAGATCTTCATAAGAATAAGCAAGCACATCCTTATATTTCCTTAGAAGGTCAATTGCTCTTCTCCTTTCATCTGATGTGCAACACTTCCCGATATTTACAAGCTTCGGGTCATCAGAACTACCAATATCAATTTTATCATACTCAGCCGATTGCCGAGGTCCAATGAGAGCTTTAGATCTCACGTACCTGTCATGTTTATCAAACAACTCCTCCAAACTCACCAAACCTTTGGGGATCTTGTTTCCTTTGAGCTTAATGCACCCTTCCCGATCGCTTTCTTCTCCTCGGGTGACGGCTTGGTCCGAAGACACGCTCACGAGGCAGTTGTCACTTCCTTCAAATACAAATTGTTCAAAATTGCCTCGAGCTCCAGTGAAGGAAAGCAAATGCTGGTCGCCGTTGAAGACTTGCCGCCACTTGTTAGTATTGTCGTGACACTAGGTCGGTGGACCATCTCGATAGTGAATTTATCCCGAGAGAATTCAGATGAGGAATCAATAATGACCCCGAGACAGCCTGTGAATCACTCACTTTTTTTTCTCGGGAATTGCTTCAATGGAGAAGGCATCAAGGAATTCAATCAATCCCAAACCCGATTCCGATAATGCTTCAGCCTCCCGTTCTTTACCTGAAACAGGCTTCTGACTTGCTTCACAATCAGCTCTGCATCACCCCGAGCCAAAAGATTCTTAACACCTCGATCTTTGGCTACTTGCAGTCCAAGGATGAGGGCCTCATATTCTGCTGTGTTGTTAGTGTTCTCGAACTGCAATTTAAATGAAAAGGGGCAGTAGCCTTCAGTGATATTAGCAGTAACACTACGCTCCAGAGCCACCAAGAACAACTGCCATCGAATTCTAAAATCCAGACACCATTAGGATCTTTAGGTGATATTTTGCAGGGTCGGACTTCATCAGGGGACAAAATCATGTAATTACCATGGCCTCTGTCCTCATAGAGTATTTGTGCCTTGGGATCATCTGTCTTCTGCACAATGTACTCGGACTGCTTCTCCGGTAGTAGCTTCTTCATTTGTCCATTGACAGGTATGAGGGCGTGTGACCAATCCATTTGAATCTCTCCACCCACATCTTTACAGAAGTTTCTGCTTAGCAACATTCCATAGGAAGGAGGAATGTCGGCTACTAGTATGGTAGCCAAGACTTTCTTTTCAGGTAAAGCAGCAAAAGCCACTTGTGCATCTTTAATCCTTCCAACTAAAGGCACTTCCTTACTTTCCATGGAGTAGCAAGATCCATAAGTACGAGTAAGGGTCAAGCCTAAAGCGTGAGCTACTTTGGCGGGCATCACATTATCAGAGGCCCCGGAATCTATGACACAGTTACTAAGCCTATGGCCCGCTATAAGGAGGGTAACATAAAAAGGCTTGATTTTGTCTCCAGGCGAGGTGACAGCAGCTACCAGACTAGGCTGTGGTATAGAAGGAGGTGTGGGCAAAAGGCCTTTAGAGGTGGTCTTGGAATGGGAATTTACAAATTGGATCATCTTGGCAAAAGCTTTTGATGGGTTTGGTAATATTCACTTCAAATTTGAACTTTGTCCTTTTTAAGATGATCTACAATGTCAAAGGATCCAGAGGTGGATGGTCCATCATCATTTGGAATCTTAGGTTTATCAACCCTAGGAGAAAAGGAAGAAGAAGAAACTTTGGGAGCAGTGTCGACAGTACTTACCTTTGGTGCAGATGAGGTCGGGATAGGGGATCCTCTTCTGGCAATTACAGAATGGTTCTTTGGCTCGTTCCTTAGATTTCTTCGTGGGTCGTGTTATTTTCTCCTTCGCCTCGTCTGCTGTTCTCGAGTCATGACAAAGCAAAAGATTCACTGCTCATATCTCGCTACCACTTCATCATAGTTATCTCCATCATCGCCTTTTCGGTGGTAAAGAAATTAACCCGAGATCCTTCGAGTTCTTCCGCCTCATCGTCAAATTCTTCTAGAACTCCTCACGAGCTTCTTCGCCCACGCTATCATCTCGGTTCTTCAACTTCACAGTCATGCTCACAGGACTTTGACAGAGGCCCTTCAAGTGCCGGGCCGGTGTGGGGGCCGCAGACGGTTTCGGGTTGAAAATTTCTCCTAACATCTCGCATATGGTGCATGCTGGGCTAATTGTTTCTTTATAGCCACTAGATCATTTGCAAGTTTCTGGACTAATGGATCAGAATTGGGTCCAGAGGTGGAAGAGGAAGAAGCAGCAGATTTCGATTTGAGAGGATCTCTTTTCAACTTCCCTGACATGATCAGGTCGTCCTCGATACTAACAAATATGGCTTGATCCGTAACTAGTGTTCCAAGATTAGCCCTTCTTAGAGCATAACTCGACTTTAGGCGCTTGGGCATTCAAAAAGAAACATTTTTGAATTTGATCAACCGCCGAGTATTTCATAGGAATCTTGTTGATCAACTGCATGAACCGAGCCACAAATTCTCTCATGGGTTCTCGATGGATCTTTCTTTATCTCGAGAAATCTGGGCAAGCAGGCATGCACATCTTCTCGCCGCTTAAAACGGTTTTCGAACCGAGTTCTCATGGTAGTCCAATGGTGATGGCACCAAATTAAGGTGATAGAACCAAATAAGAAGATTATCCCGTAATGTCTCAACGAATGCCTTACCGAGACGCCTTCATGTTCAACCCCAAGACCCCACATGCGACTATGAATGCTGCAATATGTTCATCAGTGGTGAATTTTGCCATCTCCTTTAAACTTTGGGAAGTTCTTTCTGCTACCTCGAGGTAACTCATGCAAAGGGTGCGCAAGAGCCAGAGGTCCGACACGTTGTCCCCATGGTAATTGTGCCATTCTTCTTGGGAATACGGTCCGAAGGGGAACTTTAACACCAGCAAGGATCAGAGCTCGCAGATTAGGGCTAGTGGGGCCGTGTAGACTTCTATCTCGAACAAAGTGGAGTGCTCGCTTGAACGAGTTCTTCTATTTGAAGGGAAAGGAAAACCCTGTTGCTCCAAAAGCTGAAACTGAGAATCTTCGATACCAAGGGCCCTTCTCCCTCGAGTGAAACGCGGAGTCGCCAGATCAAAGGATGATCGAAAAAATTATAGTACTGGAATGCGATTTTCCCCAGCGGAGTCGCCAAAAACTGTTGGTTTTCAAATAGGACTTTTTAGAAGAACAACAGTCAGGGGACAAGAAGTCCCTCCTCTTTAATGGGAGAGGTTCCCTTATTGAGACACAAACTTATTTACAAATATACAGAATGTCATTTTATGGTTGAACTTGGATACCACGAAAATGTTTTCCACAAAGATCATCAGTTACGAACGGGCTGAGGAAAGAGGGTACGAAGATAAGCAGAATAGCAAACGTTTGGAATTGTAGATAACAGAATAATTCTTTACGAGTGCGAAGTTGCAGGGAATTTGGAACAAGATTATTTGTATTAACTGAATAAGATCAAAGACACAAAGTTCTTCAACGACCTTCTTCAGATTCATTAATCAAAGACACAAAGTTCTTTCTTGGTCGTCGCAAGATCACTGTATTTGCAAAAGCAATCAGCAAGACTAACGAATTAGGTACAAAATAATCTTCACAATACTAAAGGAAAACACAGAGATACAGAGATTCAGATAGAGAATGAAAAGAAAAGCCCTTTTGTATTGATACGTTCAAGATCTATTTACAATTTCGAGAGTATGCCAAGTTCTTCCTCCTCTTTCAAAATGGCGTGGAAAGGCCATTATATAGCTTACAAGTCGGTTACGATTTGTAACCGTTTCTTTTAAATAAAGAATAGTTAAGTATTGCCGGTTGCAATACCTTAACTAATTACAACGAATACGAAAAGAAAGGAAAGAAGAGGAAAGAAGAGAGAAGGAGACAGGTGGCCGGCTACTGGGAGGGACCCACTGTCTTCAGAATCCGCTGCCTGAACTTCTTCAATGACTCAGCTATATCTCTGCCACGAGGGACTGATGTGTTAGTTGCAGACTGAGTCCAAAATCCCAGGCATTTCTCCATCTCTTTATCAAACTCGACGTGAGTATGATAGTCTTTGTTTGCTTCTTCGATGGCAGACTGGAGAGAACAAATTTCCTTTATCTTGTCTTTAGAGATGGAGTCTTCCTTGAAAAGATTATCTTTGACAAAAGCTCTGAACTGAGCTTTGATTTCTTAAGGACGAGGGAATGCCGAGTTCTCATCCTAAAGATGACAATGCATATCTTTGAAAGCAAGCAAATGCTAGCACCTCAAAGCTTCTCCTTTTTGCCAGCTATTCTTCATTTCTCCTACAGCCTCTTCCAGGACTCTGATTTTCCACTCTACACTGTAGACCCAGGATTTTGATAGATTATCTTCGGCATCATCGAAAATCTTACTCGCCAGTAAGATGTTCTCATCTGTTTGTCCCATGAGGCGAAGGTCTACAATGCAACTGCCCCAAAGTTTAAGCTCCTTATTCATAACTTCAATGGTAGAGGATAGTTTATGTCAGCAACTTGTCTACCTTTCCATGTAGCTTAAAAGCTTCGTCGATGAAGTTTAGCCCGGCAACAAGCATGTCATCCACCATGGCTTCGATAGCTCTACCATAGACAGAATACTTGTGCATATCTTTAATTTCTTGCACTTCATCTTGGCTTAGAATTACAGGAGGGGGTAGAGCAGTCAAGGGAGTGGGGTCTAAAACTTTGTCCTTAGACAAGAGTGACTTGATAAAACTCGTGAGAACTTGGGCTTGTTCTTCCAAATGCTCAATCGTCCTCGCGCCCTTTCTACCCTTCCAATGACTCTGTGATCAAGCTTCCTCGGAGGTTATGAATCTCACCTTCAGGAGTAGACTCTCCCATAGGGATCCTTGAAAGTTCCAAGTCGGATGTCAGCAACTCTGATTCCGATTTGTCTACTGTGGGCTTAGCAATCTCCAGGAATTGCTGACCTCGAGCATCCGACACAATCCTGGAAGTAGTTCTGGCTTTCTTGGCACGAGAAGGAGTGGTGCCCAACAAGGCTGCTACAACATCAAAATTTGGTCCCAAGCTTTGAGAGGAGGATTTTCTCTTCCTTTTATCAACCGAGGTCAGCACCCAAGCAAAAGAGGAAGAAGAATCTGCAGGAGAAGCAAGGGGACCAAGAGACAGGGAGCTCATGACACTCAAGGTCCTGCAGGCACCGCTGACCTGCCGAGATGTCGCGTAACACCGGAGGTAATGGCGGCGTAAGAATCGCAGAGTACACGGAAGTTCTGTGCTCGACTTCTTTATCTTTATCTCGCTGATTTTCAGAACACTTGTAGGAATCGCACCTCACTGTTTTCACTTTCACCGAGAACGATGATGTTCTCTCGGCCCCATAGGCAACTCGCCGCTTTCTCGAGGGTCATCCTCTGCAGCTCCTTCTTTACCTCTTTGAGTTTCTTCTCAGATACCCGGGTAGATGGAGAAGGAGTAGATCCTACAAGTCCCCGAGCTATTGAGGCAGAGGGGTTTTCACCGGTGTCCCGCACTGAACCGATGCTTCCTTATGGGTGTCGAATCATCTTTGAGCTGGATTCTCCCGAGTGCCTCTTGAATTCTCGGATCTTCTTACTGAACCAGACCCTAGTTCTGATCAAGACTGGGGCAATAATCTCAGCCAGATCATCTCTTTCTTTTCTGTTCCAATCCAGGTCCTCCAGAGGGGTGTGCTTAATCACATTTTCGTATTCATATGAATATAGCTCAAATTTCATCCCGAGACCTTCAGAACTTGGTACAGACCGAGTTCTTGATCAATCATAGGAGGAGAACTCGCCACAATGCCTTCTTCTCGCTTCAAAATCATCTCGCACACTGCCCCCAAGAGTCTTCTCAGATTCGCCCGTGATGATAGACTATCTTGATGTTCCTTTCAATGAACTTCTTCAAGTCAAAACAGTTCTTGGCTTGAAGAAATGAACAAAGGATAGGATCAGTGGCTCTTTCTACGCTCTGAGCATCCAGGGCCGCTTTTGCATGTGTAGTTTCCCGTAGAGATGGGAAAGTGTAAGCCAGAAATCTTCTTGTCTCTGCAAGTTCTCAGGCAACTTGTCCAGCTTGCCTATATCTCAATCAAGGCCATTTTGTTGTCAGCAGTAACATGGGAAGCCGCAGAGAGTATTCTCATACCAAAGAAGCCCGATATAAGAGAATTTCCCGAATCGAATGAAATAGGCTCCATATTGTGATATCGTTCATAGCTTCGCTCAAAACCTCCCAGTTGTCACCTTCGAGCAATCCGACCACGTATATGGTGAAGGCATCATTGACCCTTCTCGAAATTCCGATTGCTGGTCTCTAGGGTGAATCATCAAGGGCACAGGCGACACTCGATCGCCTTTGTGCGCATCGATGTAGGAAAACCAAACCATTGCCGTGACGCCGCTAGGTATACATCGATACGAAGTCATGAAGAACTTCTTGGTTTGTTGCACATCGATAATTGCTCACCAAATTCATGCTTATGATTTCGCCCAATTGATGTTTTGCGTCCTCGCACACCATGCCGATGAGCGGCACATCCGTAAATAAAATTCATTGGTTGAGGGCAAACCCATAACCCGAGCCACAGGATTATAAAATCTGACAATTCTTCATTGAAATCCGCCCTAAGAGGGTTTTGGTCGACGAGAAGCTCCTTTCCTAGGGTTCTTCAACCAAGACCTCGCCACTCGAGCTTTATATTTATCACCGTCTTGGTCAAACATGGCCTCGTGCTTGATCCCGAGAGACGACTATGGCATTGTCCATCTCCGAATCCTCGAGCAGCTCCAATGGCAAGAAGGCCAGCTTGGCAATGAGCTCCCCGCGTGTACATTTGTCAAGTCGCCAATCGGGTCGGGAGCTCCGCATGAAAGTACCGTGACGACACCGCACCGAGATAGGGAAACCTCCGCAAAGCCAAACCGCTATCATTAATCATCTCGTGCCATCGGCGTAGGGTTTGATCCGTCATTCTTGACCAAAATCGCCAAGTCGAGATGACGAGCTTCACTGCTCTCCGATATTGCTAACGGCAGACTCAAGTGGAGAAATTTGCTCCGTCCCCGAAACTTGATCTTCATATTGATAGATTCGAGTGCGACCCGCACTGGAAGGAATTTGCAAAGGGAACTAGGTCAGCAAGGGTTTGAGCAAATGATAGCAAGAAAGCAATGTGAAAATGCGAAGGTGGTATGCTTGGTTATATAGCCGCTTTGAGGAGCGGAATGAATTTAATGCGCATTAATACACCACCACCAATTTGAAAGAGCGCATATTCGAATGAGCGGGAAAAGCTAAGTGTGAATGACACTTGCACGCTTTGAAACAGTGAGACGCGAATGCGCGAAACACGCGGCTCGGCGAAATGGAGAGAGAATGCACAAAAGCTTTTGGAACAATTGGGACGAAATGCGCGAGGTACGCGGTTCGCATTTCGGCCGAAAATGGAACAAAGAGCCCATTTGGACTTGGGACTTTGGGAACAGTAAAATTCCTGAGTACGCGATCAGAAGCTTCGGCCGAAAAAGAGGAAGCTCGCACTTTTGATTTTGGGATATTTGGGACGAAAATGCGCGAAGTACGCGGTTCGGGAGTTTCGCCGAAAATGGGAAAGCTCGCACAAAAGTTTTGGGACACTTGGGACAAAAAGTTCCGACGGGCCCGAGAATGGGACAGCTTTCGGGATTTCGCCGATCGGGGAACAACTTGCACTTTCGTACTTGGGACAGGGATGGGGACAGAAGTTCCGACAGACCAAATACTTACAAAATGACCCAAGATGCGGATTTTCTTGATTTCACGACTTAGGTACCCCAAAGAAAAACACTTAAAGACTCAAAATTTGGAAATTTTACTCCTATCGAGCGGGAAATTTTGAATGTGTCTCTATTAGTCTTGAATTGTGTAGGCAATAATTTCAAGTCCCCACACTTGTCACATACACCTTTGATGCAAGTCATACGATCGTTGACATGATCATCGAGATATTGTGCAAAGAATAGAAGTTATGAATTCACTGACACGTGTAGGTGGGGAATTTTTAGGACCATTTGATGCTTCCCGTAACTTTCTATACACCTAAAAAAACATAGATTTTGAAATACATTAATTTTAAATCACATCTCAAAAAATGAAATTTAATCAAATTTCAAATATATAGATATAAATGAAAGCACACCTCAAAATATATATACATGATATAATTTTTTTGGTACTGATAGTGATAATCAAACTCAAATTTATCAACTCGCACATACAAAGACTTCAAATTTTCAAACATTCATTGTCCAAGTTTAACATCCGGATTTTCTTCTAAACTTTATGTACATCTCATGTTGAGTTATTTCAAGCCAATGATTTATATGTTCATCATAGTTATTGCGAGTTATCCCGTGTTTTAAAAATTCCTCACATTCAAAGAAGGACGAGTCCTCTCATTCCAAAATCAGAAACTATCTTCACAATATTATCCTCTATTTTATCATAATGTGGATTTCTATACATTAGTGCCCAATTTCCTTCCATAGTAGAGTCATCCAATGTCTTCCTCCTCTTTGCATACCTGCTGACCATATTTCTAGATAAACGCAATGCCTTGGAAATGATGGTAACATGAAAATTCTTTTTCATATCTTCACTTACAACTAAAGTTAATATTGCTCTATGAGAAATACTCTTATCAACAGACCTAGTTTTTGTACCCAAATAACTTATTCCTTTAGAAACATTCCCAACAAATTCTTCTTCTATATGTTTTGAATTTTCCCATCCAAAATCAACACCCAAAAATTCTAATGTTTCCTTCATATCAACATGATTCAAGAATGTAACCAACAAATGTGCTCTAGAAACTGTAGTCAAATTAACAAATTCACCATATATTATCTCTACACTTTTTGTTGTTTTCTTTCATGATAGTGGTTCTTGTTGGGAAAATTCTTTTAATTTTTGTAAATCCATCTTCACCAAGTGTTTCACATTTTTCTTGGGAAGTAATTCCATAAATTTTGTTATCACTTCAGTATAATGTCACGCATCATGATATGTGTCCATAAACATACACATGTGATTACACCAAAATTTGTAAAAAAATTAACATACACATGTGATTATACCATTCATGACCAAGCTAGTAAACAATAATATCTAAAAAATTAACTTACTATCTAGTAAACAATAATATTAAGTTGACCAAGCTAATTTTATTTAGATACCACTTCATGAGGTCCTTCTTGAAATCTACTAAACAATAATATACTTTTGCATTTGTATTCAGGACCTTTTCAACTAAGCACGTCTGAGTGTGACATAATGATCTATTATTGATTACTTTGGTCTAAAACCTACTTTCCCCTTTTCCCACTTTCCTTTTTATTTTATTTTCTTACAAAATACCACATAGTTCACATTTATTATGTGGAGTAAATTTTCACCATGTCATCGAACGTATCTAAACTTAGTAATCAACTTAATTTCCTTGTTGGATGACTACTGGATACCAAATGCATATTTGGATGCCTTAGTGTGAATCTCAAAAGGTTTAGGAAATTTCATGCATTGTGATAGAAAATAGTATGTAGAGGAATAGTCTTACTAACTCAAAATAATTTTACCATGCATTGGTTCAATCAACCTTGGATTTGACGTGCATTATGTAGTTGACGGATAAGACATATATATAATAAATCAAGGATGAAACTATTATCTAAATTTACATACATTGTCTATGACAACTAAGAAACTATTTAAGGTGGTATGAAGTAATCAAATATTAAATCACTATTATATTTTTAATATGCATCTAGTATAGCTATAATTTTAATGTTGATGTAGCATGTGTAATGAATCTTTGTTACTCCAAATGAACAATTACCAAATTTTTCATATAAATATTATTTTTTCAAAGGTTGTAAGATGCATAGGATGTTATTAACATGCTAATATCAATCCTTACTAATATTTGATTTAGGAGATCAAAATTTCCTTATAGTAGATATTGGCTCTTCATCATTTGATCTTTCAATTTTTTTTTTCATAAATCATATATATATTTGGTGTTAGAGCTATCTAATTTATGAAAGATGGCATGGTACAAGCCTAATATTTCATTCGAATAGGATCTCTTGTGCTATGCATCATACTTAATCATTCTCACAAAATGATCTATGATATAATGGGATGTTTGGAAGAGGGAATCAAGGAAAAAATTAATGTGGTTCTTTACTGCAAAGTGTTTTGGAAGGTGTTTTATCTCCACATGAAGAGTATGTGGATAAAGCAAGAGTGCTAAGAAATAAAGGTATGTTGAGAGGATCATGTTTGTATCTAGACGAAGACAACCTTTTTGTAGTTGAAAGAGAGAAATGATGAGTGGGAAAAGGTGAGGTTAGAAAGGAGAAAACGATAGAAGCATACCTAAATAATGGAAAAACATATATTATAGCTAGATAAACAATAAGTAAATAAGGAATATGACCTATTTGGGAGCTAATCTTATGATGGTGAGCTAGAATTTAGAGGCTACCCTTGATAAAGAGGAATTGGGTTAAGGCCTATATCTAGAGATAGAAAATTATTTTGAATGGAACACATAAGCACGATGGGTGAAAAATGCCAAATTTTGAAAGATGTACGAGAAGGTAAAATGTAGAATAAAGAAACAAAATGTCAAGGGGTTAACTATAGAGATATAGATGGGAGGAATACAAAGGTTCTTGTTTTTTGGGAATGACCCAATTATATGAGGATTAAGTTAGAAAGGTGTTGGTGGGTACTGAAATAGAGCCTTTCTAAGAGGTGAGAGAGGATGTTGAAGAATGGAAGTTGATGTTAAATAGAAACCCTATATTTAACTAAGAGATAAATACAACCATGTCTCCTAGAGAGTAACAAGCAATAAAAAAACAAAGTAGATGGCTAGATCAAGATCCAAATTATACTATTGAGTGGTTGCAATATTTTTACCATGTTTTGTTGATATTTCAACAATTATTGTTTCGTTGAATGATTTTTCTGTGGATCCTTTTTCGGTACTTGGTTGGTTCTTACGTTGTTTTTGTTAGAGCCTTTTATTTTCACATATTGTTTCTATTGTTTTAGGTTATGGGATCCTATCAAAACCCTTGCCTTTACCCAATCTAAAAACATATTATCATATTTACCTTAGAACGAAAAATAAAATTACGATCTATCAAGGGTTTCTATGTATGTACCAATTTTTGCAGCCTTGTCTTTCACTTGTTGTGCCTTCTCTCTCTATTTGTGCCTTCCTACGAACTGATCTTCTAGCATTCTTCTCTGCATTCTCTTCCTCGGTATATTTTCATTTCTCATTCTTTGCATTTCCCATGATTCATCCACTTCAATAATTTTCACCTACACACATAAATTGAGATAGATATGAATTTCTAAGAGTAAACTCGATAGAAAACTATACGTGCATGCAACTCTTATTATATACAAATCTCAATAGAAATTAGGTTAGAAATTAGGTTATTTTTAATTTTAGTTTTTTATAACTTTAAAACAACTTTTCTAATTTTAATAGAATTTAAATTTAATATACAATTATTTAGTTTTATAATATATTTTTAAATAAAATAACTATATGCTTTAAAGTCAATTCTATTATATATAAATAATAAAAAATATTTTTTCAAAAATATAATAACATATTATATATTTTTGGTTAAAAACAATTAAAAAAACCAAACTTGCTTTAAAACTCTAGTTTAATTTTTTTTGTAAAAACTAAATTTAAAACATTAAAAATGAACAATATTATTTTAAAACTATAGTTATAAAAACAAAAATTACAAAACATTAAATTTAGAAAGGAAGTGTACAGTGGCACTTTGGTGGCATAGGGGGTTCACGTGAAGACCCCTTCGTGCGAATGGGTGTTTGTGTGACCCCTTGCGTGATGAAGCTTATGTGGCACATTTTGGCACCAAATCCTTTTGGAGGATAATTGTAAGCCAAAATCTGCCACTTAGGTGCCATGTAATTAGGGTAAACGAACTAGTAAAATTACAAAATTTTAACACAAAATTCAGATTTTTATTAGCTTTCTAAAAATATAATTTTCATTTTTAAAAATTTGTTTTATTATTTATTATTTATTTTTGCTAACATATGGTATTTTAGGACATTCAATAGTACACAATCAACCAAATTTGAAAAAAATAGAATATATTAAAAAATTGAAAAAAACTTACTATTTGTTGAAGTCTTCTTCGTACTGTGAAAAAAACTTAATTTCTATATAAATCTTAAAATTTATTGGCATAGACACATGTACGAGTAGGTATTTATTTAAAAATAGTTTTACTAAATAATTAATTAAAAAATATAAGTAAAAAAAAAAAAAATTTGATAGGACCTCAAAAGTCAAATCTTGAACATATATCTAAAATTTCATGGTGAAAAACATATTTTCATTTAAAAATACCACTTGGGGACAATTGTTCCTCTTTTAGAACATAAGAAACAACATATGAATAAAATTAAGATAAACACCAAAATTTTAGCCAAAAATAAAAAAATATACATGTATTCTACACTCTAAACACAACATTCCATTAGTTTGTGGAATTTCATGAATGCATATGGTTTTGTGGCTAATACCTTTAGAAAATCAATGAAATTGAAAATTCATGTTTATAAAGGTATTGGTAGTGTAGAATCACAACATCCCCGAATGGCCCGGTTGTGAAGTGGGGCATTCGGTGTGATTACACAACATAGGACCATCTATAAAGCTGTGGGACTTGAAAAACTTGAGATGGACCTCTGGAGAATGTTAGTTCTTACTTCGTAATCTACCTACCACAAGCTACTCCAGTGCAAGTAGAACCTATTCTATCCTAATCTAACCATTCCAAGGGGGGAGAGAGAGAGAGAGAGAGAGAGAGAGAGAGAGAGAGAGAGAGAGAGAGAGAGAGAGAGAGAGAGAGAGAGAGAGAGAGAGAGAGAGCCTACACTAAGTAGTGATACACCAGAAAAGGAAGTGGTTGGATCACGATCCGATCCGCCTAAAGTGGAGAGAGGTGAGCAGAGGAGAGGGTGGACAGAATGCACCACGGACCAGAGATAGATTTCACATGGAACACCACTTCAAAACCCATTAGGCATAGCTCCTTAACCTGCAACAAACATCATAGTATGAAAAATATACCATGCAACAATGAGAGGTAAGAAGAGAAAAAAAAGTCAAGGATGAACAGATGCATCACGAAACAAATTTTATTGCTCCAAAATGTTACACGAGACATCATCATCGTGAGCAAGAGGCAAGAAAAACCATTATAGAACCATGGGAGGAGGCTTAGAATTTACATTCTACCCTAAGGAAGAAAAGAGAGGGGGTAGAGGAGAAACAACGACCGACCTTTTTAATATGCCCCTCCCGTACAATATATATGAAAGAATGAGAGAGAAAGAGAGGGAAGAATTCGAATCCTACTTCAACCACCTTGAGATATGCATTGAATCCTACTTTGAAATCTCAACCACCATCAATCAATGCCCCTCTCAAATCCACACCAAATCTGTCATGTCTGCATTGATTACTTGTTTGGCGCATCGAAGGAGGAAGAACGAACGTGATCGATCAAATCTAATATGGTAGTTGAAGAAATTAGATTCTATATTAATGGCCTAGAAGATGTTTTCCCATTTTCACCCACTAAATCCTATTAAGAATGATATTTTATGTTTCCATGGCATAGAGGGTGTCAATACATTTCAAAAAGTCTTCTCCCACCCAAATATGAGTTTCCAGTCAAAATATATGGCCATCTGAAGATTAGGGTCATGGGCACGCAATATTTGAAAGAGTCTATCCGTACTGGGTCCACGTGGCAGCTCCCACATCTTGAGAGATTCAGATCCTTCCTTATGCTCTTGAAATCATACCGGATTGACATGTGGTAGCTTGTGTGAGCTCCTTTTATTTTTCCTAAGTCTCTTTGCTTTGGGAGGCCAAAAGTTTGACCCTGGACACGTGGAGGCTTGGCGCTTGTTTGGAAACCCACCCCAAATTTTACTTTTGAAGTAGCGCCGTGCTGACACTTGGCTCCCTCCACTGGCCTACCTCTACTTTGACTATTCAACCCCCAAATCTATCCCTTTTTTTGGACCTAGGACACGTGGAAGGCCCGCGCTCATTTGAAAACCCACTTTGGATTTTACCTTTGAAGGAGCGTCATTAAGACATGTGGCACCTTCCGCCTGTACTCTTATACTTAACCAATTTATGTGCACTTTTGAATTTGACCTTTGTTGACCATTGGCCACATGGAGGGCTAGCGCAAGTTGGAGTCTCCACCTTGGGCTCCCATCTTGAAATTATGTCGAGCTGACACTTGTTTCCTTCCGCTTGTTCGGACTTGAAGAGTGGGTTCGTTCGATGGAACTGTTCTTTGAATTTCTTTCCTACATAGGGTCATGTTTGATCACTTTTACCATGGGGAAATAGAGATAACAATTTGGCGACTCATGAGGACATCTCGCCACTCTTTGGATGAAGAGGCCAAGGGCCTTGAAGCATCCATTAGGCATGGAGTCAAGAATGATAACCTGATACCGATCTTATCTTTGATCCGTGAGCCCGACCGTTTACATTTGGACACCCTGAACCTTCCTTGGAAACAAATTGCCTCAAAACCTGTTTTTAGTTTCTCTTTATTTGTTTCATTTTGGAACTAGTAATCGTTACACATAGCTATGGGTCTTTCTACCATGAATACTGATGGGCCTAGCCTCATGCATCTTTGGAAAAATACGAACAAAACTTATGTACAAAGAAAAAAATCATACATGCCTTAAATGAGACATGCAAAGTGTGCACAAACACTTCTTCTACTGAAAACAAAGTCTAATCCTACTCTTGCACTAACTAGAGAGAAAGAGGTTAAACAAAGCCTCTATAGGCAGGGAGAAGTGAATTCCCTTTCTCAAAAGGGGTAGCCATGCAATTGATTTGACGCTGAATATGGCTGCATATATGAGTGAAAAACTGACCGTAAGTTTCGTCCTCCACCCAAATCATAAAGGTATCTACATCAACCAAAAATCCCTTCTCAAGTTGATTTGTATTGGACTCTTGGAGGTGCTGATGGTGACCCTTGGTGCTTTGAAACTCATCCTCATACCTTGAAGTGGGCATGACTGGTTCTAGACTTCTCTCTTGGCTCCAATGAATCCAAGTACCTGATTGGGCATGGTCTTATTCTTTGAATGTGCCCTTTGGTCTGAAATTTAACTCCAAAATTCAGTATTTTTATGGACCTTCTTGGATGGATGCTATGAGAGGGATGATGACATCCTATTGCCTTTTCTCTTCCTTCTCCTGTGAAGAACATGGAAGACTCATATCTTCCAACCTTGGTTCCAGAGGGATGTTGTGAGACATAGGCTATCGTTATTGAATGCCCTCCTTTATGGAAATAAACTCATATGCTTGGAAGGTGGGTGATAGAGGAGTAAATGATGTAATTTCCTCAGGATCCTCTCTATCAAATCAATCCTCCAAGTTAGAAAAATAATATGTCTCCTCGTTTTCTGTTGCATGTGCTCAACCTCCTCCATGGTGTCCTCCTGATCTATAACTTTCTCACCATGGCTCCCTTCATCCTCCAACATGAAGTTTGAAAGCTCAAACTCCTCTTGCAATATTAGAGATTAAAGGGGATGAA
Organism: Taxus wallichiana var. yunnanensis; assembly: GCA_018340775.1. Lineage (NCBI taxonomy): Eukaryota > Viridiplantae > Streptophyta > Pinopsida > Cupressales > Taxaceae > Taxus > Taxus wallichiana. Next base: position 724,747,187 of record CM031243.1, on the reverse strand, counting down.
GTGAGTGGAAGAATTGAAGGTTATTCTATAGCCTACTCCACACTGGAGCCTCTGAAACTGTATGGTCCTCCTCCATCATGGGTTCATCAATCAAATTAGGCCCTTGAAATGAAAGCAAAGAATCTTCAATGATGCTTTCTTCATTGAGTGGCTTCAACATTGATTTGATCTCTCCCAGCTACTCCTCTTCAATGGGGCTTAGAGCTGATTGTTCCTCCTCTTTAACTGGTTGTGCAACTTGGATTAGATCAGCATTCTCTTGATACAGTGCCATTAGGGACACTGTATTCGAGCAAACAGATTGCTGATCTTATTCTTCTTGTTTTTGTTCCTTCTTTGCTGCAAACTCAGCCTCAACCACCACTGGCTCTTCAACCTTGACCTCCTCTATTGGCTTGACCATCAAGGGGATCTTTGTAAACCCAAATTTGGCAACCCAACTCTTCGATCTTCTATCATTTCTTCTTTGTTGGGTTCCTCCTCTTGCTGTTCTCCTTGACTTGGTCTTTGGAATATCTTCCCCATATGGAATTAGGAAGGCAAGAGGAGTGGTAGGTTGGGGTTCAACCAGATTTGCAATTGTTTGTGGTGGGGAGGGAAGTGGAACTTCTTGTTTTTTTGGAGGGGATGACTATTTGGAAGGGAAAAGGACAAAGGAACTGAGGTGGGATGGGAGATTAGGAGATGGAGAAAATAAATTAACACTTGGGGAAGAAGATGAGGGGCTTGACTCTTGATCATGTTGAAATGATAAAGTTTGAGAAAGAGAAAATGAAGAGCTAGGAGGTGGTGGACTTACCCATTGACAAGGTTGTCTTATGTCTAGCTCATAGGCCTCAATCTCCTCAATCCACTGTGTAAGTTGAGGCAACATTTTAACCATGAATTCAATCTTCTCCTAAGGGATGTAATGTCTTGGAAAAGGGCCTCCCCATGGACAAGGTGTCTTAAAACCAATCCTGAATGCCTTCATCTATGTTTGTACCCATGGATTGCACCATGCTAGCCTCCATTCTTTGAATCTACTCCAACAAACCAATGTTCTCCACATAGCTGTCACCATTATATGCGTCCCCTTATTATTGATAAGCTCCATGGCAAAACTGACTTTGACCCTGGTCATATGGGTAAGCATAATGGTCTTGAATCTAATTATAGTGCTGATCTGGAGGAGTTGGGAAATACATTGGAGGTGAATTGAATTGCTGCTGTAAGTGTGAGTTCCATGAAGGGAATGAAGTCATGATTGCACAACTTCATGAAATGGAAGAAAAATGAGAGATATGGAAAGAAAAGTGAATGAAGATGGGTGAAAATGGATGGAAAAGGTTTGTAACTTTAGAGATGGGGTTGTTGACCAGATGGAGTCGCCAGATGTTCTTGCATGTGCCTCAAAAGGCTGAACCTTAACAGGAACACACCAACCTGCTAAGATGAAGTGGTAAGGTGCTTCAGACTTGTCCCACCGGGCATGCCAAAATTGTTAGTGCATATTCACATCACCCCCGAATGGCCCGGTTGTGAAGTGGGGTATTAAGTGTGATTGCACAACATGGGACCATCTCTCACAATGTGGGACTTACAAAAATTTAGATGGACCTCCTGAGAAAGCCGCTTCTTGCTTCCTAATATACCATCTCTCAAAGCTACTCCAAATCTTGAGATGGAAGAACCTATTCTATCCTAATCTAACCATTCTAAGGGGACATGGATAGGAGAGAGAGAGAGAGAGAGAGAGAGAGAGAGAGAGAGAGAGCCCACACTAAGTGGTGATACACTAGAAAAGGAAGTGGTTAGATCACAGATCTGATTGCCTGAAGTGGAGAGAGGTGAGCATAGGAGAGGGTGGACAAAATGCACCATAGACCAAAGATAAATTTCACACAGAACACCACTTCAAAACCCATTAAACACAACTCCCAGAACTTGCAACAAACATCAGAGTATGCATAGTATACCCTGCAACAATGAGAGGTAAGAAGAGATAACAAAATAAGCCAAGGATGGACAAATGCATCATGAAATAGATTTTATTGCTCCAAAATGTTACACGGTACATCATCAGTGGGAAAGAGGTAAGAAAATTCCATTATAGAGCCATGGGAGGAGGCTTAGACTCTGCATTCTACCCTAAGGAAGAAAGAGAGAGGGGGCAAAGGAGAAACAATGACCAACCTTTTTTAATATGCCCCTCCTATACAATATATAGAAGAATGAGAGAGAAAGAGAGGGAAGAATTTGAATCCTACTTCAACCACCTTGAGATATGCATTGAATCCTATTTTGAAAGCTCAACCACCATCAATCAATGCCCCTCTCAAATCCACCCCAAATCTTTCATGTTTGCATCGATTACTTGTTTGGCGCGTTGAAGGAGGAAGAACGACAGATCAGATCAAATCTAATCTGGTAGTTGAAGAAATCAGATTCTGTATTAATGGCCTGGAAGAATTTTTCCAATTTTTCACCTACTAAATCCTATTAATAATGATATTTTATGTTTCCATGGTGTAGAGGGTGTCGAGACATTTCCAAAAAGTCTTCTCCCCCAAATATGAGTTTCCAATCAAAAGATATGGCCATATGAAGATTAGGGTCATGGGCGCAATATTTGAAAGAGTCTATCCATACCGGGTCCACGTGGAAGTCTCACGCATCTTGGAGATTCAGCTCCTTCCTTATGCTCTTGAAATCACATCAGACTAACACATGGTAGCTTGCGTGAGCTCCTTGGGCTCCTTTGTATTTTTCCTAAGTCTCTTTGCTTAGTGGGGCCAAAAGTCTGACCCTGGACACGTGGAGGTCTCGGCGCTTATTTAGAAACCCGCCCCAAATTTTACTTTTGAAGTAGCACCATGTTGACACTTGGATCACTCCGCTGGCCTACCTCTACTTTGGCTATTCAATCCCCCGACTCTATCCCTTTTTTGGACTTGGGACACGTGGAAGGCCTGTGCTCATTTGAAAACTAGTTTTGGATTTTACCTTTGAAGGAGCGTCGTTAAGGCACATGGCACCTTCCGCCTGCACTCTTATACTTAACCAATTTAGGCCCACTTTTGAATTCAACCTCTTTTGACCATTGGCCACGTGGAGGGCTGGCGCAAGTTTGAGTCTTTGCATTGGGCTCCCATCTTGAAATTGCATTGAGCTGAAACTTATTTCCTTTCGCTTGTTCTGACTTAAAGTGTGGGTTCATTTGATGGAACCGTTCTTTGAATTTCTTTCCTACACGGGGTCGAATTTGATCAATTTTTCTATGGGAAAAATTGAGATAACATGTATAAAACATACAAAAAAATGGGACATTTTATTGTGCTTTGACCCTATTACTTGTTACATGCTCACTCTACTACACATGATAGATAGATATCTTGTATGTCATTATATTTTTTCATACACACATGCACGTTCACTTGATTTCTAATTGTGAGCACAGATTATACAAATCTATTTCATCTAAGCATGGATATTTTGCACAACACCTATCACCAGTCCCATAATGGCTCCTAGGGGCATCAAATTTATTACAAGACAAGTGATATTGTTTCATTTTATTTCATAGAACATTACTTTATTGGCTTATACATGCTTTTTCATACTTTTTATCTTTCTAAAATGCTAATGGGTGCTTCATGTGTAACATTTGTTATGCAGACTATTTTCTTCCATGGTTGTCTCTTACATTGCTTGTTATTGCTTTCTCTTTATATACCATTGTTTGTGAGGCCCATGAGCTTTTCCCTTTGTATTTTGTGCACACTTGTCTTCTTACAACCATGATGACCTTGATTTTATTGTGACATTGTGAGTTATGTCCCATGTTTGTGACCCACTTTTTGCGGTATACATTATCTTCTTGCGTGTTTACATTGTCTTCTTGTGTTTTAGCTTACACATTGTCTACTTAATTTACACATTATCTTCCACATGCATGTTTGTCCTTATTTGTACTAACACTTATCTCCTAGCCACTTGTTTGGGTGTGCCTTTGTTTCTACCAAGAATATTCCCTTCCCCATACAGGGAATAGTTTCAAAACACCGATAGATCCTCCTTTGGTCCACATACTTCTTCAACGACATCAGATGTACCCCAAAAGAGGGGGCATCATTTGGGTGAATTAGTCACCCATAAAATGTTATACACAATAAAACACATTACCAAGTACAACATAGTTGTCGGGCTTATGATAGGGCTTAGAATCCAACTTGGGTCCTTAGCACACCGACCTTCTCTCTCTTTCGTAGATCAAGGGAAACACCTCGGTATGTGGGTATACCTATTTTGAGGTGAGTATCCTAAACTGATTTTTCTGGGGTTTAAGGGTAAAAAGAAGACTGTAAAAGGATTAAAATTGAGGTGATACACCAAATTTGTATGAGGTCTTTGATTGAGTATATGCAAAATTGATATGGAAAGGATTTTTGATGCACAAGCCAACAATTTTTTGTAGAATATTAAGGGAAAACACTTTGATGTATTGAGGGAAAGTATCACAACAATACTACTAAGTTAAACATGCACATTAATATCATGCAAAATTACTGAATTTGCAATAGGGTAAGATGATTAATCAGGGAACTTACATTCACAAGATTAATGGAACATACACAAGACTACAAATAATTGGAAAGGTAGAAAATACTTCACATTCAGAGGGAAAAACTAGTAGAAAAATTGCTTTAGCACTCCTGTATCTAAAATCCTCCTCCTTGTGCTTTGCCAAAGCACACAATATATAGCAAAATTATTTCCCACCCTTCCTAAAAATAGGCTAGAATTGTACTCACCCATGCATCCTATTTTTATCCTTCATCTATTAATAAATAAAGGAATAAAAATAGAACATGCAAATACAAAGAGGCATTAATAGCCATTGGTTACAACTCAGTCAACTATAGTCGATTGATTGTTCTATTTTTAAGAAAAGCATGAGTGATAATTTGCTAAAAATAAGTTTTTCTTGATGAGCAAGTTTTTTTCTTCTTTGTGCATGTAAATTCATATTCTGGCTTGTTTCTATCCTTTTGCTGAAGGCATGCAACCTTATCCATTTGTAGTGATAATATTAGCACTTTCTAACCATGGTTGAATCTGGTGAACTCAGACTCAAATTAAGGTGCAAAAGTATTGCAAACTTAATCATTTTTGGTATTTGCATTGTTGAGCTCCATTCGAGCTAGCAAAGCTCTGCTAAATTTTCCCTTAGCCTGCCATTGTTGACTATTCAAGCTTGACTAAAGGTTTCTATAAAGAACTCTTGTCTTTCATCATTTCAAAAAGAGTTGTCCACGTAGGATAGATTTGAACTAAAACAGGCCTGAAAACTTTCTTTTTCCATTTCTGATAGAGATTGTGCATTTTTAAACATTCAGCCCACCCTTCCACTTCTAATTTGGGCCCCACATGTGTCTTTATCTGATGCCAAGGGTCACGTTCAAATTTATCCTCTTTTTCTAAAACAAAGGTTCAAAGTTTCAAAATCAAAAAGAAAGTTCACGGCCCGCCTTTCCGCCTTGGGCTTTTGATGGCGTGGGTGAGTCATGGGGTGATTTTATCACTTTTTCCCTTTTTCAAAAAGGGCTCAAAATCTCAAATTGACCCGACGCTCCACTTTTGACTTATTGAATACGTGGCCTTATTTGGTCTTCAGGGGTCACGGGCACTTTTAAACTTTTCTCCTTTACAAAAAGGCTCAAATGTTTCAAAGGCAAAAACGTTCCGATGATCCGCTCCTCCGCTTTGAATTTTTTTGATGTGGGCTCAACATTTGAATTTTTCCTTTGACATGAGCAGGGGGACACACGGGCATTTTTTTACTGACTTTACACCTTTTTGAAATAAAAGCTCAAAATCTCAAAAAAGGCTCCAACGATCCGCTTTGAATTTTTTTGATGCGAGCTCAACATTTGACTTTTCCTTTGACATGAGTGGGGCCAAGGTCATTTTACGACTTTACACCCTTTTGGAAAATGTCTCAAAATAAAAAGGGCCTCGCCCTCATCTAATTAGATTTCATGTTTGGCCTAATCAATTTGACACTTTTACAAAATGATGAAAAGATGCTAAGTTTTCCAAAAAGACCCGCCATTTTCATGTGTCAAGGTCAATTTGGGTTTTACATCGATTTTGGATGAAGTTCAAAAAAGACCCGCCATTGATGTGTCAATTGTTTGCTTTTGATTTTGGTCAATTGATCTCTATGTACTTTCATTCATGGCTAATGATCTGAGTTAAGTTAAGTACTTTAGTTTGATGAATAAAACACTCAAAACCCTAAGTCTTTCATATTTTCATTCTCGAGCTCTATCCGAGCTAAAGGAACTCTATAAAAATTTTTCCTGACGATGGCCATTGGAGATGATCTTTCAAGCTCGGTTTATCTACATCTATTTTTTGTTCTTGAGCTCTGGCTTTGAAATATCTATATTTAATGACCACCATTTTGATCACTTCAAGTTCTAGGTTGGCTTATACTTTGCAAGATTTGGTCAATTTGACTAGTTGTGTTGCTTTGAGTTCAGATTTTCTTCAAAATATTTGTGTCCTGTGAAGCTCTGCAAGATTCTATGGCCACCATTGTTGAGGTTTGTGAGCTCATTCCTTTCTGTATCATCATTATTTTGAACAAGATGGTAGCAGCTTCGTGTTTTTTTTTTTGTAATCTCCTGATTGTATATTGCTCATTTCAATCAATATTGAGCTCACCCTTTTACTTTGTCTCTATTATTTCATCTTCAAACATTGATACTCATTTTTCCTTTGCATTTTTAATGTGATTTCTGGAACAACATTGATCTCTGAGTTGAAACTCATTTTGGGTTCTCCTTTTGCTTTGAATTCGATGAGGTTTTCTCTGCTTCAATTTTAACCAATGAGTTCTTGATCCTTACTCTAATTTTAGTACCCATTAATGGGTCTTTCTCGATCAAAGCCAGGATCTTGCATTTTCTTCCTTAGATCTACAACTTTATTCATTCCTTTGAGTTGTATTGCAACAAATCTATATATGAACCTTTAACTGTCTTTCTGAATGAATTATTTTTCCCAAAATCTGTATATGCACATGTATTTTTCAAATTGTGGCTTGAAATATTACAACCCAGATTTGGGTATCACTCCTTTGGCATGGGTATTCGACTTCTTTATTGCTTCTTGATTTTGCAATCTACACCTGCACACTTGAGAAAATAGTTAGAAAATATTTAGGCTTTTTGGCCTCTCTTATGTCCATGGTTTTCTTTTCTTCTTTCTCCTTCTTTCTGAGTGAGAAAATCATGTATGCAGTTTTGATCTTCAAGTAATCTATATCTCTGTTATTAAGAGATCCATGTGCACAATTAGGACAGTATAGGAATATGGATTAACCCTGAGCTCTTAACTGATAATTTTCCTCTTTTCTTCTTTCAAGGTATAGTGCTCTCAACAATGAAGATGAAGAGGGAACAAAGATGAAGATGAGGATGCATCAACCAAAGGAAAACCTCAAGGCAATGATGGGTTCACTCATACTCCTTTATTTTCTCTTTCATGCATGTGTACCTCTTATTCCAGTAGTTGTACTTTACTTTCTAGTTACATCCCATGGCTTGTGTGGGAACATTTGAAATTCCTTATGAATAAAACATTGAATTGTGAAAATGAGTTGTGTATTTATTTCTACATTTCTACTTTCGATATGGATTGTATGATGAACTAAACAACTCAATAATATAATTGAATGTCTTAATCATGAAGGAAAGAACATTAAAGAATACCTGTAACATCCAATAATGAACTCTGATTTCTGCAATATGTAATTATGTTTGTTGTTCCAAAACTTAGCATTTCATCTATTCTAGCAATTGGATGTCTTCATCAAGGAAACACAAATGTCCTTTGGGGATTTGTGTTCTTTTGTTGAAGATAGTCATGAAATTGTAGACTATGTGATCTGTTATATTTTGTAACAACACACATAGCTGTAAATTTCATGTAATCATTAATTAATTCAATAAGTAACAATATTATCTGAAAAAACTCCCCTAGCTTAGGTATACTTCACCAATGCTATCCATCATAATGAAGTTTTGAGTTGCCCATTTTTGCACAAGTGTAAAAATTGTCAACATTTCTTGAGTGATCCTATGGGGAAAGCTTCTGTTAGCTTGTAAACCAATGCCTTGCTCTTGTCCATTGGGCATGGAGTCTAAAGCATGTAACCAAAATCTTCCTTCTGAAGGTCCAACCCTTCCAAAATGAACTAAAATTGGGAAAGGATCTGGTAAACTAGATCACATGCACAAATGCACTTATTGAATTGAAAAACATTGCAATGTGTAGGGACTACACTTATTGAAGGGAAATCCTACTCTAAACAGACACTGTAGGATTTTCAATAACAATGTTTGAGAAACATACCATTCACAGAATGGGAAGTTCCTCTCCATTCGCCTCGAGAGCTAAAAAGCATTGTGTTCTTTGCAAAAGCTGAAATCATGTAAGGACCACTCCAGATTGTATCAAACTTTGTGTGTCTTCCTAGATTTTATGATCAACATCCCACTTTAACACAATATCTCCTTCATTGAAGATTCTAATTTGGATTTCTTATCAAAAGTCTTCTTCATCTATTTTTGATTCTTTTCCATGTTTAAATGAGCTTGATCTCTTAGCTCTTGTAACTCCATTAATTCTGCATAACGAACCTGCAATGGTTCATTCTCAAGCAACTCCATTTGATGCAAAAAATCTAATGTGGGTAACTCAACTGAAATAGGCATTCTTGCTTCTCTTCCGTAAACAAGCTTGTATGGTGAATTGCCAACTGATCTTTTAGGAGTCACTCTATCAGCCCAAAGTGTTGAATTCAACATTAGATGCCAAGCTCTCTAGTTATCTTTGAGTGTTCTTCTGATGATCCTTAAAATATTCTTGTTAGTACTTTCAGCTAACCCATTACCTTGTGGGTAATAGTTAGATGAAGAACTTAGATAAATTCCATGATTAACAACCCAATCTCTATTACCTTTGCACTAAGAAATGCTAAAGCATTATCTAAAATGATAGTTGTTGAACACCAAATCTACAAACTATACCTTCATAAAAGGATAGTATCAAAGTTTCATTAGCATATTTCAAGGCTATTGCTTCATTCCAACATGTAAAGTAATCTGTAGTAGTCAAAAATCCACTTGTGTCCTTGTGAAGAAGGTGGGTTTATCATGCCAATAAAATCAAGACCCCATTACATAAAAGGTTGATCAACTGAAATAGGTTGTAAAGGAAGAAAGCTAAACATTCTTTTCCAACAAAGAAAGCACATTTCTTACACTTTCCTAATCCATTCAAAATAGTCCTTGAATATGTTAGGCCAATAGTAACCAGCTTTCATAATTTTTAAGGTTGTGGTACGTGCTGAGAAATGACCTCTCTGCAGGTCCTTCATGGAATTTTGATAATAATTGCTGAATTTTGTCATAGTCAACACATCACAACAAGATTCCATTTATATCCCTTTTGAATAATACACCATCAATGAAAACATAGGGTACAACTTGTAATCTGAAATACCTTCATTTATTTTGTCCATACCTTCCGATAGATACCATGCTATAAATAGTTAACTAAATCAGTCATCCATCTTGATTCTTGACCTCTTGAGCAAGTTCAGGTTGCTGATTTTTTGGTTGAACCATGACATCTGATTGTTGATACTTAACTTCAGCATGTTGTTTTGGATCTTCTGATTCTGTTCATGTTGTTTTTCCATATCAGCAATTAGGTGTTCACATAAAGCCTTTTCCTCGAACTATCTTTGCAACACGAATATCAACATCATATTCCATAACTTTCATTATCCAACCTCTCTTTTCTCATTCAATTCTTTATTTAACAAGAAATATTTCACACTTGGATGAGAAACAAGAACATGAATTTTATTGTTTGAAAGCATGTACTTGAAATTCTTTAGCCCTCTGACTACTGAAAGTACTTGTTTTTCAAGAAATGTGTACCTTGTTTCATAATCATGCAAGCTTTATCCAAAGAAAGCAATTGGTTGTTCTATATTTTCATCATTAACCTGAGTTAATATGGTTGAGATTGTTTCAGCTCCTGCAAGTGCATACATTGTAAAATATTTATCAAAATTTGGATTTGCAAGAGTAGGAGCTTGAGAGATGGCTTTTTGATTGATTCAAACCCTTCTCTCCCTTCACTGTCCAAGAGAAAGTCTTCTCTTTCTTTAACATAGTTGTCAATGGTTTTACCAATGCTACAAAATCTGAACAAATCTTCTAACAAAGTTGATTTTTCCAAGAAAAATTTGTAATGCCTTCTTATGATGAGGCAATGATAGCTTGTGATATGGCTTCATTCTGAAAGGATCAATTGCTAAACCTTTCTTAGAAACAATATGACCAAGTAATTTTCCTTGATGTACTGAAAAGATAGACTTTAGTGGATTCAAAGATATCCCAAATTGTCTACATAACTAAAAAGTTTTCCTTAGGTGTATTAGATGTTCTTTAGAATTTTTTTGAGAATATAGTAACATCATCTAAATAAACAAGGATGCATTTATTTAACAAGCTATGAAAATCCATGTCCATTGCACATTGAAATGTTGCACCAACATTTGAAAGGCCAAAAGGCATTCTTTTGTAAGCATAAGTACCCCACTTGGTGGTAAAAGTTGTTTTGTACCTATCTTCTTCTCGAACTAAAATCTGATTGTATCCACTATAACCATCTAGAAGAGATAGTCTATCTGAACTAAAAATGTTCTCAAAATCTTGATCCATATTTGGAAGTGGGTAGTGATCTTTTAATGAAGCTTTATTAAGATCTCTAAAATCCACACATAATCTGATTTCTCCATTTTTCTTCCTAACAGAACAAGATTGGCTACCCAACTTGAATGCTTAACTGAAAGATAATACCTGATTCAATCAACTTAGATAACTCTTTCCTCATTAGAGGCTCTATTTTGGGATTTACAGCCTCTATTTTTGCCTAACTGGCTTGGAATTTGGCTGCAATTCAATAGTATGTTGTGCTAAACTGGGATCAAACCCTTTTAGGTCTTGGTATTTCCAAGAAAAACATCTTTAAATTCCTTGCAAAGATTAATAAAAGAATGTTTTTCAGCTAAAGAACATACCTTTTCAGAAACAAATTTTTCCCTTCATCAACTGAGATTTCTTCATAGTTATCAGCATGTGTTGACATCTTAGTCTTGACCTTCCTTAACTAATCATCAGTGTTGAAGATGTCTTCTAATGTGACCAAGACCTCGGGTAGTTTATTTTTCTTTAATTGAACAATCTGGTCACCATATAAGTGTTGTAATTTATCTTGATTTACTATAGAAAAATCAACTTCTTGCTAAAAACCTACTATAGATTTGATCATCACTTTCAAAAACCTACCAATTCAAATCATTATCAGGTATCAAGGCCTGACAATTAGCTTTATATGAGGCTGAATTTTGCTATTTTCAATTTGTTCTAGCACTTCAAAACTAGCACCAATTGTGCAAGTCTATCTACGCATGCTTATTTTCTGTTCTAGGAATGGATTGATGTTAATAGCTTTGAAATATTCCATTAAGTCTAAAACTCTATGTCTGTAAGACTTCATTAATGGATTCTTACAAACATTGAAATTTCTTACTTGATTGATAACCAACTCAAAATCACCAAAAATATGTAACATGCTAATACCTCTCTTTCTGGCCCAAAGTAAGCCATGAATTAATGCTTCATATTCAACTACGTTACAAGTGCATGAAAATTGAGACTCAAAGCTGAGAAATACCTTTCGTTTGTTGGGGAAGTGAGCATCAAACCTGCTCCTTGTCCTTTCTTGTTTTTAGCTCCATCGAAATGAAGCTTCCAAATCCCTTCCATTGCATTTTCTATTTTGGACAACAAGGGAATTGGTGTATTTTTTTCATGTAAGAAATACACACCAAACAAATGTTCTTCAACTTCTTTGAAAGGATCATGAGTGTGTTCTTCATGTGTCTTTTCATCCATAAACAAGTTAGAAACACCATCTAATGCTGAAACATGAGCTATATTATCAAAATCAGACTTGGTCTAAGGTTGCATAATTAGCTACTACATTAGAAGTGTGAGGCTCAATGTGAAATCTGGCCAACGGTTCTGAATTGATAGTAACCTTGGTCCCATAATGAGTAGTGAAAAATAAGAAAGACCAATCTGAAGAGAGATAACCTCCTATCTTTGTTGTGAAATCTCTTGATAAACATATAGCAAAGTAAGGAGGTAAGTCTACAACAATAATATCTTGTAGAATGGAAACATTTGGGAAAGCATGCAATGTTACCTCTAGATTTCTGATGACACCAACTATATTAGTTGCAGTTCCATCCAACTAGGACACTCTTTTCTGTAGGTTCATACTACAGACCCAATTTTTCTATAATTTCTTTTGGCATAACTATGCTACTTGCACCATTGTCCACCATATAGTTATGAACAAGATGTTCTCCAATAATCAGTGATAGATAAAATGGTGGTGGCTTCTTGATGTCATGAGCATTTAAGACTTTCTAACCATCCATTTAACTTCTTTGATGTAGTCTTGTTCCATTGTTCCAAGGACCATGTCTTCTTTCTAGACTTCCTTTTCTATTGTTTTAGAAGAAATCTACAACTTAGCTAGTTCATGAGAAAGTAAATCTTGTTGTCCTGAATACTTAGAGCATCCCACATTGAGATGTTAACATTATGCTTTTTCATTACATCAACAATGTTAAAAGAAGCAATAATTTTAGAGATAGATTCTACTATTTTAGCATAGGCTTTGGTGAAAAATTGATTCTGCTTTAGCTGCTTTTGATATCTGAGGTATAAATAACCTTCTTGGATCAGGTTGTAGTTGTTTTTTGCTTTTTTTTACCAGCTAAACATGTTGTTTTTTTTGAGAAAAAATGACTTTATTAGCTGGTTTTGGGCTTATAGTTGTTGTTTTATCAGTGATAGTAGGTAGAATAGGCCTATTTTGTTTTTTTTACTCTCTGCAACCTTTTCCTGAGCCCTAGTAGTAACTACAATGAAATCATCCTCACTAAAACTAACTAAGTTTATTCAGGTGCTTTCTGAACATGACTTTCTTGCTTCCCAACCTCCATTTGAGGCATGAATAATGTTTCAGATTGAGGTTGTGCAACAAGACTTATGTTCAGAAAAGCATTTGGGCAATTTGCAGCTGAATGAGGTTGATTACAAGGTTGACACCACTCTTCAGTAGCCATATTAACTGGGACTAAAGCGTTAGATGGAGTAGGAGCCTTTGGATCAAACTACCTTTGTGATAAGGCTGCCTATAATTTTGATTTATTGGTAAGGCTACCTATTTTGTTGGTTTTGCTGATTTTGTAATAAGGAGCCTGATAAGGTCTTGCTAGGTAATGAAACTTTATTGTCAATTGAAGTCAGCTTGTTTCCAAAAGTCTACAAAAATTTTAACACATCATTTGATGGGGCTGCAATAATAGGTTCCACAATGGTGATAGGTTGTGGGATAGGTGCTAAATCTACCCAAAAAGGCATTGAAGGCCTTGGTGCTAATTTTCCATCGGCTTGAATAAGGTTATTTTTAGCTTTTATAGCAATGTCATAAGCATCGGAAGAGTATTACCTCCCATAGACTGAATCATAGTTGAAATATCACTTGTTTAAAGCTCTTAGATAATAAAGGAAAGCATGGTCAACTTGAGGCTTAACACTTGCTGGGATTCTTTCCCAAGTTCTAGAAAAATGAATGTTGAAACTAGACATAAATTCATGAGGAGATCTTTTAATAGTAGACAATTGTTCTATGAGGGACAAATGATCTGAATTATCTTGAACTGTTTCAAAAATTTTTCACCTAAATCATCCCAAGTTCTTATGCTTCCAATCTCTAGATTTCTATACCATTGCAAGGCTTGTCCTTTAAAGGATGTAGCTAAAAGTCTCAAAGCCACATCTTCATGGGTAATATTATGAACTACACATAAGGCTGCAACATCTTTAATGTGCTCTTATAGGTGTAACCTGATTTTCACCAGTGAATGATGGAAAAATTTTCATGGCAACATTAGGGATGTCATGATAAACTGGATTACTAATGGGCTGCCATTAGTAAAGGTCACAAAATTCCTAGGTGGTTGAATAGCCATTTGAAAGACTAGATCTGAATAGAGAAATTGATACGTGGTGAAGGAATATTAGGAGGAGGGTTATCAAAACCAGGCCTATTATAAGGTAAAGTATTACCAACTCTTCTCCTTCTTGCAGAATTCAAAGGTAAAGAAACAAACTCGGAGGAATTCCTCTTACCGATGATCTTGTAGTCACTTTAGGCATGGAACATGCTGCAATACTGGTCTGAAATCAGCCCTTTACGGAGTCACCAAATAGATCTTTAAATCTTTAAAATAAATTGTTGCAGCTTGTTGTCCCAAAAGTAACTTTTATCTGCTGTAAAATCTATTGTAGATCTATTAAATATTTGTAACTTGCATGCAGATCTGATTCATTGTCCCACCGGCATGCCAAAAATGTTATCTCTCAAAAGTGCACCTATGAGAGATGGTACAGTGTTCTAAGCTTGCAAAATGGATCTCTCTCTTTCGTAGATATAATGGAAACACCTCAGGTCTGTGGGTATACCTATTTTGAGGTGAGTCTCTCGGTATCAAGGCATTTCCTTATTGATGTATCCTAAACTAATTTTTATGGGTTTAAGGGTAAAAAGATGATGTATAAAAATGAAATTAAAACTGAGGTGATACACCAAAATTGTATGAGGTCTTTGACTGAGTACATGCACAATTGATATGGAATGAATTTTTGATGCACAAGCCAACAATTTTTTAAAGATAATTAAGGGTAAACACTTTGATGTATTGAGGGATAAAATCAACAATACTAGCTAAGTTACATACACATTAATATCATGCATAAATTACTAAATTTGCAATAGGGTAAGATGATTAATCAGGGAATTAAATTCACAAGATTAATGGAAACATACACAAGACTACAAATAATTGGAAAGGTAGAAAATACTTCACATTCAAAGGGAAAAATAGCAAAAAAATTGCTTCAGCACTCCTGTATCTAAAATTCCTCCTCTTTTGTGCTTTTCCAAAGCACACAATATATAGAAAAATTATTTCCCACCCTTCCTAAAAATAGGCTAGAATTGTACTCACCCATGCATCCTATTTTTATCCTTCATCTATTAATAAATAAAGGAATAAAAATAGAACATGCAAATACAAAGAGGCATTAATAGCCATTGGTTACAACTCAGTCAACTACAGTCGACTGTTCTATTTTTAAGAAAAGCATGAGTGATAATTTGCTAAAAATAAGTTTTGCTTGATGAGAAAGTCTTCTTCTTTGTGCATGCAAATTTTGTCTTCTTCTTATCTATTTTTTTGTGAAGGTATGCAACCTTATCCATTTGTAGTGATAATATTAGCACTTTCTAACCATGGTTGAATCTGGTGAACTCGGGACTTGAATTAAGGTGCAAAAGTATTGCAAACTTAATCATTTTTTGGTATTTGCATTGTTGAGCTCCATTCGAGCTAGTAAAGCTCTACTAAATTTTCCCTTGGCCACCATTGTTGACTGTTCAAGCTTGACTGAAAGGTTTCGTAAAAGAACTCTGTCTTTCATCATTTCAAAAAGAGTTGTCCACGTAGGACATATTTGAACTGAAAATGGGCCTAGAAAACTTTTTTTTTTCCATTTCTGATAGAGATTGTGCATTTTTAAACATTCATCCCCACCCTTCCACTTCTAATTTGGGCCCCACACATGTCTTTATCTGATGCCAGTGGGGTCACGTTCAACTTTATCCTCTTTTCTAAAAAAAGGTTCAAAGTTTCAAAATAAAAAAAAATTCCAGCTGGCCCACCCTTTCCACCTTGGGCTTTTGATGGCATGGGTGGAGTCACAGGAAATTTATCACTTTTCTCCTTTTTCAAAAAGGGCTCAAAATCTCAAATTGACCCGATGATCTGCTTTTGACTTATTGAATATGTGGCCTTGTTCAGTCTTCAGCGGGGTCATGGGGACACTTTTAAACTTTTCTCCTTTACAAAAAAGGCTTAAAATTTTCAAAGGCAAAAAAAATGTTCCATGATCCACTCCTTTTGAATTACTTTGACTTTTTTTTTGCTTGCGGGCTCAACATTTGACTTTTTCCTTTGACATGAGCGGGGTCAAAGGAAAAGGGTCATTTTATGACTTTAACCTTTTTCCTTTGAATAAAGCTCAAAATATCAAAAGGCTCCTTTTGAAATAAAGCTCAAAATCTCAAAAGGCTCTCGATTTTGACTTTTTTGATGCGGCTCAACATTTGAATTTTTCCTTTGACATGAGTGGGGCCAAAGTCATTTTATGACTTTACGCCCTTTTCCAAAATGTCTCAAAACACAAAATGGCCCACCCCTCCATCTTTAGATTTCATTGGGCCTTTTTTGAAATAAAAAAAATTCAAAGGCATCAATTTCGTTGGGCCTCATCAATTTGACACTTTTACAAAATGATGAAAAGATGCTAAGTTCACCAAAAAGCCCACCATTTTCATGTGTCAAGTTGGGGTTTGCATCGATTTTGGTGATCAATTCTGAGCATTGATCTCTACTTTTTGATTCATGGTTGTTGATCTCCAACTCACCCAATGAGTTAAGTTACTTTAGTTTGATGAATAAAACACTCAAAACCCTAAGTCTTTCATATTTTCATTCTCGAGCTCTATCCGAGCTAAAGGAACTCTAAAAAAAATTCCTGATGGCGGCCATTGAGATGATCTTTCAAGCTCGGTTTATCTACATCTATTATTTTTTTGAGCTCGAATTTGGAACTCTCTATTATTTAACGGCCACCATTTTGATCACTTTGAGTTCTGGGTTGGCTTATACTTGCAAGATTTGGTCGATTTGACCAGTTGTGTTGCTTTGAGTTCAAATTTTCTTCAAAAGATTTGTGTCTATGTGAAGCTCTGTGAAGATTCTATGGCCACCATTGTTGAGGTTTGTGAGCTCTAGTCCTTTTTCTATATCATCATTATTTTGAACAAGATGGTAGCGGCTTCATGTTTTTTTTGTAATCTCCTAACTGTATATTTCTCATTTCGATCAATATTGAGCTCACCCTTTTACTTTGTCTCTGTATTTCATCTTCAAACATTGATACTTGTTTTTCCTTTGCATTTTTAATGTGATTTCTAGAACAACATTGATCTCTAAGTTGAAACTCATTTTGGGTTCTCCTTTTGGCTCTGAATTTGATGAGGGTTTTCTCTTGCTTCAATTTTAACTAGTGAGTTCTTGATCCTTACTCTGATTTTAGTACCCATTAATGGGTCTTTCTCGATCAAAGCCAGGATCTACATTTTCTTCCTTAGATCTGTAACTTTATTCATTCCTTTGAGTTGTATTGCAACAAATTTATATATGAACCTTTAACTATCCTTCCTGAATGAATTATTTTTCCAAAATCTGTATCTACACATGTATTTTTTTCATTGTGGCTTGAAATATTACAACCTAGATTTGGGTATCACTCCTTTGGCATGGGTATTCAGACTTCTTTATTGCTTCTTGATTCTACAATCTACACCTGCACACTTGAGAAAATA
Organism: Taxus wallichiana var. yunnanensis; assembly: GCA_018340775.1. Classification (NCBI taxonomy): domain Eukaryota; kingdom Viridiplantae; phylum Streptophyta; class Pinopsida; order Cupressales; family Taxaceae; genus Taxus; species Taxus wallichiana. Next base: position 724,729,532 of record CM031243.1, on the reverse strand, counting down.
GTTAGAAAATATTTAGGCTTTTTGGCCTCTCTTATGTCCATGGTTTTCTTTTCTTCTTTCTCCTTCTTTTTGAGTGAGAAAATCATGTATGCAGTTTTGATCTTCAAGTAATCTATATCTCCTATGTTATTAGAGATCCATGTGCATGAATTAGGAAATATAGGAATATGGATTAACCTAGCTCATAAACTGATAGTTTTCTCTTTTCTATTTTCAGGTATAGTGCTCTCAACAATGAAGATGAAGAGGGAACAAATTTGAAGATGAGGATGCATCAACCAAAGGACAAACCTCAAGGAAATGATGGGTTCACTCATACTCCTTTATTTTCTCTTTCATGCATGTGTACCTCTTATTCTAGTAGTTGTACTTTACTTTCTCAGTTACATCCCATGGCTTGTGTGGGAACATTTGAAATTCCTTATGAATAAAGCATTGAATTGTGAAAATGAGTTGTGTATTTCTTTCTAGCATTTCTACTTTCTGATATGGATTGTATGATGAACTAAACAACTTAGTAATATAATTGAATGTCTTAATCATGAAGGAAAGAACATTAAAGAATACCTATAACACCCAGTAATGAACTCTGATTTCTACAATATGTAATTATGTTTGTTGTTCCAAAACTTAGCATTTCATCTATTCTAGCAATTGGATGTCTTCATCAAGGCAACACAAATGTCCTTCATGGGATTGTGTTCTTTTGTCATGAAGATAGTCATCTTTCCTTACACATTTTTACATATTTTGATCATATACATGTGTGTATCACTACTTGTTTGTATTCTCCTTTGCAGTCCTGCTCGCATGGCAAGCAATAGTCAACATCAACAAAAACATCACACACATCATAACACATACGCATGCGTTTTCCACCATGTTGGATATATTTTATGCATAGATAAAAACCTAGGAAGTCATGAGATAAATATCCCTCATTTACCGGTGAGGCTCCTGTGTAAGATGTTTATCAATGCACATACAAAACGTAATAACTATTTGTGGGGGTTTTACTTTAATCACAGAGCTCATGAACCATAGCTATGCAATTATGTGAAAAGTAATCATCTATTTATGAAGTATTCTCGAAGGGGAAATAGTGGAATTTGGGAAGGAAGAAAGGAAGATGTGTAATCCAACCAATAGTTTACAGAGTTGGTCTCATACACATAGATAAAACAAATAGATCTCACAATATAAAATTTAAATAAAATAAACGTTTCTAATCTAAATCTCGGATAATGTAAATTTTATCTAAAGATCTACACAAAAGTAAGATGAAAATGCACCGTTGACACAAACTTCTCCGGAAATCCACCTCTGTTTAATTCCTTAGCTTTCACAGAAAAGATATCAAGGGTTTCAACACAAAGTCTGGAACTCAAGAAGGCTGATTACAAATTCTGATCCCCTTTAACCCGTAGGATCTTCCTCTATTTATAGTGTATAGAGGACAATTACCAATAGGAAGATTTCAATAAATTGCCACATGTGGAAGCTATGAAAAGGGGAAGCAAATGGCAATATTCTTCCTAGAATTCCTATTTACATGACATGCATTATTTATAACTTAAAATAGAACCTTCTATTTTACATGTCTGCCACCTATTTCCAAGTAATTGACTTCTTCCAAGAATCAAGTAAAAAAATTTAATAGCTAATTACCTAAGTTTTACAATTTTAATTGATTTCTCAATTTCTTTGTCGACAAAGAAGAATAAAGAGGAGAAGAAATTAGAAGAAAAATGCTACACTCTTAGTCTTGTTCTTCTTCCATAATCTACATGTTGATCCAACTTGTATTGCACTTTTTTCATTTACTTTAGCAATGAATGATATCACCGCCTTAAATCGAGATGCCTTTTTCTCCCCTATGCTATTGAATCCTTTCCTTTGATTATCACCAAACTGGATCTAGAAGCAGATTGATCGAGATTTATTTGTGGTCTTTACCTCTAACCTGTCTTCCATCTTATCCTTAAATATTTTGTAGTTCTTCACCAAGATCGTGCACCAATGCAATGTTTTATGTAAATATTTCAAACAAAACTCATCACCTTTCATCGTTCTCGTGGGAGCTCGTACCTACAAATGATCTGGTTCAAGATGAACTTAGTGAATACAGATCTAGGCACGGTGGTAAGAGGCATGGATTCTACCCACTTAGTAAAGTATTCTTTGGCCGTGATTATGAAGTTATGACCATTTTTAGTGAGGGAGAGAATTTCCTATCAAATCCAAGCTCCAAGTGGAAAAGGGCCATGGGGTTGCAATCGGTTGCAGATCCTATGTTGGTATGTGGATCTCAAGGGAGAACTCTTGACATTTATGGCATTTGCACAAAAACTCTACCACATCATGCTCTAGTGTGGGCTAGAAGTAGCTTATTTGATGTATCTTCCAAGCAATGGCGTGGCCGCCAAAGTGACCTTCACATACTCCACTATGTGATTCATAAAGAATATTTTTGGATTCTTCGCATCAACACATCTTTGCAACATTCCATCAAAGGCTCTATGCTAGATCACTTGTTCCAAGAAAACATACGTAATGGCTATGACGTGTAACCACGTTCTTTGTTGTGATGTTGCCCCTTTTGGGTATGTATAGTCCACTATAAAATTCATGATGTTAGTGTACCATGGACATGCAGAAATGGGAGGATTGGTTTCAACGAAGTACACACACTCATCAGGGAAGTCTAGATCTACTAGATTGCCTCCATCCAATGGGTTGTCGGCCAACCACTCCGTAATGATGTTTCCTTTGATGGATTTCTGATTTACAAATGTTAATTCAAATTCTCCCATCAGAGTTATGAAACACCCAACTTTCTTAGATAAGGACCCTTGTGTGAGGAATGTTTGTAGGTGATCTGTTTTAACAATAACCCTTGTTTCTTGATTTAGCATGTAATGTCTTAAGTGCTTTGTTGTGAAGACTATAACAAGGAATTACTTCTCTACCTGTGTGTAACACATCTCATAATAAAGAAATGTTTGAATAGTAAAATAGACTACATGTTCTCGTTTATCATCATCTTCTTGAGCTAACATGTAGGCCAATGAGACATCCGTAGCTCGTGAATATAGGATCAAGGGGTGATCTGACCTAGGCGGCATGAGTGTGGGAGGAAACAATAAGAATAGTTTAATCGACTCAAACGCCTCGTTGCATTATTCTGTCTAATCAATGCAACAATAATTTTTCAAAAATTATTGATTGACTAAGTAGAAAAGGTCAAATAAGGGATAAACCTTCATATTACACCGAGTTTTCCAAGAAAATACCTAATGTCGACTCGTCCCTGACGGGGAGCCATATCCACTAAAGCTCGATTTTGGCTAGGTCTACATCAATCCTCCGTGAAGATATGATGTATCCCAAAAGCTTACCTCTCGTTACACCAAATACACATTTTCAAGATTCAACGTGACTTCATTTTCGATTAGGTTAGAAAGGATAACACGAGGTGCCTCGGGTGATCGCAATGCTTTCGGCCTTATCCGGAAGGTCAATCTTATGGATAAGATCATGGAATATATACGTCATCGCCGTTGATACGTGGCCCAAACTTTCTTAAGCCTGAATGGAATGCCAACATAATAGTAGTTTCCCAAGGAGTTATAAACGTAGTTTTTGCCTAATCCTCCTTAGAGATTCTCGATCTGGTTATACCTAGAAAATCCATCCATGAGAGACAACAACTCAAAACTAGCTCATTGTGTCGACAATAACATCAAATGGATGGTAATGCGAAATCATCTTTGGGAAAAACCTTGTTGATATCCCAAAGTCTTTGCAAATGCGGATCTTTCTATTCTTCTTCGAATGGGGACAATATTAGACACCCATTACGAGTAGTCGACTGGCTTGATGAACCCGTACTAGTTCGGGATGAATACAGGGAGAGGATCAAATGCGTAATGGCTTAGGCCATTATTCGAATGCACTTTTTCTGTAGGGATCCCAAAGTGGTGTTGGCATAATCCACAAGACCTAGATGTCGAGTTATGCTAATTGTAGCTTCGGTATTTGAACTTAATAATTAAATACATGATTACATAAGATGTTTTACACTAAAATTAATAACTTAAACAACAAAAATGAGTCTAAATGACTACATCGATATGGTTGTGTTATCGATTTCACTACCCTAGCGAATTGGACTACTAGAAAATATTACACCTCGGTAAGCTTGGGACTCACTCGTAATAAAAATATGGTAAAAATTCCCGATCCCTCCTCATAGCCTTGATGCACCCGGAAGGCCTAAGAATCCCATAAAATGATATAAGGAGATGTGGACTTTAAAGGGGGAGCTTTGCTCTCGGAAGAGCTCATCGAGATGATTTAGAAAGAGACCGAGATATTTGAGATTTGAGTGAGTCAAATTTCAAGATCCACTGAGCTAATCTTAAATGCAACCATGCATGCTTTGGTAAAAGACCAAGCTCTACTTTGTTAAAAAGGCTAAGCTAAAATCCCAGGACCGGCCTAGCACAATCAATGAATCGCTCCACTTTCAATGCATAAATAAAATTTCAACATCAACTAAGCTAATCTTAAATGAAACCATGCATGCTTTGGTAAAAGACCAAGCTCTAATTTTTCAAAAAGGCTGAGCTAAAATCCCGGACCGACCTAGCACTATCAACCGAAATACTCCACTTTTAATGCATCAAGCACTTGAGCTAACATAATGTGTCCACCAAGCTCATTTCTATGATCGGTCCGAGCTACCCTTGCAACATCAAGCTCGTATGGTAGGGATCGAGTTATTTTGATAAAGGGTCGAGTCCACACAAGTTATGGCGAGTTCCTTTTGGAGATAAGATGAGTTGATAATGCCACGAGGCGGGAGGGTTAATTGGTGAACGTATTGTTAAAATTCATCGAGTCCCACAGTGCTCATTAGGTCCATACAATGTATTTCAAAATGACTAGGTTCTCAGTGACAAGTCCCATGCAGAGCTCATCAAGCTCTCTCAAACATCATTTTCAAGATTGCGAAGATCTACGTATGACCCGAGGTGAGCTATGTTGAACAAAGTAGGATCGATCATTAAATGAATTCACATGGAGAAACTTGCATTAAACACAGGACTTGGTGGAATATGGTTTTGAAAAAGAATAGTGAGCAATCAAGTCATTAGTTCATATGATCTGAGCTCAATGCAGGAAAGTGGGGGTCGATTCATTTTTATAAGCACGATCATTGTGGAATTAATCACAAGCTATAGGAAAGATGGTATGATCATGAAGAAATGGTGATGGTTAAAGGCCTAGATGTCCCATAGGAAACTTGTGCGTGAATATTCTGACATCACTGTAGTGAATGGAAGCAGAAAATGTGGAAGAAAATGGCCCTTCAAGCCTAGGGGCAAGTCGTGCCTCATGGACAAAAAATCCATGAGATCACCAACGCAGTGTTATGTGGACATGTCGGGGTTTCCGGTCCATACAGCCTAGTTGACGATGATGCAGGTGAGATCATGCAGATGAGCGGTGATGGTTGAGCCCAAGTTGGAGATTTTTGGCTCGGGCCACACTGGGACATGCAGGACATCGAGGTCCAACTTCACCAAAATGGTGTTATGGGTGGGTGATTTAGTAAATGACCTGAGAGTGGAAAGGTGGGGTTGATGTGTAATACAAGGGAGTTGGTTTTCAAAAAAATAACTAAATACGTATGGAGTGACCACCGTATCATGGAGTTGGCACAAGAAAATCAGTCGGGCTAAGCGGGTAAAGAGTCTAATGTAATAGGGAGTTGACATATTGCAAGGATGGATGGGATGCTAACGTGGAAATTTAGATATGTCCATGGAGGGGTTGGTGGAAGGTATAAACTAGGCAGTGGTGAAAAGTAAAGGCTATCTCGGCCAAGCTGGCCAAAAATAATATATTTAAAATGTTAAAGCACACCCTCCCAAATGTGAAACCAACGCAGTATAATGGACCCAAAGTATTTTTAATGACCAAAATCATTAAAAATATATGCAAATAAATTTAAGGAAAGGAGAGAAGTATTTAAAACATATTTTCAACCCAAATAATTAATTCATAGTCTTGTGGAATAGAATAAATGCATGGCAACACCAAAACAACTGGAGGTTCTCAAATAGCCATAACTTCTACGTCCCTTAACAAAAGCACACAAAATTTGTCTCATTGGAATTGTGGATCTGATCCCAACACACAAAACCAAGAAATGAAGAAATTGATGAATATTTGATGGTTATTTTAAATGAAAATGAGCCCAGTTCTTTTTGGTTGTTGGAAAGTGGTTGGAGGAGCATTCAATGAGCATGGGAAATCATTCTTTCACTGTTGCAAGTTATGGGACACCTTGAGATTTCTTTTGCAGGTCCAAAACCACCAACCAAACTCATTTATAATGACCTATAATTGGTTAAAAAGTGGATTTTGGGAATTGCATCCCCCTCTCTCTCTCTCCCAAAATTATATAAATTGAAGTGTTGGGCTCATTGTAAGGAGGATAGTTTGAGTAGCAAAACTCTGTCATTTTGGTTTTGTGAAGCCAATTTTCTATAGGCCTTTATAGTGGACTCCTTGCATGGTGATCTAGGCCTTTCCTTTGTAATAGTTTGGATTGTGCATATTAATGAAGCAATAGATGCAAGTTTGTGGATGTATCTTCCCTTACTATGTTTATTTGCATTCTCTTTACCTCTCTAATATTATTGTAGAAGTTTTTGTCTACTATATGCTCTTGCAAGGATCTATTATTATTGTGTATGCATGAAAATGTGTTGTGAATGTTATTGTTAGACTATGGAGAACTGTCATCACCCTCTCTAATCTGCATTTTGCTTCCATTTTCACACATTGGGGATTTTTCTCATACCCTTATTTTGGTGCATCACCTATGTAGTGTAGATTTATTTTACTTGCATGTTATCTCTCTCTCCCTAGTCCCTTAGAAGTGATAGATTAGGAGTAATCAATAGTTTACTTTTAGTAGAGTTAGTTTGCACTAGGATTAGGAAGAAGAACCAACTTTCTCTAGAGGTCTATCTCAAGCAACAAGTCCCACACTTAGAGATAGTACCCATGTTACCTAGTCACACCGTGAGCTCAAACACACACACTTGTGCAAATCGAGGGTGTTGTGATTTGGTGATAATAGTTTTGGCACACCCGGTGGGATAGAGGAAGTTTTCATTTTAATTGCAACAAGATTGGTGTGCACTTGTTGTAAGATTCCATCTTGTAAGAAGATTTGAAATTACACATCTGGTGACTCCAAAAGAGAATAATCCGTTGTTTTTAGCAGCCAAAGCTTGGCAGTTTTATGAGAAGAATTCAAACAAGGTCAAGAAATAGAGAGGAAGGAATTTTTAAATACTTGCAGCTATCTCTAGGTAGAGGAAGAAGGGGAAGAAGAGCTGAAAGGTCTCCATCTCCATCAAATAGAACACTATCCACACCTCCACCTGGTAGGTCTTTCATTCAATCTACTAGAGTTCTTAGAAGGCTTTAAAACTTGACTTCATTTTTATCTTCTTGAAAAAGCTATTACTTCCTCTGTTCGTGATGACCTTTTAAAGTAGGGAAAATAGAAATAAATTAAATAATCCCCTTACCAAATATCCCATCAACACATCCACCTTATAACATCTCACGCTTTCACTAATCAATCATCTCATATTTTAGAATTTTAAAATTCCTAGCTACCTACCATCACCTATAGCTTAGCCTCTCTTAAAAATCCTCCAGCTAATCTCTTATCTTCTCATCATTAACCTAATCTAATCCATTTGTTTAGAGTTCGCCCTCGAGAACCTTCCACCTTCTACTACTTTTTCTACAATCTTACAATTCTAAATTTTCCTTTTCCACCACCTTCTATGAATTTACAATTAATAAATCATTCCCATCTCTATAATATTCCATCCTCTCAAGTAATATCCACCATCAATATAAATCCACCACAATTCTTTCCTATCCATCGAGTCTTCTATAAACTAAGGTGTCACCCCCATGTAAGATAATGCATGAATCTATGGAGATGCACACGAATATGTTTCTACTATGATCATTGATCAAGCCATCATCCTTCATCAATCAATTATTAAGCTTCCAATAGGAGGTGGTGTCAAAATTCATGTGTAAATATTGTCTTTGAAGAAACCAACATGAACCCATGATATTGAGTAAATCCAATACATCAAAAGAAATTTACTCTTCTTAGTAAGTTGTAGTTATATGCTCTTATTTCCTTCCTTTTATATCAATCTAAGTGTTTTCATTTGAGTTAGAGTAGAGATATTTGGTTTTGCATCCATGGTGTTCTAGTTCATGCTATAATTTTCTTACACACATTTATATGAACATAATTATATTTTCATGAAAGTATCTCTAAACCTAAATCACTTTGAAAAAATTATGAATTTATCAATATTAGCCTTAAATCAATAATCAATTGTACAAGAGGAAGGTTTGTCTACTTCATCAAGTTATCTTAATCTCTTCTTATTCCAATTTATATTATTTTAGATGAAGTCTAGTTGACTGAATTTATTTTTCTATCCTCAAGAACCAAAGTAGCAATAAGATTAGAATGATTGAAAAAATTCTTCGTCCTTTACTCTAAAAATATTATCTACGATTCAATGATAATAGTGTCATATCCTTATTAAGTTTCTTGTTCTAAAATTTCTTATAGATTTTCTTCCCACTAACTCTTCAATTTATCTATTTGTTGGTTTCCAAAAGTGCAATGGCTTTTTTCCACCAGATATCGTTTAATTAATGATAGCTCACAATGTAGACACCTTTTTCCTGGCTACACCCGTCACACCCTAGTTCAAAAATCCCTAAACATATGTTATTACCTTAAGCCATCACTACATCTCCTATAAAATCATGTTTTACCCAACCGTAAAACTTATTAAACCTCCCTAACCAACCTTAACCTATCTAAACCCATATTTACCCTTACAATTCAACCTCTTAACCTCATAAAAATAAAAAACCTATTTATAAGTGGTTGAAACCAATTCCAAGTAGGTTTTTAAAAATTTCTTATATCGTTAACGACTATAACAAAATCTCCAATGATTATAAATAGATCACAAAACCTATCTGAAATAGATCCTTGACTCATCCATAGAAAATATTTGTTGTATTCAATACTAACATGACACTTAGCTACTTCAAGAATCCAAACACTTTCAACACATTAATTCAGCCTCTAGAGAATCCAAAATCATTGTAAGGATTCATCAACTTTGTACACTTGTTTACATAATCAAAGGCAACTTCATCATTTTCATTATTAAGTCCTTCAAACATCATCTATTAGTCAAACTCAACCTTTTTCTTGATCATTTTTATGATTTATAATAAATTGAATTAAATTTAAATTACAAATTGCAAATGATATACGATGATAAAATATAAAAATGGACAAGAAACACGCATGTAATAGTATGAATCCCTAAGCAAGAGAGGAAAAGAGGGCAACTTAGCTAATTCCTAAGAAGTCCGGAAGTGATCTGGGTAGGTGAATAGATGGAACAGATTGGAAGAAGCATCATCAAGTCCCACAGAGGTTTTGATACCCATAAATGTTTAAGACATGAGATCCCATAGAGGACAAGAGCACTCAAGTGTTAGTGAATTGATATGAGCGCTAGTGTCCAAACAGTGATTAGATTTTGATCTCTTATGTGAATGAGGAGCTTCATTTTTATCCCTTTTTTCCACTCTGGTTTCACTTCAATGTTGCCGATTGTACTTATAACCTCCAAAATAAATGTCTAACTATAATAATCCATAAGCCACATCAAATTGTAAAAATAAAGATGTAGTATGTGGACTCGGACTAACCATGACGGTCCACCCGAATACGAAACTAGTACTAAGAACTTCACTATATTTTAGAATCCATGTAGTTTTATGTGAAAGTGTGTGTAATGATGCCTTAGGATGTGCTTGTGTAAGATAGAAAATGATAAGATAATAGATCTAGAATGTAGAAAATGTATAGAATGTGTGAGACATAATAGAATAGAATTCCCCTCCTATGTTATGCATGCGGAAGAATGCAACCCGCTTTCCCTTGAGTGAGTGTGCTAGATGGATATTTTGTAATGCTCTTTTTCCATTGAATGCAAACTTAGGTGATAGTAGATAATGTTGGTGCTTTGCCCATTATTTGCGAGAAATGACTACATATATATATGATTTCCTTGTTTGCATTTCATAATTGAAAATTGGAAGGCAAAGCCAAAATTTTAAAAGATGACCAAGAAGTAAAAGAGACCCAAAAGAGTGAGAAAAGGGGAGAAAGGGTAAGGAGTGCCAAAGAGGGACAACAACACCTACGTGTTTGTGTCCTAATTGGGTTCTAGTGTCTGAGAACATAAAAGATAAATTAGGTAAATATCGATAGTGATATAGGCTATGTAAGGTTAATAAAAGTATAAAAGAAAAAAAAAAATCCCAAAAGGCATTGTAAATTTTTATTTTTCTTACTCAAGAATCATGTATATATTATTATTTTATAGGACCTAAAATTGTACCCAAGTGCATAGATTTCATGTGTAAATTTTTCCCCATTTTATGTTGTTGATTTAATACTCGATAGAATAAAGTAGATAGAAGATGTGTACCTTATGATCCTTTAAACAAGAGTGTAGCCGATACGGTCCCAAGTAGACAAGTGAAACATGAAGTGAGAACAATATGAAGTATGGAGACTACGAAAGGGAAGTATACCCTAAGGGTGAAGTGTATGTGTATTAGTGTGTTGTTGGCACTTGTGTTCACGATCTTCGAGATGCTTTTGTAAGGACAAATATGCAAAAGAAAATAAAAAGAGTAGTCAAAGTCTCATAAGTGAAAAATACATGTGTAAGTAAGTAGAGAGTGTAAAAGTGTGTAAGAGGAAAGTGTGAACCTAATATGTATGAGAGTATGAGATAGAAATTTTTCTTGTTTTCTTGGAGATTCTGATTTTGAATGCTTTGATGGTGAGGTATATGGGTGTGTAAAAATAAAATCACACACTTAATACTATTATTATATTGCCAACTATGTAGTTTTATATATGGATATTGCGTAAGAAAAGTATTCACGATGACCAATTCCTTAGTTCATTCTCTTTTCTTGTTGGTCATTATTTGATTTTTTATTTCACACTCGTCACTCATACACACAATTCTGGTCATGTCACAAGGATCCATGTCTCATCGCTTCTAACTCATTTGTCTTCACTTATCTCATGACACTAGCGCTGTATGGCTAGACACTAATGCCGGATGCTTATGTCCATCATGGGTGCCCATGTCCTCTTTATGTTTGATATTATTTTTGACATTTGAGGTCGGTCTTTTCAGTTTTCCTCTCATCTCTCGAGGTACTAGTCAAGCATATGTTGGGTCATTAGTGTTGAAATTCAAACAAGAGATCCCTATATAAACACAACATACATACCATTATAAGGGTAGACAATTCTTATCAAGGGCTAGCTATCTACATAGAGTAAGGGACTGCATTTCAAAACATTACTCTGCATACACATTACATAGGAAGGGGAGTTCATTCTATTCCATCTACACATTTTCATTTTATCTAGCTACCACTGACTATCTTGGTGTCATTAGAGGGAGGGTGATCTAGGAAAACTATTGCATACACAAGCACGCAGAACTACATTGGGTATGAGATGTAGTGCAAATCTAAGTTGTAAGTTCACCATTGAAAAAGTTGAGGATAGTATGACCTCTCATTTTTCATCTTTCTTTTTTAGGATTTGATGTCTATTTAAGGGTTTTGTAGGTTTATAGTTCATTGCAGGTTTACAGGTACCTAATAGATATAAATGTGACATACGGTGTGACCAAACGTGAACATTTGTGAAACCCTAATGACCATATCGAACCATGTTCGGCCTTTTCCTGTAGACCTAGATGCCCAAAATAGGCCTAGGGCATCCACGGCACCCCTGTCCATCTCCGTGCACCCAAGATAGCCATCTCTACCTCTAGTGCACTTTTTTGTGTTTCATTGATCCAAAACGTAAGTTGAAAATTCTAATTAAAACGTTCACAAGGACCCAAGACTAAAAAAATCAACTTTGTGGAATTAAATTGACTTAATCCTGCATATTGGTTCACTTTCTGAAGTGGGTTATGGATACTAAAATTTATTACATTCAATCCATTCTTCTGATCTAACAATGAAAATGCTTAATCAAATATAATTTTTTTTTATCTGATCAAAATCTTCATGAAAAATCATAAAAGGACTCCCAAGACAACATAAATTGATTATGGAGTTCGGCAATTGCCTAGGTCTCTGGGTTCTTAAAGATCCATTCCACTAGTTAAAATTTACAAGTACAATTGTTCACTTAGGTACTTTATTTACATTTCTCGTATTATCCTCACCCAATTATGTGTGTGGATATTTCTTTTTATTTATTTATAATTAGGGGATATTATGTAGTTATTAAGTATAATTCTTTCCTTGATTTATGGCTTGATCTACAACCTTGACTATTTTTTATATTGTTAATCCTTACCTATATAAGTAAGGCCTGCTTCTCATTGTATTTCATTGAGTTCCATAATAATCTATGATATTTTGCTCATTTGTTTGCAAAGGTTTATGTAAAGTTATTCAGTGAATTGCTTTCATCTTATTGATTTTGCTGTTTGATTAATATCTATGTTCTTGAATTGGTATGATCTGGTTATCATTCCTTTTATGGTATTAGAACACGAGATGGATGTTGACATCCATCTGTATGTTTCGTTTTGCAAACATTTTTTATATAATTATATATTTGGGATTTGTCTGTATTTTGTTGTTGCATGCATTTTTATGCAAAACAGGTCCTCCCATTTGATCTAGAAGGTGGTAAAACCTTAAGATCGACTATAAACTTGACCATTTATGGAGGGATTTGTGTCGGCATGGAAAAAAACCCAGAAAATCAATTTCTGGGTTTTGTTGGTTTTTTCGAGATCCGCACTGGGTATTTTTCTTCTATGTGCAACATTTTCGGAAGTCATGCAACAAACTATTTCTTGTATCCTTAGCCATTTGTCTAGCCCCCTTTCATTTTATTTGTGGTGAAGACAAGAGCATTTTATTTTGTTTTAGTGGCAACTAAATAAACAATGGAGCTTAAACTTGTAAAGCTTGTATCTTTTGATCGGCAACTCCGTTTTGAGTTCCGTTTTTAACAAAAGTGCTTTTTGGTGCTCTTTCCATTGGAAATATTTATTTTGAGAATCAAACTATAATTATAAAGCGTCATATTGTAACACACACTCATTATAAAGTGCCAAAATATGGGGGGCTCTTGTTACATTACTTGGGGGTATTGTTGCATTGCTTGGTTCTTGAATTGATTTTCGTGATTTTTTAGAATGGTTTCTACTTATACATTAGATCATGTTTATCCATTAACAACATATAATTACCACACATGGAAACCAAGAATTGAAACAATAATCAAAGGCAGAAAGTATTATGGGCTTTAACTTCTTCAAAACAACCAGTGTTCACTAGAGAATATGAGAAATTTTAGTACTAGTGAAAATTTGATGAGTGTATGGGTTTGATAGGAACTTATGTAGTCTTTTATTTCATTTGCAAAAATGTGACTCTCCTTTCAAAATCTGGGAGAAATTAGAAAATTTATTTGGTATGGTGGATCATATGAAAGCCATGTAACTTGAAATTGAGATCACCTCTTAATACTAAATATTTTCCAACAATTATAGACTATCTTAGCAAGTTCAAAAATTTGTTGACACAGTTGAAAGGGAGTTGAAGAGATAAGAAAGATAAAGAGTGTGTTTACTTGATTCTATTCAAGTTAAGAGGACCATTTTAATTTTTTTCTTCTACCTTTTTCTCTAGCATGGATGACTTAGGTGACACATTCAAAATCCTTGAATTAGAACTTTTTGTGATATACTTACTAGGGAAGAATCCAAATTGTCTCACCCCTGAGTCTTCCACCTCTCAAAAGGAATTAGTTGCATCTAATCCTAAGGGCAAGGGAAAACCAAAAATTAAAACCAAGTCCACACCTTCTAAATCTCAAAGTGCTCTTAAACTAAAAGAAAACAACTCTAAACCCAAGAAGTCTTATAAATCCAATATTTCATGATCTTTTTGTGGAGGTATTGGTTATGAAGAACATAGATGTTATAAGCAAATGCAAGCCTTATAGGATGCAATTAAGAAACAAAAAATTTCTATCTCCACTCCACCTACTTCTAACTAGCAAGGAAAGGCACTTCATGTTGTTGGGAGATCTCAGTCACCACTTGCAGACAATTGGGTTATTGATCCTGGTTCTTCTCATCACATGACTTCTTCTAAGGAGTCTTTTGTTTCTCAAGGTTTGAGTTCTACTTCCAAAATTGAGGTTAGAGATTTGTCCTTTATTTATGTTGAGGGAAAAGGTGATATACACATTGACAGTGGCAGTATCTAAGATGTACTATATGTTCCTAACATCACCACAAATTTTCTTTATGTATATCAAATTTGTCATTCTGGTTAAGGAAAAATAGTGACTTTTACACCACATGGGACAAAAGTACGAACTTTGTTGGAGACTCATTCACTTGTTGTTAAAGGTATTGTTGACCATAGTTCTAGACTGTATCACTTTGAGGGTTTTGATGACACTTCATTGATAGGGATAGGATTGGTTTCTCATGTAGATTCGGAGAGTTAACTTTGGCATAAAAGATTTAGACATCTCAATTACAAATATTTGAAGAATCTGAACACTCATGGTATGGTAGATGGTCTTCCTAGAGTTTCTCGTCTTGAGGTATTTCATCATGGTTATGCATTAGGGAAAAAACACCAAGATCCTTTATCTAATAATTTTTTTAAGAGAGCTTCTTCACCACTTGAGCTTATACATAGTGACTTAATGGTTTTTCCTACCCCCTCTTTCAACGGATCTAAGTATGCACATACCTTTATTGATAATTTCTCGAGGCGTACTTGGGTTTATTTTGTCAAGTAGAAAAGTGATGTTTTTTCACACTTCAAAGTCTTTAAGGATTTGGTCGAGAAACAATATTCTAATTGCATAAAGAACCTTCGTACTGATAATGGGGGAGTACTTCAACAATGAGTTTTCTGAATTTTTGGCAAATCAAGGCATTATTCACCAACATTATGTTCCTCATACTCCACAACAGAATATATTAGTAGAACAAAAGAATATAAATTTGAAGGAAATGGCTAACTGTATGATGCATTATAGAGATTTACCTCCTATCTACTAGGTAGAAGTCGTTAATTGTGCTAACTACATTTAGAATCATACACCAAATAAAGGACTTGAGAATTTGACTCTAGAGGAAGCTTGGTCTAACACTAAGCCAGATGTCTCATTTTTTCGAGTCTTTGGGTTCCATGCTTAGGCATTTGTGCAAAATAAGAAAAGGAAATATTTGGATAAGAAGAGAAAACCCTTGATCTTTGTAGGGTATTTTGAGGACATGAGAGATTATTGAATTTTAGATCCTGATACTCATGAGGTTTTTTTTTGAACACATGTTCAATTTGATGAGCGCTTCACACCTCATGATTCTTCATCTTCTTCCATGCCTACTTCTTATTCTTTATCTCATCTTGAGGATCATTTATTTGGGAGGTTGATAAGGAGGTTATAGATATCATTGAGGATCTTATTCCCATTGATGTTGTCACTATGCCTAAGTGGGATCATACTACAGTTTATGAGGCAACACCTTTCATATAGGATATTCCACCCACTAAGTATCATCAAACACATTCTACATGTTCTATAATTTTTTGTCGGGTAGTTTCGAGGATCCACAGTCTTATTCACAAGCTAATGGGGTACAAGAGTGGGATGATACGATGGCGAGTGAGTATTCTTCTTTGATGAAGAATCATACTTGGGATTTGGTATCTCTTCCTAAAGGAAGAAATATGGTTAGGTGTAAGTGGGTATACTTGAACCAAATATGTAGTTGATGGGTCCATTGAAAAGTATAAGGATCGTCTTGTTGCAAAGGGTTTTTCACAAGTTGAAGGTATTGATTACTTTAAGAATTTTGCACAAGTTGCCAAGATGGATGTTGTACACCTTGTACTTACTATTGTTGCATCATAGGGGTGGCCTCTATACCAGATGGATGTGAAGAGTACCTTTTTATATGGATATTTGCAAGAGGAAATATACATGGAGTAGCTCGCTAGATTTTTTTCGAGATTCTTCCCTTGTTTGTAGACTCCGAGGGTCTCTACAGTCTCAAATAGGTCCCTTAGACTTGGTATGAGAAGACGGATTCTTTTCTTCTATCTACTAGTTTTGTTCGTTGCAACTCCGATCATACAATATATCTACAACATGTCGGTGAGGATATTATGATAATTTTCTTGTATGTTGATGATCTATTACTTACTGGAAGTTCTTCTTCACGCATTCAAACTATTCAGAGGGCTCTTTCTACACATTTTGACATGACTGATCTTGGGTTATTACATTATTTCCTTGGTTTATAGATTTCTTAGATAGATTCAGGGATTCATTTAAGTCAGAAAAAGTACACCCACGATCTTCTTCAACACTTTGATATGGATGAGTGCAAGCCAAGTCCATCTCCTTTTCATTCTAGGGTTACTCTTACTTCCACATGTACCACACCACTTTGTGATCCTACATTGTATAGGAAGTTGGTTGGGAGTCTCATGTACTTGATCCATACTCACCTTGATATTTCATTTGTAGTAGGGCTTGTATCTCAGTTTGCACATTCTCCTCATAGTAGTCATTGGAAGGATGCTAAAATAATTTTTTGGTATTTGCAGGGCACTTTCCACTTTGGCCTACACTACACTGCTAAGACGAGGGGAAAAGGTACATTCACCAAATTAATTAACTTTATTAAATGTTAGGTTAACATACATTAATAAATGGAAATATAAATGTGCACACCATAGTGAAAGTAAATAACAACATAAAACAAAATACACAGTGACACTGTATGTAACGTGGAAAACCCGTAAATGGGTAAAAACCACGGAAGAATAATCCACTATAGAGAAAATTTTACAACACCAATCCAATAACTCCTTCCTCACTTCTACTCCATGTATTTACCCAGAATCCATTGATTCACGTGATTTTGAATATGACCTAAAGCCATATTTAAATAACCCAAAGGGTTATGTCTATATTAAGTGACGGGGCACACCCCGAATTTAATAAATGGTTAGTTCATTAATAACTAACAAACCTAATATAAAATTTATATTTAAATAATAAGAATATAAAATATTCTATATGATTAAACTATAAACTAAATATTATGATGCACTTAATATAGTTGTTCTAACACTCCCTTTAATATTAAGTGGGGATCCATATGCCAACATTACCTGTTTGTACAACAGGATTTACAAATCCATAAACCCTAAAGGTTTAGGCTAGCACATGTAATTTTGAAGGAATTATAACACCTTCATCATGCTAAACTTACCTTTTAGTACAAAAGGATTTGGAATCCATAAATTAGACATATAATTTAGGCTAAGCATGATTTGTGAGACTACATCTCACCGTTTCTCATGGAAATATTCTTATACCACATCTCTAGGAGCCTTTTATAACACAAGGACCTCCTTTACAAATAGATGCACAATGGAATATATGATCTCAAGTAAACTCTATCAGTTTACTTGAGATCATATAATATCTTTTACAATGCTTTTAAACTAGAGTAGAAGTATAGAGGAAAAATTCAATCAACTAGACGACCATTAGGAGGTGGCATTTCCATGCACACTCCCCTCAATGGAAACTTTTAAAGGCCAAGCATTGCACACACTTGCAGTATTTTACACACAATGGCTTGTAAACATGTATGCAATATAATCTTCAGTCTGGAAGAACTGGAGATCTCTATCATGGAAAAGAACATTTTCTCAAATAACACGCATATAAACTTCAATATGCTTCATTCTTTGATGTTGAAATGGATTATTTATCAAGATTAATAAAACTCTAACCACCACATGGAATAAGAATATTTCCTTCAATTTCCATGCATATCACTTCCAACAACCATTTCACCCACATGGCTTCTTTGTTGCTTCCATTATACTTCTCTACCTCAATAGAAGAAATGAAGATTGTTGGTTGCTTTTAGTTGTTCCAAGTAATGGTTCCTGCACCAAACAACTTGAACAAATATCCAATATATATTCTATCCAACACAACATCAACATGGTTAGATTCATAATATCCATATAGACAAAATAAGCATATAAATCATTATTAATTTCACTTTTAACCATCTATAAAATTTAAATACTAGTTGTATAACAACTAACAATATGCTTAACAACTAACCATGTTAAAAAATATGTTGAAATTTTTTCAACATATTATCCTTGTAAAATATGTATTAGATGCAATCAGTATTGGACGTCTCCAATACAAATGCAAGGGCATCCCCAAGTGTCATTTGATATGCATATAATAATATTTTAGTTTCACATAATAAGAAATGTTTTATAAAAACATATATATATCTATATATATATATATATCTATTCATTATCTTATTCCAAGCCATTACAAATGAGATAAGACTTGATAGATAACATATCTAAATAGATAATCAAATCATTCAAGAATAATCATAGTATTCACTGAAAACATAATCCACTAATTGTGGACACTTCTTATGGAGTTTGCTTCAAAAGATGACATGTAAGCACCCTTCAATACATTTCATAGGTGGTAAATTTAAATTTAGACATGTCATATATGATCAGTTTTTCATGCCAAAAAATGAACAACAGTTCTATTTTTGAATAAACTATCAAAAAATGAAGAAAATTTTTAAAGCATATATAAGCCAATTTTTTTTTTTTTCTATTTTCAGTTGTAGTTACTTCTAGTTCATTTTTACTAACCCATCTAAGTTAATTATAAATGAAAAGTAACTCCTTTTTCAACAATATATAAAATAACAGTATACTTTTCATTTAGAAGTAATTTATAAAGCTATTATATTAGCACTATGATTATTCTCATCATCTTCAATTTGAAAAACTTGATTAGACCCCATTTTTGTGTAAATAAAATTAAATAATTAATGAGGATTAAAAAAAGAGTTTAATAGAAATCCCCTATTGTTGTTTAATCCTCACAATAAAAACATCAATTTATTTACCAAAAAAAGGATGTATGTTAAACATTTATTTTGTAAAAAAATGGATTTTGATAATCTATACATGAATGTGTTAGTATGATATCAAAAATAATTTGAAAAGTAAGTGAAATTTTTTAGTTTGGCAAAAAAATGACTTACTTGTCATGTTGTGAATATAACCTCTTATTTCGTAAAGAAACTAGAACTCATTAATTATCAAAATAAATTTTAATTCTAGTAAAATATTAACAATATTAAATTTCTCAAAAAAAAATACTATATAAAAAAAATTATGGAGTCTAAACTCCTATTATGTTCACCTCAGCTATCCGGTGAATTACTTTATTAACATATGCCAATCATCTTTCACAACACATTAGAACCAACTAGCTCTCCCACCTACATGGCATACCGACTCACCATTCATGTGGGTGGTTACAGGTTCGAGTCTTCCTAGTGTTGTTGGTGGAACTTCTCCGTAATTTTTCTCCTATATTTTCTTGTTATAAAAGCACTCAAAAAACACAAAAAAGGGATTAGAATAGGAAGAAAACATTATCAAGGATTTATTTATAAAGGTGAAACTAATAATAATTGTATGCCTTCCATGCTAAGTGACATAATTTATTTAAGAGTGTCCTTAACAACGATTAAAAAAAAAAAAAAACATTTTCTAATACTTAGAGAAAATATCCTAAATTAATAAAAATGATATTTATAAATTTTATGGAAAATTTGTATTTGATAAGAGAAATTATTCATTTGAAAAATGTATGTGTTTTTAACCTTTGACCTATTTAAGCCAATGTTATTATAACAAATATGTAAACCATTTGATCTGAACAAAATTATACAAATAAAATTAATAATGTATTATGTTAAATGTTTACAAAGTTTACACTAATGAAAAATAAAATGAAATAAATATAAGCCACATAATACACCAATTTAGTATATCATATGTGTTTAAGGTGTCCACTTGACTGGTAGAAGGCCACC
This sequence comes from Taxus wallichiana var. yunnanensis, assembly GCA_018340775.1. Classification (NCBI taxonomy): domain Eukaryota; kingdom Viridiplantae; phylum Streptophyta; class Pinopsida; order Cupressales; family Taxaceae; genus Taxus; species Taxus wallichiana. The sequence continues at coordinate 724,709,325 of CM031243.1, read as the reverse complement.
TTAAGTGCTTATGATAATGATTTTTAAAAAAAAATGTTTCATACACCATGTACATTTTTATGGGGCTGTAAATGCTTTTTAAGTATAGTATCTTAAACACATATAAAGACTCAACCATATGACTCCAACCATAAGACTCTTCCACGATATAAGAAGATAAGACTTTGATGTTAAATACATTTAACTAAGTCTTTATAATCCTAAACATTTATCCTGTGCACTTCCCACATTATACGTGGACCATGTTTAAGGATTATAAAGACTTAGTTAAATTTATTTAACATCAAAGTCTTATCTTCTTATATCATAGAGGCTTGAGTCATTATTGGTTGGGTCATATGGTTGAGTCTTGCATATGTGTTTAAGATACTATACTTAAATAACCCCCATTAACCTAGAATACATGGTGTATAATTTTTTTAAAAATCCTTATAATAAGCACTTAAGGTGGCTTGTTACCGGTCAAGTGGACCCCTTAAACACATATGATATAGTAAATTGGTGTATTATGTGGCTTATATTTATTTCATTTTATTTTTCATTAGTGTAAACTTTGTAAACATTTAACATAATACATTATTAATTTTATTTGTATAATTTTGTTCAGATCAAATGGTTTACATATTTTTTATAATAACATTGGCTTAAATAGGTCAAAGGTTCAAAACACATGCATTTGTTAAATGAATAATTATTTCTTATCAAATACAAATTTTCCATAAAATTTATAAATATCAATTTTTATTAATTTAGGAGATTTTTTCTCTAAGTATTAGAAAAATGTTTTTTTTGAAAATCGTTGTTAAGGATATTCTTAAATAAATTATGTCACTTAGCATGGAAGGCATGCAATTATTATTAGTTTCACCTTTATAAATAAATCCTTGACAATGTGTTCTTCCTAGTCTAGTTTCATTGTTTGTACAAAGCCTTTTTATAACAAGAAAATATAGGAGCAAAATTACAGAGAAGTTCCAACAACAACACTAGGAAGACTCGAACTTGTAACCACCCACATGAATGGTGAGTTGGTATGCCACGTAAGTGGGTGAGCTAGTTGGTTCTAACGTGTTGTGAAAGATGATTGGCATATGTTAATAAAGTAACTCACCAGATAGCTCAGAATGAGGTGAACATAATAGGAGTTTAGACTCCATAATTTTTTATATAGTATATTTTTTTAAGAAATTTAATATTGTTAATATTTTACTAGAATTAAAATTTCTTTGATAATTAATGAGTTATAGTTTCTTTACGAAATAAGAGGTTATATTCACAACATGACAAGTAAGTAATTTTTCTTGCCAAACTAAAATTTTTTCACTTACTTTTCACATTATTTTTGATATCATAATAACACATTCGTGTATAGATTATCAAAATTAACAGGACATCCTTTTTTGGTGTAAATTGATCAATTTTTTTCGATTGCAAGGATTAAACAATGACAAGAAATTTCTATTAAACTCTTTTTTTACTTAATTTAGCCTTGAAAATGTTTATGTGCATACATTTGAAACTATAGAAAAAATAGTTAACATTTAAATAACCCTTACCTTAGTTTCCACTTAAATATTCCGAACTTGAACTTTTTACATGCAGTTAAACTCTCAAGTGCAACCAACATCCATCCAACCATGCATAGAGGAAAGGTGGGAGTTAAATAACATTCCAAACAATTTAACCACCTAACTTCCCAACTGTTACACCCTTAGGTTATTTAGGATTAATTTAATTTATTAATCTTGCTCAGATTGGTACCTTGTTAGGACGAGGGGTGAAAAGGTACATTCACCAAATTAATTAACTTTATTAAATGTTAGGTTAACATACATTAATAAATGGAAATATAAAATTTCACACCATAGTTAAAGTAAATAACAACATAAAAAAAATACACAAAGTGACATTGTATGTAACGTGAAAAACCTATAAATGGGTAAAAAACAAAAAAATTATCCAATATAGAGAAAATTTTTACAACACCACCTAGTAACTCCTTCCTCACTTCTACTCTATGTATTTACCCAGAATCCATTGATCCATGTGATTTTGAATATGACATAAATCTATATTTAAATAACCCGAAGGGTTATGACTATATTAAGTGATGGGGCACACCCCGATTTAATAAATAATTATTTAATTAATAACTAGAAAACCTAATATAAATTTTATATTTAAATAATAAGAATATAATTTATTCTATATTATTTAACTACAAACTAAATATTATGATGCACTTAATATTATTGTTCTAATATATGCTAGGGTTCTACTCGGTTGGTTGGGTATACGATTTAGATCGTGCAGTTCTATTGATGACAAGCATTCCACTTCTAGCTATCATTTTTTTCTTGGTTCTTCTCTAGTTGCTTGGGCGTGTAAAAAGTAACAAGCTATTGCACTTTTAGCTTCAAGGGCAGAGTACATGGAAATAGTTACAATGAGTCAGTAGATTTTTGGCTTTGATAGTTATTGACAGAGTTTGGATTCCCACAAGATTCTCTGACTATACTTTGGTGTGACAACCAGAGTGAAATTTAAATTTCTCACAACCTTGTTGCACACCAGCGGACCAAGTATATTGAGATACAAATACAGCTTCACTTTTTAGCACATGCGGGATGGAGTTCTTTTCTTGGAGTATATTCCGACTTAGTGGCGGTGTCACAGACGCCTTTATGAAGCCTTTTACATCACCTAAATACCTTGAGTTGCGTAGAATGCTTTGGGTTTTAGATGTTGTTCTTGGGGGGTGTTCATGAGAATATCTTCCTTCTTCTTCTTCTTTCTCTTTCCTTCTAGTAGGTTTCTTTCCTTCTTTTGGTTCAAGATTTCTTCATGGATATATTATACATGAGTATCTCATCGTGCCTAGTTGCTTGAGACTCATACTGTGGACATGTCACTTCTATTTTTGGCCCCGGCTTCACTTGAGGGGTTGTTATAGTAGGTATTTACCTTATATCATGTTCACCTAGGTACTTTATTTACCTTTATTGTATTTATCCTCACCCACTTATGTGTGTGGATATTTATTTTTATTTATTTAGATATTAGGGGATATTATCTAGTTATCAAGTATATTTATTTCCTTGATCTATGGTATTGATGACTTCTTTCCTTGATCTATGGTATTGACTAGATGCTTGATATCTAGTTCTTTCCTAATTCTATGGTCTTGACTAGTTCTTTCCTTGATTTATGGCTTAATCTACTACCTTGACTAGTTCTTAGATTTTTATTCCTTCCTATTATATTTCATTGAGTTCCATAATAATATATGATATTACCGCTCATTTCGTAAAGGTTTATGTAAAGTTATTCGAGAATTGCTTTCATCTTATTGATTGTGGTGTTTGATTAGTATATGTGTTCTTGGCTTGGTACGATATGTTTATCATTCCTTTTACAATATAATCTAATGGAAATTAAAACAACTTGCCTAATATTACCTCCAGCCCTTCGAAGGAACACCGATATATCTTGGGGACCATCCTCCACTTTCTTGGCATACAAGAATCCTACGGCACTTGACTCGCCTTCGAGATATGCTTAATATATATTACATAATAATAGCCCCTTAAGGGGTTCACAATGAAAGTAAAAATGAGTACACATGTCGCCCAAATATTTGGGTCTTTTATTACTAGTGCCATAATTAGTTAGATGTATACAAACATTGCCCTCAAGGGGTCTTATTTATACATTCTACCTAGCACAATAGTTTGTTGGTTTTATTATAATAAGAGAAATAAATAATGCTTGAAAGCCATTTACAATAGTTGAATAGAAAGTCAACTTTATTCACCACAGATTTCTTACCAGCCAAAATATTTGGTGTGATTTGAAGCATCCTTAATAGGTTTCCTCTGGGCCATCATGCAAGCTCTCCTCTGCATAAGGATCCTAATGATCCACTGGAATGTAGGAGACCTCACGCATCGTGATCGGGCTGATCTCAGTAGGGACATATGAGCTCGAATATACCTCATGAGATGGAAACTTTGCTGGAATATGTGTGACCTCTACAAGAGATTATGGTTGAGACGCTAGAGCATATGAGTTGGTAGTGCTTCACTGTTTATAGGTAAAAATGAATTGCACGTCTCATCCTAAAATCCATGATCAAAACGTGATGAAGTTGAAGCTCCATTCTATTTCGATCATCGGTAATATAGCCCTACGGAGTTAAGGTATAGTTTTCCTAAAGCCACTTCACCCACCTCCAAGGGGACAATGTCAAGTGTGACTATATTAGTGAAATTCCCCCAAAGATGAATCTCATAGTATAAAATCTTGGTTCTAATCCATGCAAAACACCATCTTCTTATGCTAACTGTCTTGGCATGAGGAAGTGGCATAGTCGTCAACCATAGTCTGCATATAACATCCATAGTCACATAGCCTACCTTGATAGTCCAATCGAGAATAATAGTGACTGGCTTCCCTCGAGAGATCACCAAAATTTTCTGTCTCGAGGAACTTGTGTGTCACAACATGATATCTAGATGCTTTGTTGGTCTCGGTCCCCCAGAAGTCGATGCTTTTCTAGAGCTGGGTTCATCAATAACCTTTCCCTTTCCTTTCCATTGCATCCATGCCTTGCTCTTCTCTGGGTATAAGTCCCAGCACTTCTCAGTTTCATGTCCCAAACCACAATGGCCACACACAATTGGTTCTTGTGCAGTGCACTTTCAATATGGAATTTCTATAGTCCGATCGCTTTTGATTACCCTTCTAGGGGTATCAATGCTTTTCTTTCATATCTCCATGAGGCAAGCTGCTACTTTGCCGCTGATCCCTCACATGAGAAAGGTGAGCCTACAAATCTGCAATCTGGGGTACGTGTTCCTCCATCTCTGAGTGTGCTCTCGGTGACGTGTTATCATGACTCATACCATTGTGTCTAATAAGGCCAACATAATTGGTAATCTGCAAGAAAAGATACATATCCATCTCTGACTACAACATAATCCGTTATACCTACTCTGATACCAAAATTGATCTGAAAACATAAGTTGAAAATTATAACTCAAAACGTTCACAAGGACCCAGGACTAAAAAAATCAGCTTTGTGGAATTAAATTGACTTAATGTTGAATATCGGTTCACTTTCTAAAGTGGGTTATGGATACTAAAATTTACTAAATTCAATCCATTCTTCCGATTTAACAATGAAAATGCTTAATCAAATATAATTTGTTTTTATTTGATCAAAAGCTTCATAAAAAATCATAAAAGGACTCCCAAGAAAACATAAATTGCTTATAGAGTTCGGCAATTACCTACGTCTCTGGGTTATTGAAGAACCATTCCACTAGTTCAAATTTACAAGGACAATATAATCTAATAGAACTTAAAAAAACTTTCCTAATAGAACCTCCAGCCCTTCAAGGGAACACTGATATATCTTGGGGACCATCCTCCACTTTTTTGGTGTACAATAAATCCTATGGCATTCGATCAACTTGTTATCTCAATTTTACCCCCAGAAAAATTGATCAAACACGACCCTGTGTAGGAAGAAATTCAAGGGATGGTCCTCTGATGAGCCCACATTTTAGATCCAATGAACAGGTTGCAAAACAGCTCTAAAATAGAGTAGCAGGGTCGGGGAAGGAGAAAACAAGTGTCAAAGAAAACCAGAGGCTTAAAGGAGAGAAACAGAGAAAGACTCAAAGGTTTCGGCTTCACAAATGATTCAGAGTGAGCCAAAATTGGCTAAGTATGGACGATAAAATAGAAGCTTCAATGTGCCTCATTGGTGCATCTCTAAAAGATAAATCCAAAAGTGGAGACTCAAACAAGCACCAAGCCTCCATGTGTCTAGAGCCCCAAAAGTTGCACCGGTGAAAAGTCTAAGAGTTAGCGGAGGGTGCCAAGTGTCTCAATGATACTCCTTCAAAGGTAAAATCCTAAGTGGAGACTCAAATGAGCACGAGGCTTCCACGTGTCTAGGGACCAAAAAGAGAGCGGGCCCAAAATGACTAAGTATAAAGGTGTTGGTGGAAGAAGCCACGTGTCAACACGGTGCTCCTTCAAAGGTAAAATCTTGAGTGGGTTTTCAAATGAGTGCGGGAATTTCACATGTCCTAGGTCCAAAAAAGGGATAGATTCAGGGGTTGAATAGTCAAAGTAGAATCAGGATGGCGGAAGGAGCCAAGTGTCAGCACGACGCTACTTTAAAAGTAAAATTTGGAGCGGGATTCCAAACAAGCGTGAAGCCTCCACATGTCTAGGGTCAAACTTATGGCCATGCCAAGCAAAAGGACTTAGCAGAAAAACATTAGCAAATTGAGAAATCCATAGAAGGTGTTAGGTGTCTCTTTGGTGCACCTCCAAAGATTGAATCCAAAAGGTCCCAAACTAGCGCCCGACTGACGGGTGGCCATGTTGAAAATTCAAAGTGGGAAGGTGGGTTGTTGGGGTAGTTTGAAATTTTTACCCCAAGAAGGTGTAAAGTGAAAGAATGAGCCACACCTCCGTTGATGCCCAAGGAGCCACGTGTCAAGCCTCAATTGTATATGGGCCAGTGAGCATGGGAGAGACTTTTCCCAAATGGATAATGCAGACTGCGGGCCTCAAGATATTTTTTGAAAAAAATGAAATCCGGGGCTTTGTGGAAAATTTTTAATTTTGTATTTTTTGTGCCAAAGGGCACAACGTGACTTCAGGCCCGAGGACCCGTTCTCGCTAACTATTTTTCACCATTTTTGTATGGACCTGACTTGAAACATTCAAATGGAGATATCTTTTGACCTAGTGCCTGAAACTCAACAAATTTGGCACCATTTGAAAGGTCTCGACCTCGTCCGAGAAACCATAGAGTGGAAGACTCGACACATTGTGGGCAGATTTACAATCGCATTAATGGTCGGTAGCTGAGCTCCAAATTCAAGTTTCCCACCTCGTTTCTTCTTCCCTCTTCACTGCATCTATAAAAGAAGGAGTTGGGTTCATTGTAAAGGGTTGGACATTTCTTTTTGCATCCTCCCTTCTCTTCTCGGTCTCCAGCATATGAGTTTGTGGAGTCCAAACCTCCCATTCAAGCTGTAATACAATTTTTTTTTGCCTCTTGGCTACTGTAATGTATTGTATCAACTCTGGAGAAATAATATATGTATGTGGATGATTCTCAACCCTCTCATGTGTTCATTTTTATCTTTTGATCTCTTATTTTAGTTTGGTTATCTATGCATGATAGTTGTATTGCATTTCCATGGTCTCATGCTAGATTATAAATGAATGTTTAACATTCCTTTGGTGCATCATCTTGTTATATTAGGTTTATTTCTTTCGCATCTTCTCAACCTTGTCCCCTTGGTAAGAGAGAGTAGGTTTAGAATAGATCCTCCATAATTTATTTGTGCGAACATGAAAAGAGGAATAGGAACCAACCTTCATCCGAGAGAGCTCTCTTAATTTCAAAGTCCCACACTTTGAGAGATGCTCCATGTTATGCTATCACACTAAGAGTCTCAACCCAATAGGTTGCAGACATTCAAGGGTGTTGTGATTTTGCACTAACATTTTTGGCACACCAAAGTGGGACCCACAAACTCTCCATATTTATTGCAGCAAGATTGATGTGTACTTACTATAATTTTCACTTTTAAGAAGATTTGAAATTACACATCTGGTGACTCAAAAGAATCAAAGTCCACTGGTTTCAGCAGCCCTGGCTTGGAGGATTCATGAGAAGAATCCAAACCAGATGAAGAACTAAAGAAGAAGGATTGTTTGTCTATTTACACTTATCCCCAGACAGAGGGAGAAGGGGAGATGAGCTCAAAGGTCTCCATCTCCACCAAACAAAACCTTTTCAACACCTCCTCCTAGTAGGTCGTTCATTCAATCAACAAGGGTTCTCAAGCCAATCATAATGACACAACCACCCAACCCCTATGTTGACTTCATTGGCGTGACCCATTTTCCCTCAATGCAAGAAAATCCGGTCCTAGTTGCGGCATTAAAGAGCATCCCATATTTTACTAGAGAGAACCAAAATTATCTTAGTGATCACATTCAAGACATTGTAAATGTCTGTGCAATTCATGAGATCACTGAGATGGACATTGCAGTGAAATTGTTAGCCTCTTCACTCAAGGGTAAATCTTTGCAATGTTTCAGGAGTCTAATAGTAGGCTCTATTCAGACATGGGAAAATCAGTGCAGAGCTCTTCATAATAAAATTAGAGATAAGGGATATAATCTATCCTTATTGGAGCAACGGACAACAATCAAGAGGGCCCCTAATGAGCAGTTGAAATATTTAGACCTCAGATTTCAAAGGACATGGGATAGGATTCCATTGGCCATGAGGCCCATAGATGAAGGTGCTTTCTTATACTTTCTTAGAGCTTTAAATTTTGATATTTCCTTAATGATTCAATCAATGGGAGGCACAACCTTACCTGACAGCCTATAACATTTCCATTAGAGCTGAAAATTGTTTAATTCAGGCTGGTAAAATTGCTCCTAGGCCACCTATGCCTCTATACCCAAAACTAGGAGCTCCAAGCACTAGTCAAACACCCACATTAGCTCCCATACCCACTCTAAGGAATCAGAGTTTAGTTGAAGCTTCCACCTCATCCTCTAGCACTTCAAAAGAGCTACAAGAAGTTATAAAACAACTGCAGAACCTAGGGAATGAGCTAGTGACCATCAAGAGGCAACAAGCTTAGAGTTCTAGGCCATATCAGCCTCAAGCTTAGTATCAAGCTAGGCCCCCATACCAACAAAATAGACCACCATCTCAGGCTGCAAATCAAAATCAAAACCAAGGATAACCTCAAGCTGCTAGGCCTTACCGACCATATGATCCAAACACAACTTCAACATTGAGGGCCTTGGTTCCTACACAAAACAACATGGCACAAGAATATGATTGTTATTTTCCATGCGGTTAGCCCCATAACTTGATCGGTGTGTTTCAATGGTGTACTAAACTAGGCCCTGATGGTACAGAACATTGGTGTGTCCCAAGAGCCCAATCAAGAGGAAAATCAATAGCAAGAAGCTCGAAAGAGGCACCTCTAAGTGAGACCATGTTTTTCAATTGGCAAGTCAAGATTTCAGTGGGATGAATCAAACACCTACTCAAAGTATAGTCACAAAACATGGTCCAAGAAAAGGAATATTGGAGAGGGACAGTTATAAAACTTAGGTAATCCTCAACCCTCTATTGTTCCACAAGGTATTAACACTCAAAGTGTAACTCCCAATGTGCAGAATCAGCCCAAGCCACCTTCCAGACCCACTCAGACACTAGTTGTAACAACCCATGTGTAAGAGAAGAGTGTGCAAGGAAAGGGGCAAAAAAAAGATAGCTCATCCCCATTTAACATCATTGAAAAAATGAAGAAAAAAATGTGAATATTTCAATGTGGGAGTCATTAGATATCCTAGGATAGAGGGACCTATTGCAGGCTGCCATGGCCAATTGGTCAACCTCAAATCAGCCCCCAACCAACAAGAGAAAGTGCTTACCAATACAGCTTCAGCCTAAAGGGAACCATGGAGGACAACAAGGTAAGAATATGAAGCCTCCCCTTCTATGTTTCATTGATCATTGGGGAAAAATTGGTACATAATTGCATGATTGATTTAGGAGCAAGTAGCTTTGTAATGCTAAAGCAAATAGCCAATCAACTTGGGTCTTCAATACAAAGTCATCTCCAAGGGCGTAGTGCAATTGGATGGGATAACGGTAACAATGGTTGGATTCATAAAGGATTTGAGCCTCACATTGCACACATGCCCCAATGTGATCAGTATTGCAAAATGTATCAGTCATAGATTTTCCACCACATTTTGCATTATGTTTATCAAGAGACTTCACTGCTAAAATTGGAGGCTATCTGTCTGCTGATTGGTCACACATGCTTTTTATAACAAGGTATGGAGCCAAGGCTACGATCAGATCTGAGCCCATTGTGGATTACCATATTGAGCCTCATGTGCCCAACCCAATCAATGTGAACTATTCAGCCTTTGATCAGGAGGACCTCCCAAGCACTTGTGAGGCAGATACCAAGGTTGGGTGTATTCCAGACTTAACCCTCGACGAGTGGGAAAACAAGAGGCATGCTTTTGACCCCTATAAGGAGATGGAAGAATCTAAGCTAGGATTCTACTGTTTGCATGAGGATAAAACCCTCTTCCTAACATCATTAAGCCAAACACAAAGATGATAATGAATTATGGCAGTTGTTCTTTGACGGCTCAAGGAGTAGAAAAGGATTCGGAGGAGGGGCTATGCTTGTTTCGCCTCAAGGTATGAAATACTACTCAACTTTATATTTCTAATTTTCTTGTTCAAACAATATAGCAGAGTATGAGGCTTTGGTCCATGGACTGCATTGGGAAAGGAAAAGGAGTATAAAGAACTTGCAAGTGTTTGGCGATAGTGAACTAGTTGTTGATCGGTCCGAGGAAAAAATGTTGTTAAGAACGACTTGTTAAAGAGATACAAGAGCTAGGTATGGGACCTCATCAAGGATTTTGAGGAATTCAGCATCAATTCCATCCCAAGGAAGAAGAATGAAGTAGCAAACAGATTAGCAATGATTGGGGCAACCTTTGATGTCATGGAGAGCATCAAGAGTGATAAATCTTAGACCCATATCAAGTTGGTTGTGAGGCCAGCCATCCCAGACAACAACACAAGTTGGAAAGTATTAAAAAATGATTAACAAATTGTCAACTTTCTACAAGAGGAAGTGGGTTCTCCTCCAGAACCAAGAAAAATTGGAGCAACAGTATGGTGATCAAGTGGTGTAGCTGTGGACCAAAAAACTACCAAAGGGTCTTATCACTTTGGAATCGATCTTAAACCCAAATTACCAATTATGAAAGGAGAAGGAGAATATTGAGGTAAAGGGTGAAGATTCAGAGCCCATTTCCATAGAAGAAGGAAAAATGTTGCGGATTGACAACGTGAGGAATCAACAAGAAAAAATGAATTCGTTCAAATTTGTCAAGAATTCCTAGATGTCTTTTCTGGACTTACAAATATTTAAGAGGTTTCAACCCAAAGTCAGGCACAACATAATATTGAGCTAGATCCAAAATATAAGCCCTTCTGATGTAAGTAGAGGCCAATAAATCCTCACATTGAGCCTCTCATGAGGAAAGAGTTGAACAAGCTAATTGAGGCTAACATCATCTTCCCTATCAAGCATTCAAGCTAGGTTGCAAACTTAGTGCCTATGACAAAAAGAAGTGGAGAAATCAGACTATGTGTGGACTTCCATGATCTGAATAGAGCATCACTCAAGGATCATTACCCACTTCAATCAATGGAATAGATCATATAGGTTGTAGCTGACTCTGAGAGGTTTTCATTGCTAGATGGATACTCAAGCTATAATCAGATAATGATGAAAGAGGAGGATCAATTCAAGACAACCTTCACCACCAAATGGGGTACATATGCTTATAAGAAGATTCCATTTGGATTGTCGAATGCCGGAGCAACATTCTAGTGGGCTATGGATATGGCATTCAAAGGCTTGATCAACAACATGGTTATGGTGTATTCGAGATGACATCACGGTCTTATCAAAGAATGCGGCAGATCATCTCTTCCACCTCAGATAGGTATTTTAGAGGTGTAGAAGGTTCAAAGTGTCATTAAACCCAAATAAATGTGTATTCTTAGCACATGAGGGAAAATTGTTGGGCCACATTATCTCAAGAGAAGGGTTGAAGCCATCCAAACACTTCCATTGCCACAACACAAAAAGTCTCTCCAAATCTTCTTAGGGAGAATAAACTTTGTTCGTAGGTTTGTGCCTAATTTTTCCACTCTTGTGAAGCCTTTAACAATGATGTTAAAGAAGAGTCTTGCATTCAAATGGAAAATGTAGAAGGCAAAGAGAGTTTTGAGGCCATCAAGCTCACAATATCACAGCACCAACTCTTATTAACCTAAACTTTTCCAAGTACTTCATGTTGTATGATTTTGGAGGATCAGACATGGTCTCGGCTATCTTGGTTCAACCCAACAAGGAAGGGTCAGAACAGCCCATAGCCTTCTTCAGCCAAAGCTTGGAGGATTATGAGGTAAAGTAATCTTTCATTGAGAAGCAGGTCCTTGCTTGTCATCAGGAGTTTGAAGAAGTTCAGACACTTAGTCTCGAACAATAAGATTCAACTGCTAGTATCCCATGTTGGTGTTAAGGATTTTCTCCTAAACAAGGACTTGAATGAGAAGAGAGCAGGTTGGATCACTTGGGTAATGGAATATGAAATTGAGATCAAAGTGAAAAAATTGGTTCATGGCAAGGGTATTTGTGAGAAACTCACTTCCAAGCAATAAGCTAGATCAGTGAATGAAGAAGAGGTTGTCATGTTACTACAGAATGATCAAGAACAACCAGCTAATGATGAACTTGTTCCATGTTGGACCCAAACCTTGGTGCACTATCTCCAAACAGGTTTGTGCCCTCTAGAATGGAACAAAGCAAAAAGGAGATACTTCAGGCTACAAGCCATCCCATATGTACTTATCGATGGTGTTTTGTTCAAGAAGGATATCAATAGTGTCCTATTGAGGTGCATTGGGATAGGCCAAATTGAAAGGGTATTGCATGAGTTCCATGATGGAGAAGTAGGAGGCCACTTTTCTCCTTGAGTAACAACTCTCAAAATCATGAAAGTTGGTTATTATTGGCCTACAGTGTTTAGGGATTGCTACTCATGGGTCAAGAAGTGCCAGAAGTGTGCATTCTTCACAGGGAAGGAAAATTTAGCAGCCCTGCCCCTTCATCCAATCTCAGTGGATCAACCATTCATGCAATGGGGACTAGACTTCATTGGAGTGATTAACCCAAATTCAAGCCAGGGCCACAAGTTGATAATTACAATGAATGGACTATTTCACCAAGTGGAATGAAGCAATGGCACTTAAAGAGACAAATGAATCCAACATCTTGGATTTCTATGAAGGAATAGCCACCAGATTTAGAGTCCCTACCACTATTATATCAGATAATGCATTAGCATTCCTTAGTGCAAGAATCATTGAATGGGTCAGTAAAAATGATGTATACTTCAACACTTCATCAAATTATTACCCTCAGGGTAATGGCCAAGAAGAGTCCACAAACAAGAACTTGTTAAGGATTATCAGAAGGAATCTCGATGAAAATAAGAGAACTTGGCATACAAAGCTCAAATCAGCTCTATGGGATGATAGGATCACATCCAAAAGGTCTAGAGGAAGCTCCCCATACAAGCTTCTATATGGAAAAGAGGCAATATTTCCCATATCGTTGAAGTTGCCAACTTTGGAGCTCATGAACCAGTTGGATATAGATGAGTTTAAACCTATGGTAATCAGGTATGTAGAGTTGATGGAAGTAGGAGATGCAAGATAGCATGCAATGCAGATCATGGAAAAGGATAAAGCATTGATCAAGAAGAGTTTTCACAAGAAAGTAAGAGCAAGGACCTTTCAGAGGGGGACTTAGTTCTAAAATGGGATGTTGATAAGGAAAAACCAGGAAAGCATTCCAAATTTGATGCCATTTGGAGTGGCCCCTATATGGTCATAAGATGTACAAGTAGCAATTTCGTCTAGCTGGCTAAGTTGGATGATGAAGAATTACATATTCCAGTCAACGGGATCTATCTAAAACACTGCTACTAAAAGGAAAAATTCCTCGCCCTTGTAAAATATTAGCCTAGGTTTTTAATTTGCCTAAGTGTGAATGCACATTGTTTTGTTGTAGAATAGGTTTTATTTCCCTAAGTTCTCTAGCATATTTTTGTTGCTCAAGGTTTGCGTCATTCTACGGTTTGATGCACCGCCAGTGAATGCACCGTGCTCTTCAACATATATAACAGGAGACCCATAGTTCTGTAACAATTGCTTATTTTTAAATAGAACAAATACAGATCAACTAAAATTGGGTCTTGAAGGGTCCATTTCTAGAGTAACAGGGTGAATTCAGTCAGCTCTAGCTCCAACAATGTCTAAGTGGCTCGGGGATCAAATTTTCAAAGTTTAGATTAGATCAGGCTATCAATTATAAATCCATACCCAATGGATACAACAAGGTAGCTGATATCTTCATCTAGCAAGCATATGCCCCTGTGAGTCGCTAAATTGTTATCTCAATTTTACCCCCAATAAAATTGATCAAACTTGACCACCGTGTAAGAATAAATTCAAGGGATGGTCTTTCGGATGAGCCCACATTTCAGATCTAATGAACAGGTTGCAGAGACGAGATCTAAAATGGAGTAGCGAGGTTGGGGAAGGAGAAAATAGTGTCAAAGAAATCCAGAGGCTCAAAGGAGAGAAATGAAGAAATAATCAAAGGTTTCGAGCTTCATAAATGATTCAGAGTGAGCCAAAATTGGCTAAGTATGGAGAGGACAAAGTGAAATATTCCACGTGCCTCATCGGCGCATCTCCAAAAATTAAATCTAGAAGCGGAGACTAAAACAAGCACCGAGCCTTCACATGTCTAGAGCCCCAAAAGTTGCATCTGCCATTGAAAAGTCTAAGAGTCAGCAGAGGGTGCCAAGTGTCTCAATGGCACTCCTTCAAGGGTAAAATCCTAAGTGGAGACTAAAATGAGCGTGAGACTCCCACGTGTCTAGGGACCAAAAAGAGAGCGGGCCCAAAACAACTAAGTATAAAGGTGTCGGCGAAGAAGCCATGTGTCAATACAACGCTCCTTCACAGGTAAAATCCTGAGCGGGTTTTGAAATGAACGTGGGCCTTCCATGTGTCCCGCATCTAAAAAGGGACAAAGTCGGGGTTGAATAGTCAAAGCAAAGCAAGCCGGTGGAAGGAGCCAAGTGTCAGCATGGTGCTACTTCAAAAGTAAAATTTGGAGTGGGCTTCCAAACAAGCACGAAGCCTCCACGTGTCTAGGGTCAAACTTATGGCCCTACCAAGCAAAAGGACTTAGCCAAAAACATAAGGAAATTGAGCAAGCCATGGAAGGTGCCACATGTCTCTTCATGAACCTCCAAAGATTGAATCCAAAAGTGGTCCCCAAACTAGTGCCAACTTGACACGTGGCCATGTTGAAAAGTCAAAGTGGGAAGGCAGGTCATTGGAGGCAGTTTGAACTTTTTTCCCCGAGAAGGTGTAAAGTGAAAAAATGAGCCACACCTCTATTGATGCCCAAGGAGCCACGTGTCAAACCTCAATTGCATGCAGGCTGGTGGGCCTAGGAGTGACTTATTCCCAAATGGAAAATGCGGACCTTCAGGCTCGAAGATGCTTTTTGACAAAAATGAATTACGGGGCTTCGGGAAATTTTTACATTTTGTTATTTTTGTGCCAAAGGGCACAAAGTGAGTTTCTGCCCACAGACCCATTCTGCTAACTAGTTTTTGCTATTTTTGTATAGACTGACTCAAAAATTCAAATGGACATATCTTTCGACCCAGTGCCCGAAACTCAACAAATTTGGCACCATTGGAAAGGTCTCGACGTTGTCTACGCCATGGAAACCTGAAACTTTAATTTCGAGGAGGTTTGGTGGGTGAAAAATAGGAAAACATCTACATGCTATTAATATGCAATTTGATTATCCCCAAAAACTAGATTAGATTCGATTCGATCCGCCAATTTCCCTTCTTCAACACACCGAGCAAACATAGAGCGGCAGACTCGACAGATTGTGGGCAGATTTGCAGTGGCATTAATGGCGGATAGCTGAGCTCCAAAGTCAAGTTTTCCACCTCGTTTCTTCTTCCCTCTTCACTACATCTATAAAAGAATGAGCTGGGCTCATTGTAAAGGGTTGGACATTTCTATTTTACATCCTCCCTTCTCCTCTGGTCTGCAGACGAGTTCGTGGAGTCCAAACCTCCCATTCAAGTTGTAGTACAATTTTTTTGCCTCTTGGCTAACTGTAATGTACTGTATCAACTTTGGAGCAATAATATATGTTTGTGGATGATTCTCAACCCTCTCATGTGTTCATTATTATCTTCTGATCTCTCATTGTAGTTTGGTTATCTGTGCATGATAGTTGTATTGCATTTCCATGGTCTGTGTTAGATTGCAAACGAATGTTTAACATTCCTTTGGTGTATCACCTTGTTAGCTTAGGTTTATTTATTTCACATCTTCTCAACCATGTTCCTTGGTAAGATAGAGTAGGTATAGAGTAGGTCTGGAGATCTCTCTCAATTTCAAAGTCCCACACTTTGAGAGATGCTCCATGTTATGCTATCACACTAAGAGTCTCAACCCAATAGGTTGTAGACATTTAGGGGTGTTGTGATTTTGCACTAAAACAACCTTCCAGATGTGTTTAAGATGCCCTATGACACTCTGATAGAACTCCATGATTTGCAAGTCATTTGTGGGGCTCGATGGGCCAATTGGGTAGTTTATAAATAACTCCCAATTTTCTTACAATTTTCCTATAAAAATAGGACTTAGCTCCCTTACAATTATATGCCTAAATAATTAGGACTTAATTACAAAAATAGCATTTAAAATAAAAATTCCTTTGCAAATTGCTAAGGAGCCTCTATATCCTCCTCTTTGGCCTCTAAAAATTCCCCACTTAACTCTAAGAAAATAACTTAGAGCTCTTCTTTTCTCTCGAATGGGAGAAGGCCCTTATATAGGCCAAATTGGCCTGAAGAATTTGTATATAGGGCTTATCGCCCTTATCTTATCCCAACCGCCTATATAGGTAGGTTGGTTGGACCACTTGTTTGTAAGGGTGAGGTCAGGGGATTAAATCCCACCTCCCCTATAGACCATCATGCTAATTTTTGATGGGTCGGGTTTTGGTTTGGTTTGGGCTACCATGGGATTAATCCCATATGGTCGAGTGTAGAAAGTGGGGATCGGGTTTATTAACCGACCAAACCACACACATTGACGTGGTTCCAGCCACGTGCACCTTGCTCTTTTGATTTATGTCGAGCCTTGGGCTATGTAATATGTTCATCGAGCTGTGTGGTCGGGCTGGGTTATGTACTGTCCACCGGTTGTGTGGGTTGTTTGTTTCCACCGAGTTTTCTCCATAATTAATGGGATAATATGAATCCCCGTGTACTATTTGATTTGTTCCATCCAAATAGGCTTAGGCCGAGCTAGTTGGAAATATTAGATCAATGTGGAAATAACACTTAAAGCATAAGGAAACAAGGTGGATCAATGTAGAATGTTATTTGTTTAACCGTTGAGGATAATATAGGGCTCGGTGGGGATTTGACCACCCCACCAAGCTAGAGATATAGCTCACCGAGCTCCAATTAATCTTGTAATGCAAACTCGAAAGGCATAGTCCACTTGTCACTCCTCGATAGGCATATCGAGTGAATTCGACTCGTGGTGGCAAGCCACATGGTGGCTTGAGGACCCACCACATCGGTGATAATAACATAGTCCTCATGGTGGTCGAGCTCCCTTCCATTAAAAAAGTTGAGCCTCTTTTTATCACGACTAACTTCTCTCTTTTCAAAGATTGGTTATGAAAACACAACCCTTTTTGCCTAGTGCCACATAATTACTAGTTGACTCCCTTTGACCGTTGGGTTGACTAAACTTTGACCAGCTGCATTAGGAGCATACATTCTTTGATCCACACATTCCAATATGCGTTGGAAAGCTATACGAAGGCTCATTCATACTAATGGATTGCAAAAATTCTTGGAATATCCAAAATTTCCTCTAGATCATTCATTGTGATGTTTTGTGATTTTATTTCACCATATTGTCCTATTCCGACTCACTATGGGCTAAGAAAAATTAAGATAAGTACCTTACCCCTCTTATTTCCTTTGATAGTTAAAATTAAATAAATTATTTAGCATCTATATCTCTCATTGTATGTCATTTATAAAAGATCTTTACATTCATATTCAAATAAAAATAAGTAGATTTTAGTGAATGTGTGCGATCTCAAGCCGAGAGCGAGTTTTTTGGGCGATCTCACACCAAGAGTGATTTTTTTGGTGATCTCACGCCAAGTATGAGTTTTTTTGGTGATACGATGCCAATCGATGAGTGTTGGGGAGAGAGGTCTAGTTTATCTCTCCTTCCATGACACTTCCTGATTAAGCACCACTTCAGATGGTATGTCCTTGACTTGTTCTAATTGTTCCAATTTCTTCTGATTGTTCTAATTTGTTCCGATTATAGGTGAAATGTGACTAAAAGACTAATTTATTTACTTAGAGGCAAGTTCCTTCTACTAGAGAACTAATCTTACAATTGTTGTAAAATGTGATAATATGTGATAGTGACTATTTTTACCCCCATAACACAAGTTCCCAACGAAAAAAAGGTGTCCACCACTACTATCTAGGTCCTGGACATTAGTCTC
The DNA here is from genome assembly GCA_018340775.1 of Taxus wallichiana var. yunnanensis. NCBI lineage: Eukaryota > Viridiplantae > Streptophyta > Pinopsida > Cupressales > Taxaceae > Taxus > Taxus wallichiana. Next base: position 724,690,999 of record CM031243.1, on the reverse strand, counting down.
GATCTATGTTTGCAGACCAATTCCATTTACAGGCTAGTCTGTAAGTGTTTTCATATGTCATTTTTCTACTATGTTGTTTTTACTATAACTTTGAGCTATTATAGGGGTGGATTTTTGTGAATAGATGCCCCCTTATGCAGGGTGCATCCGCGAATATAGGATAATGCGAGTCTAAAGGAGAGGGCCTAATACTAATATGAAGTGGATACTTGAAAGAGGTAGGGGATGTGCATGGTAGAAACCAAGGCACATGAAAATAAGAGATGCTAGTATCAAGTGTTAGTGAAAATGAGCTATCATGTAATAGAAGACAATGTGACAAGTAACTAGGAGGATAAGATGGATTACGAGTTGTGGGTTTCAAACATGGGACGTCGTTAACAATGTCAAAAGACAATCAAGGATGAAGTGGCCAAAAGTATACAATGAACACATAAGACATAGGGAAAATCCCACAAATAATAGAAAATAGTAATAAAAAAATGGTAGAGAACCATGGTTGTATTGATCTTGCAAGACAAATTCTACACATGAAGCACTGTTAGTATGCTAGAAAGATATATAGTATGTCACGCCATGTATAAATAAGTGACAATAATAGTGATATTGAATATAAATAGTAAGTATTAAAATGATAGAACCTGTGACATGTGTAAAGTATGATAGTTGGAAGAGTAGATGTCCTCAAGATCTGTGGTGGACCGGTAAAGAGCCATGTCAAGCATCATGCATCGTGTATGAATTTTGAAAGGTACCAAGTGAACACATATGTGTATATAGAAAAAGATAATGACATACTAAGAATCAGGTTAGCATTGTAAGAAAAGTGCAACATGTAAGTAATATAAATGTAAAAGAGTAAATGTAACAAAGATATGTAAATGAGGCATGAGTGTGATGGTGTGATATATAAGGTGTGAATATGATAGGAGAAGTGATCCCCCTAGTGGATGTGTATGAGATGAGGTTCATTTATAAATGCTCCCTCAACAATAAAAAAAGAACCATAGAAAAAGAGTGTGTCATCAATAAATGAGTGTGTTGAGTGAGAATAGATGCTAGGAACATATATCACAACGCACTATGTGTGAAGTGTAAATAATGTAATTTTCATAAAATAGGTGTTCCCTCAATAGTCAAGTGTGATTCGTAGCATAAGAATGTGCCATCGGGTAATGACGGTACAAGGTGTGTACCAAAGGTGTATGAGTGATGAGAAAGATTATACATGAAGCGTGGAGCATGAAGTGTAGTACTAAACACTAGAGACAAGCGATAGTCATACAAGGGGGAGAAAGGAAATTCCCTCCAAGAATGTTGGTGATCAAGATCTATTTAATGATGCAAGAGATACCATGACATTGTAGGTGTGTTTGAGATGTGTGGTGAGAAGAGATAAAGTCATCACAATGCTAGGTAGGAACAAGACTAAGACTAGTGTTGGATTTGGTGTTGGTATGAGGAAGTTTAAAGTGGTTAGCTATCGCAAGTGGAATTGATTTTTCCTATTTAGGTCATGGTTTTTGATTTGGAATTAGTAACGATATAATGGATTTGATAGGACAAGGTGATGGGGTACGGATTTTGAGGGTGATTAATTATTTGGAATTGGTAACAACTTTGTAGAAGGCTTGATAGGAGGAGTTGATGGAGTATGGATTTTTAATGGTAGTTTGACATTGGGTTGGATAGGTATCTCATGAATGATAAGAGAATAAATATAAGGAAGTATCGTATGATGCTCATAAAATCAAGGGACCAGATTTGGTAACCTTTTGGGATTTAGCATTTGGAGATGAACGTGTAACGAAATATTGCATATCAAATGAAATAAAACCACGACACTCAAAGTGCCCAATTCTTCATTTTAATATTTAGTAATCATTGTCACAATGTCCATTAAGCCTTTGATAATTGCAAAATGGGAGACCTATGTATTTGGAAAGTCGATAAGGAGGGTAGAAATGAATAGTTAGAAAATTGATCAATTGGTGATTGATGATCTCAGTAAGAATATTTTATTGCTTAGTACTTGGATCAAACTTGAGAGGTTACGTAGCGGTAAGACTTGGGGTTCACTTATATGAGCATATGTAGAAGAGATAGGAGTAGGATGAGGTGTAGAAGAAGAACTAACATGGGCATGAGACGCATCCTTGAGATGTTATATTTCAAATTTGAGAGATGTAATCATGGTTTCCATAGCTTGAATTTACTTGTAAATAGATTGATTGGTTCGGGCATAAGGAGAAATAGGGTTATCGGAGAGACAGTGAAGATGGCACTTACTTGTGTAGGTAGCGTATTGTGAGGAAGATACATAGTGTCTAGGCTATATTTTTAGAGAACATCTTTGCAATGTGGGTGCTTTTGATGTAGTTGATGTAGGGGGACATTAGGAACCATGAAAGAAGAACATTTAGAATTGGAAAAATAATGATCCAAATGTTTTATCACAAGTTTAGTTGACCAAATGATTTAATACAAATTAAATTAAATTTAAATTTCATAGTAGCTACGGTAATGAATGCTATACAAATGATTAAATACAGTAAATGGACAAGCAATAATCATGTAATAGTATGAAACCCTAAACAATAGAGGGAGAGAGGGTGACTTATCTAATTCCCAGCGTGTAGAAGTTGTGCAGGTAGGTGGAAAGTTGGAACAAACTAGAAGAAGCATTGTCAATGCTCACTCGAGGTTCGAGACCCATAACTATGAAGGACAAGAGTGCCCATAGGAGGACAAGAAGGTATTTTTTAGTGGTGAATATTTGTAATATTGTGAAAATTCCATTTTAGGAAAATTTGAAAAGGCTATTTTTTCAAAATTGATCAATGTCTGTTTCCCTAAAATTTACAATATAATTTTTTTAGGGTTAGAACACCTACCCTTGAAAAAATATCCGATATAAACCTAGGTGATTCTTCGGTTAGTATACTAGTAACTTACTACTAGCTTATTGAGGTATCAACATATTAAGTAAAGTGAACTTGCAAAGCACCAGTACACAAAGTGTAGATCAGATTTGTAGTTGGGTGACAATCCTAAACCACTTACGCGTGACAAGAGATATTTAATTACCAGCAATAAGGGCTATTTGTTGACGAGTGATAAGTGTTATATGCTAACATGCAACAAGGGTTCTCTCCTGATGCATGACAAGGGTTTCAAATGACGCATGATAAGATTATTCTACTTGCACGTGAAAAGGGTTCTATGTTGACCCGAAAAGGGTTTTTATGATGTGTGACGAGGTATTTTGTTGACACACAACAAGGGTTCTCTCTTGATAACCCAAAAAGGTTTTTCTCTAACACACAAGAGGAGTTTGTCGACGCATGTCAAGCATCTGTTGACACACAACACCCATTTTGTTGGCGAACAACATAATATTGTTGACACATAACAAAGAATTAAGTGAAACATGAAAATGATTCAATTTTTTTCGTTAAAAACAATGTAAGCTACTAGTGCTCGGAAGACCCAAAAATTTACAAAAAATCTCGAAGTCCTTGTTTAAGTATTTTGGAAACTCTGTTGCTACGATACCGTAACCACTAGCATCCATACAAATGCCAATGGAATCAATCAAAGTACATACTTGTGTGGAAGGTATTAGTGAAGTGGACATGCATTCTGCACATTATCAACCAAATGACACATATGATGATACCATGCCAGAGCTTGAAGATATTCCTGTTAAAGTGCAACCAGGAGTACATCAAGATATCTCAAATATAAATACTCAGCAAAATGTAACACAAAAATAAAATACAAATTTTGGTTCACGAAAGACGAAACTAGATGATTATGATATTCCTCAAAATTATTCTCGTAATAGTAAAACATTGAAAAAAAACAAGAAAATGTGGATACTTGGGAGGACATACAAGTTTGAGTGGGCTACCAAATTTCCTTTTATCCAACCTCGTACAATACCTAGCTAATTCGAAGATATCCCATATGAATGTACTTTGTTATCCAAAATTCACCCCAGGGTAATTTAGAATAACTTGCAAAAATTCCTTCAGGCATGGAGAAAGTAGAAATGGTGAAGGGCCAAATATTGGATTTTTGGGTACCTCTTTTCTTTCCTTCAACTTCCTGTCAAAGGACAAAATCCAAGGAGTCTCAGCAAATTTGCAAAAATTCAAAAAAATGAAGTCAAGGGCTTGTTTTAATGCATTACGGGTCTGGAGGTTGCGAATGGTACCAGTGTGCATCATACCAAGGTTCATTGTACCAAGTTTAGGTCTGATTTGCAAAGGAAGCAATGTATTATGGTTTATTCAAAAAAAAAATTCCTAGGCTGCACAAGTTCAACGGGGATAGTGTGCCCAAAAAGGTAAAAACCCGACTTACGAAAACGGTTCATTACGAATGGAGTGGAGAAATCATTCCGGGACAATCGGGTCTTCGGTATGCATGGGGCGCAAAAGGTGCAATAGCCACAATACGAAGGAATGTAGATAAGTTAGATGTTTTTGTCCCATGAAGTCTACGAGACAGTGGGATAGTCGTGACCTGAAATTCTGAAATAGCCGATCACAAAGCAATGTGGGTGGAATGGAAGTCAACAGTCTTCACGACCCGATCAATGGTGGGATAGTGAGACATCTTAACCTGAAATCTCTGCACCAAAGAATCGGACGATGCGGAGAAAATAGGCCCAAGCTGCATAGGTACCTTTGGGACGATCGGAACTCCGAAAACCCACCATATCCGCATTGTAAGAATATCTCATTACATATATATTGTTTCTATTTATGCTCTTGTAGGGATTTATTATCATTGTGTATGTATGAAATATTTTTGTGAATGCATTTTTCTAGACTGTGGAGAACTGTTATCACCCCTTCTAGTATGCACTTAGCTTCTTTTTTCACACATTGGGAGACTATTCTCACACTTTCCTCTTCTGGTGTATAACCACTTTAGTGTAGGCTCTGTTTTCATGCACTCTCTCTCCATGGTCCCTTGGAAAGATATATTAGAACAAGTTAGTTTTTCCTGCATTAGAGTAGATTTTGGCGGGTAGTTTAGGAGTAAGAACCAACTTTATTTAGAGGTCTATCTCAAGTACTAAGTCCCACAACTTGGAGATAGTACCCATGTTATCCAGATGCACACCGTGAGCTCAAACACACACACTTGTGCAAACCGTAGGGTTTTTGATTCATAGATAACATGTACATGTACAATACATACATCGAAATTGTGAAAATAGGAAAAAATGTACCTTAAACTAGACATAATTGAAAACAACTGTGGAAAACAATATTTGACCGTAATGGGGGAGGATGGCGAGAAAATAAAAACACGGATGTGGAAAAATGAAAAATAACCCATGCATGTTAAATATGTAGCAACTATGAAGTGGAGTAGAAAAGACGCAGACATCTCATGGAAAAGGGTGAAATGATCACATTGCATAAGATGAATCAATCATATTTGCATGCTAAAATCATACTTTTCTCTAATTTATTCCACATCCTTAAGAAAGGAAGATTGATTTTAGATTTCCTTGATTTTAAAGTTTTGTATCAATATAATGAAATGCACAAATTTCCTCTGTCTCATTGGTCACGGTAGTGCATGGGAAATGGATAAATACCTTGTAGTGATAGAGAAGGAATATTTGAAAGAGAGTGTAAAAATGCAAAGTTTATCTCTCTATCAATTTATGAAGTGACAAAGATAGTTGAAAAAAGCTGCATGGGTATGTATCCATGTTTATACTTAAGAAAATTATATACGGACATCACATCTGCTAGGTGTTTAGAAAATGGTTGAAAATTGCAATGCCAAAATCCTATAGATAAAATAGTTGTTTTTCATTTTAAATATATTACTAGCATGATTGATTATAAAATTTCTATGAAGTTGGTATGTGTTGGAGTAGATGGTGCATTGGTCATGCGGGGTCACCGAACTTGGTTGTGTGTTTGAGTGCAAACAACGATATCCCCTTATATGTTAGCAATTCACTGCATGACTCACATAATGAATTTAGAATATAAAATGGTTAGAAAATATGAAAATGTTGCTAAAGTAGAAGACCTTATCGTTTGAAGCCGCATGTCTATATGGCAAGTAGCCCAAATATATTTCTTGAGTTTAAAAAATTTACAATTGGAATTACAGATGGCAAAAAACTTCTAAAGGATGTTGAGACAAGGTGGATTTATTTGTATGAGCCTACATGCAAAATTCATGAGGAGTATCCATCGTTGGTTGGTTTCATGCACAAATATCATCATAATGTTGTGAGGAGAGGGACTTATTTTTACTGTTTAAATGTTTTGGAAAGATTTCTTACATTGGTTGGGATTCTTCCAATCTTGAATGAGATCAAAACATTGATGAGGAATGCACAAGAGAGATTAATCTATATTGTTGATTTTATATGGATGAGAAAAATGGTATGTCAAAGTCTTGATATATTGTACACCTCCCAAGATGTTTTGATACACTGTTTTTAGATAATCTGGAAAGTTTTATGGAAAGTTTTTATAATTATTTGAGATTTAATATCCATGATCACATCTATATCAATGTTAATGGGAGAGAGATACCACTACACATTTTGTAAAAACGTCAAGATATTATAGGATCAAAAAGAGAATAAGTTCATGTGACATGTAATCTATTTGATTATGTTACAATTGAAACAAGAATAAAACTTAGAAAAACTGCATAATCCTTATCATCGAAAATTAGATAACGTTTCAGCAAAAATAATTTTTTTTGAAGCTATGGGTGTGATGAATCCGATTTTTGGAATAGTGAAGGTGGTCGTACAAATTTTGTAAGTAATATTTTCCATAAATCCATGGGTACAATAATGGATCATTTCACCAAGATGTCAGAGGTAAAGGGTATTGAAATCAAAGTTATACAAAATATTGATTTAATAAAGTCTCAATCAACTGATTTTATAACGAAAATGAGGTCCATGTATAAATTTTTAAATGAACCTTCCGAGAGTGGTGCTATAACAAGGATCTAGAATTTTTATTACCGAAATAGTGTGCTACTGAGAAGACATCGGTGAATATTTACGATTATATGAGTTTTTTCCAAACAATGATTTTGGGATTTGTGGAGGATGAAATGGTTTTCGGTGATTTTTCTTTTATAAAATCAAAACTGAGAAACAAGTTGGATAAAAATCTTGAAAGTTACATGAGGTGTTATGTTTCTCGCTACTCCTTGGAAACCTTTCCTTTCAACAGAGAAATTGCGCATTGGAATTCCCTTGTTGAAATAAGAGGTGTAAATAATACAACTACAAGTACAAATGTTCTCAATGATGAGACTAAAATTGGTGTGTCGTCAAACTCTACAGATGCGAATATCGACTATGAAGAAGCTATTGAAAATGGATTGTTTCAGCTTTAAATAGGTATCACCTTGACCTTACTTTTATTGTTTTTAACCGACATTTTAACTATTTTTATTTATTCAATTTCATATTAATAGATTCGAATATAATTTTTATAGTTAGACGTAATAAAATTGTAATTCTACAGATGCAAATATTGACTATGAGGAGGCTTTTAAACATTTTATGTTTCACTCTAGTTATCATTGACTATGTTACGGTATATATATTTATATTTATTTAAATACAATTATTTATAAAAAATATGTTTTATTTAATTGGTATTTTAGTATTTTCAAACTACTTCGATGTTGTGTTTGTGACATGCATTTTGGAATACTAATTTTCCCGGCCTTCAAAGTTCAAATCTTCATATTCTACCATTCTTAGACTCTTCCAGACTTCCGATTGATTTTCTCGATCGTAAATCAACTTGGCACTTCATTCTTGAAACTTGTGTCACCATCGACATGCACAAGTTCTCGGTTGTCTTTAATTTTCTTAGGTCAGGTCTACATTTTAATTTATCTTCATTCCATTGATGTTTATGTTTCTTCCTTCATCTTCTCAATCAATATTTCATTTTTGAAATCAAAAATGTGGGTTAACATCCATCCGAGGAATCTCTCACTTCTTAAGATGACGTTATCGTGAAACTCACCCATCTATATACTAATATGTTTTTCATGTTGAGTTCTCTCGGATTTGAAGGTCGTTTATCTCACTTTGCGAAGGATTGTTTCTCATTTTCCTCCCATATGCTTTTTCATCCATCTAGAAGACTAGAGGTACATCAAACCCTATTACGGATGGAGTTTTAATAATCATGTTTAATTTATTTTGGTATTTTCAAAATGCTTTGATGTAAGGTTTGTGGCATGCATTTTGGAATACTTTTTAAAAGTATTTTAATTAGACCTAAGAAACTAAAATTTCAACTTTAAAGAAAATTCATTCCATGAGAAGAAACTAAAACATGCAATTAGAGGTAACATGAAGAAACATGTTACAAAGTTTGAATTTTACAAGTAGAGAGAAGAAGATTTTGATAAGGAAAAAATGTTATAGAGGTAATGTGAAAAAACTTGTTACAGAGTTTGAATTTTACAAGTAGAGAGATGAATATTTTGTTGTATTAAGTGGAAGAGAATCATTACATGAAATATTGAATGTACTCGGGTCATGTGAAATCATAAATGAGGTAGTCAAATTACGTTAAAAATTGATATTCCCAAAAAACATCGCATTGTAAATAACTAAAATTTCTTCATTAAAGAAAATGCATTCCAGACATATTTTGATATCAGCACATAACGAAAAACTGTAATGTGATTCTTCCTAAGGATTTTTAGAAGGTTTACAAGTAGAGAGAAGAATATTTTGAGAAGGTTTAAATGTGAAGAAACCTTATACAAAGTTCAAATTTTACAAGTAAAGAGAAGAAAATTATCAGAAGGTTTAAATGTGAATAAATATGATACAAAGTTCAAATTTTATGAAGAGAGAGAAGTAGATTTTCAGAAGGTTTGAATGTGAAGAAACATGATACAAATTTTGAATTTTACAAGTAGAGAGAAGAATATTTTACTATATTAAGTGGAAGCGAATCAATAATGTCTAAAGCAATCTATCACATCTCTTCACTTTGTCACACCACATTCTAAATTTTCTCAAAACATAATCGTTTAAATCCATTATCATCATCCATGATCGTGCTAGAAGCTACATCTATATCTAAATGTAATTGATCATCCACAATATATATTCTCTAATGTCATCATCCACATCTAATGCCATCATCATAACAAATAGAGAGAAGAATATTTTTGTATTAACTGGAAGAGAAATAATAATGCCTAATGTTTAAATCCATTATCATCATCCATGAATCATGATTATCATTATTATCATCTATCACTATTATATTCGTAACCATCACATCCATATCAAACATAAACACCATCATATACAATCTAGAATTTCTATATATAATATATAACAACATATAAAAATCTAGATTGCAACATAATACATATAAAAAATGAGATTACATGAAAATTAAAACCATTGAATCATATATTCAACTCCAAACATTCTTCAAATTAAATAAATATTCAATTTTCATAATTTAATTTATAAAATATTTCAAGTTTCAAGTTCCCCACACCCACTAGACTATTTTCTCAATCATTAACAAGTTTCCCGGACCCACCGACAATTTCCTTTTCGGTTTCTACAACGACTTCTATCTGCATTTCCCAATGGCTTGCGCTCCAATATTATTTGCTTCAATAATTCCAGAACTAACAAGATCCTCCGCAGCAATGTCTAGATTCTTTATGATTTCTTCTTCTTCCTTTAAAGCATCTCCATGGGATGCCAAAGAAGGATCAAGGATCTACTTCATTTACCTTGAACAAAATATCTGGGTTGAATCCATTCTCTTTAATTATCTTCTTAAGTGTATTGTTTTTTTTTAATCGAACAATAGTTTCCTTCATCTTCATTGATGTGGATAACCTATTCTTAGCGGTTTCCAAGTGAACTTGGAACACCTTTTCTTAACTCTTTAATTTTTCATATTTCAACTACAACAAAATAATGAGCTTAATTAAACATATTACTAAAATAATAAATAAATAAAAATATTGTTACAAATTGATAATACTTACAGGTAGCTCTATCTCTTTACTGCATTTGCAATTGCCACCAAATCTTTGTCCTTTGACCATTTTTTGAAATAGAACTGGATTCAACACTAATATTTTCCAATTTATTCAAAAATTTATCTAAAACATTGTCATTATAATTGTTGTTATATGTGATAGTCCCACCTTTTTCTTGGTTGAGTAAGGCATCCATCTTGGCAGGTTGATTTTGGTACTGAACATATAAACTGTCCCTTTTCCAATGGTTATCATAATGACTTTTTATCTCGTTGATTAATACTTTATCCCTTCGCTCCCATTCTATGAGCTGACTAATATGAGGCATAATAAACTCTTTGACATGGGCTTCACAATCATAACCAATCAAGCTCTCCAAAGGAAATGATGTCAATTGTTCACTATCTGTATCCGAAGAGGATGTTACCGATGGAGAGGTATGGGGGCTTTTGGATCGAGCAACGTCTCTTTATGCTACTTTTTCCTCTGGGTGCCCTGATCCTATTTGTGATAAAATAAATTAATATTAAAATTGTATGTGATAAAAATTAAAAAGAGATGAGAAATTGATATGTATCAATGTTAAATAAAGTACATCGAAATGGAAATATACTTGTGGGCCTTGAATCATATCGCGTGTGTTAAAAAAACCTGTTGGGTCATTGCTATCAATGCCCAAATAATCTTCATCTAAATTTATTTCATTTAAAACTAATTTTCCCATTGTCTTTGGGCACGTCCTTTGAATGAGAGGTTCATAAACTCAAATGAAATCATCAATGTCTTCTAGGGGCGGAATTGACATCATGCATTTACTAATGGTCTTTTTACCTGAACCTCTTGTGGGAATTTTGAATCATAATGATGTTTTTGGTGGAGGACGTGGCGGTGGCATTATTTGAATAGACGGCCAAGGAATGTAATCTCTGTAAAGTCAAAGAAAAAAATCATTACTAACTTATATGAAAAACTATTAAAAAGTACACAAAAGCAACAAGTTATACTTTGTTGAGGGGCAACCTATGGCTTTATTGGAGGAGGCCATGTCTGAGTTTAAATTGATTGTGTTGGAGCTATGGGTGATAGGTATGGTGGATTAGGGTGTTGCATTTGCTGTAGTTGAGCATTGACAAATGCACGCGATTAGATTGAGTGAGTGGGTGATGTGTAATGCCCACTTCCCTTCGATACTAAATGAACCATGAGCATCTTTTCTAAATTGATTACAATCGTAAACATGACTGTTGTTTTCTTGTTAGCATGAAAATTAAGAGGTGTGGACACCAAGATTTATATGGTGTTTTGATTATTTTTATTACCTTGACTTTATGTCATTACTATTGTTGTATTGTTTAGGATCTGGTCACTCTTTATTGGATCCCTAGACCTTGATATCGTAATAAAAATAAAACATTTCTAGATGGAAATTGTTACACTCATTTTACTTATTGGATAGACAGTACATACATGTTATACTTGCGACATGATGTGACAATTGCAGAAAATTTATATGCTTGATTCCTAAATCAATATTCGATGTTCTAACTGTTACTACTGTATGGATGTATTAGACATAAATTAGGGATATTTCTAGATGATTGTTGATGTTGTGATCTTAGTGCAAAGTGATGGATTGTTATAATCGAAATGTTAGAAAATTAAACAATTGGTGAATTAATTGATTCTAGCATTGGTTTAATTAGGTTGTTCAATGATGTAAATTTTTATGTATACGTGCATGTGTTTTATTAATTCGACATTACTAATATGGTCACAAGGCCGAGGGAGGTATTCTGTATTTTGCAGGAAACACAGCATGATCACAACCTAAAGGGGGATTGGGAACCAAACACAACAGGATGTCGGGTGGTTACAACATTGGTCGTCAAGGCAACTAGTATATTGTATTATGTTACCTTTATTCTTTTATGTGTTGAGAAAATTTCCATGTGGGGGAAATTTTCTAATGTGACCAAGGGGGTAAGAATTTTATTACTTGTTTTACTTGATTTAGTAGGTGATTTCTTTTGTGATGTCCTTTTGTTAAATCACTTTTGCTAAGTATGTTTAGATTAATTTAATATCTTGTTTTAATTTTTAAGTTGGGAGGGAAGTCAAGTGGGGGTAATAAATTTTGATGGTTGGCTCCTTGAGCCTTGTGTTCCCTCATGTTTTGAATGCTTGGTATTGAGTGTTGACCACTCCAAACTCTTTGAATCTCGAATTTGAGATTGAGTGCATTTTTAGGGGACTTGTGGGACAAGTTAAACTTGTCCCACACTTCCCAAAACCCCTTACCAACCATATCTATGGGTTGGGAATCCAAAAAGGGGGTTATTTATTGTTTTGGGAAGGGAAATATGACTTTGGAGTGCTCTTTTCTTCATTTTGCATTTATTGTGCCTTAAGGCACATGGGAAAAGGGTTGGATTGTGGAAGAGAGTTGTCATTCAACCCAACCACCCATTTATGGTGTTTTGGGATTTGGGTTGACCTTGGGAGGTGGTTTGAGGATGTGTGATGTGGCATCCTACATGGAGCCACATCACCCTCACCCTTTCCTTTGGTCTATTTATTGAAACTTCCTCTCTTGTTGAGGGGGTTGGAGTTTTGCTTTTGTTATTTTGGGGAGAGAGAGAAAGAAAGAGTGCTTGGACTTGCATGCTTGGATTGATTTGGGAAGGAGCTTGGACAAGTTTCTTGGTTAGGCTTCTCCAATGGAGAGGTAGGAAACCCTCTCCTTTGTTTTGCTTTCATATTATTGATGCTTCTATGCTATAATTGTGAAAAATGCATGTCTACTTTGGTGTATTGTGAAAATGGATAGAATGCTTATTGTGTAGTATAGGAGAGGTCTATGGGAATACACTTGAGGGAGGCAAAAGAGTAGATTAGGATATTGTGGAGGGAGTTTGAGAGGGATGCCCATCTTGGGTAAGAATGGTTACATTCTACCTTGTCTTTGAGGGAGCCATAAGAGGAGGGAGGCATAAGAGTATGGGAGGAATAAGGGGTACTTGAGGGAGGCATAAGAGTCATAGGGGCTTGTGTTTTATTGTGGAGGGTTTTGGATGGGCATCTCATCTCATTTGGGAGGCATAAGGAAAACATTCCCATAGTTCCTTCTCTTGTTGGCTTGGATGCAAGCCTTGTTGTGTAATGTTTAATGTTATTGTGTGTCTCTTGTTCTTCTATTTTAGCTTGAATGTTGTGAAGAACTTGTATTGTGGAAGCATGTATAGTTGCCTTGAGTTGGAGACCACCCTCCATTGTGTTGTGTTTGGGGCTCGGGGGTCAATGGAGGAGATTGCTTCTCTTCCCCATTGAGATTTGGTTGGGAGGAGAGTGTTGCCTCTCCCCCTATCTTGGTTGTGATTTGAAACACTTGGAACATGGAGCATGGATGAGAACACTTTGGAGCACAAGAACCTTGTTGTTGACAATGTTAAAACATCATGTAATCAACCACCTTGAGTGGGGAAAGAAATGTAATATTGCCTTGTTTTCTTTAGCTTTCATTAATGCAATTTGTTTCACATGAAGTAGGATGTGTTGTAAAAGAAATGGAAGGAAAAGTTGCATTGAGATGATAGTATTTCTTACTTTAAAATTTATTGAAAAGTTGTTGAATTCTTTGGTGAAATATTGAAAGGAAATTACAAAAGAAAGTGTATTAAAATTTTGTTTGGAAACTTGAAAGTGATGAGTTGTAAAACTTGGAAAGATAGAGCATTATTCCTCATTTTATACTTGATGGAAGGGCTTAGATTTTCAAATGGTTTTTAGTAAGACAATGAAACATTCTAAGCTCTAACTCTCTTATGACCTTCTTCATCTATGTGCCCATTGTGAAATTATTGACAAATTGTAGAAGGAAACGAATCAACTTGCAAAAAAATTTAAAAAAAAAAAAAAAAAGAATCCATGCAATGTCTATTCAAGTTGGCTAGAAATAAATTGTAATGGAAATACTCTAAACTTATCAAGATCAATGTCCAATACGCCTTAAAGTCTAACAAAGGTACTAATAGTTGAATACCATTCTTATTTAAGTAATACTAAAACTAATGAATTTATTAATAATAAATTATAATGATATTAAAGTACCATTAATTATTATTTTGATATATAAATATATCTCAGCATACTACCACTAACATGTATGCAAATAAACTACATTCAACCAATAACGTCAATAAAATATATATACATAAACCTACGAGTAGTCTCCGTGTTTTAGATGGTACTCTAAAATTTTTCAGCTGGACATTCTTTTTATTGTTTACTCTGTAAATGTAGACGGTTCTGGGGTGCGTGTGATAAATTAGACTAACAGATCTGGTTCGTTGAGAAATTTTATTCAGGAAAATGCACAGGGTCAATGATGTTAGGTATAATGTTTATTTCTGGTTTCGAATAAATGAATAGGCTCTTCTGTACCTTCTGAAATTCAACCTTAGTTGTAGGATAAAGCTTACAACTCAGGGTAAATATTTCTCGTGGAAGTGTATCCAAAGTAATCTAGCCCTACACATGTAAAAAAAAAAAGAATATAGATTTTGATTCACAAGTAATGTTACACGTTACAAATGAATCCACAGTCTAGCCTCCAGAATTGTTTAGGCGAACGCCATAAGATCAGGTTATTTCTGAATTTGTGTTGAGAATGCGGCTTAGTAATATTGAGGATGCATTCGATACTGAACAGATAACAACATAGTTGAACAACCTGTTTGTTGGAAACGCCCATGGGGCTGTCTCTCCCACGCGGCCTGGTGATCCGCTCGTTTTTGAGCCTCCACGCCCGCACACACCTTTCCGCACCTAATGAAAACGAAGGTAAAACGCCCCTACCGGTTACAAAGATCCACCATTTGATCGTATGTACGCGCCTTGACACAAAAAAAAAAGGGATTGTTAGTCGCTGTGCTCGGCCTGCTCTCTGGCCGATCAAGTTGCAACAGCCAAGGCCATGAATTCCGCGCCCAGGACTTTTTTTTACACGCCTCCTCACGCACCATAGATCTTCCTCCTTGCTGTTCATGCAGCCAGGGGCGGTGGTAGCGTGGAAAAACACCTATCATGCGCCTGTAACTCCCCTCTTTCTCTTTTCCCACGCGGCCAGGGAGGCTGTATACAGTGCACCCATGTGCAATAACGTGTTTCAGGCGGCTGGTTGAGGAAAGTCTTCACGCGAGTTGAAAAGGATGAAGGCATTAATGGACAAGAAAGGGGTCGATGAACCACTCACCGCCCAACCGTTCCATTTAAAGCACAGTTTGAAATGCCTTTCCCCCCCATTCGAATTCTTATTCCTTAATTTGCTAAGGTAGATATAGGTGTATGAGAATAGTTTATGTGAAAATTTTGATCATATATATGTATTTATATAACTTAATTATAATTCGAAATTCAATAGACAAAAAGGTTTGTTTGGAGGATATTAATGCCCTTGTTATGATAGGCGCATAAACCCAATTGGATATAAATTTTGATAATATATCTTTATATATTTATCACCTAAATTAAAAGTATCAGATTCCTTTGGTGAGATATCGATGATTATATGTTAAGGGATTTCTAAAGTCGTCAAGAATAGTAATATTGTGTTAACTATGCTACATACCTCAACATATATACATTAAACTATATCAAAAGAAAGAGATCAATAAAACCATAATACCTACATTTACCCGGGACGCCTTTACCTTCTTATAAATTGGATCATAATGTGAATACGGGATCCGTGATCAGATACCCTTATGAAGTCTTGTAACACCATGTTGAAACCCGAAATTTATCCGCTAAGGATAGAGGCGAATACAACGAATATTGAAGTAAATCTCGAGCAGATGGAATTGCGACAATCTTGTAGTTTTAGTCTTGCGAGCGGAATACAAAGTAATAGACTGAAGCTTGTCTGTTCCCAAGGTCAAGCAGGTCTCAAGACTGCGGATAAAACAATTCAAACAAGAATTCCACTACCTTTCTTAAATTTCAAAAAAAAAAAAAAAAAAAAATTGTCGCATTTTCGGGTCGCTTGTTTGTTGCGGCGTCATCATTGTCGATGTCGTCATTGGCGTGAGTGTGGCATCGGCGTTCGTTTTACGGCGTTACATGATGCTTGTTGAGAAGAATGTGGATAGTCCAAAGTACCTGTAACATCTACATATCAAATCAATATGGTAAATGGTAAATAGTAAATAGTAAATGGAAAGTGTTAAAAACTATATTGAATGTTAAGGGTATTACGTCTCGGTCGTTTAACTAATGTAAACAATAAGGAGTTAGGTGATGAGTGAGCTTCATTTAAAATTCGGAATCTCCTAATGCCTCGGCGTGTTGTTGGCCTCTTCCTCTTGATCTTTACTTGTTTTCATGGAAGGGCCTCCAAAACTATTCTCTACATATGGTAAAGATGTAAAAAGAAGTAAATAATGTTAGCAAAGAGAATATGATTTGTCACACAAGTAAAAATCAAGACAATAACCTTACAAACATCGAAATATAAACTATTAACATGTTGTTCTTTTATAGGAATTGACAAATGCTTCATTGTGTCGCTCGTATAAGTGGGAGTTTGTTTTCCTTTTAAATTATAATACGCCTCACAAAAAGACCAAGGAGATAGTGGAATGAATAACTAGTTTTTCATCAAGTCCAACATTTGTAATGTCAAATTTATCTTATTAGACAAAAATGTGCACCAATCAATTATTTTCTTTTGATCGATGCGAGAATGTATGCGATAAGCCAATTTGTAATATCATTTTTCCAACCATGCGGAACAATTCTAGCTTGAAAAAAGAAATCATGGCAGCAAAAAAAAATGGTGTGCAATTCCTTTCTTATCTACTATTTGTCTTGATTTGTTGACATGAGATGTTAAAAAGTCATTAGAAGTTTAATTAACAAAAATTTAAATTAATATCAAAATAAAAATCTTACAAATGAAAGCATGTTACATGTGTAATCAACATGGAAACTGAAACAAGATTCGAGGTAAATCTTATCATCTTTAGTTAGGGTTTCTTTGGTTCTTTCTATGGGGGAATCTATAAATGCAAGGCCTGTCAATGGATGGATATCAGTTGGATCAACACTAAACTTGAATGTAGGACCATCATATAAAGTAACAGTAAATTTTCCATCTTCTGTATTAAATGAGGAGATGAGGTAGTTAAGAATGTCATGATCTATCTCGAACTGGGGCATGTTAACTCAGCCCTACGAATTCACATGCTTGTACCCAATCCTTGTAATTTTCATTCATTTACAAAACATTATAAATGTGTGGGCACATCAAGCTCTTGTATTGAATCTTTCCCTTGGGTAGGACTTGGGGGTTTTCCTATTTAGTTTGAGCTTTTGTTTGATCTTGAGCTTGAGAATCCATGACGAGGTGAGGTAGAGATTCGAGACCTAGAGGATTTTTATGTTTGGTTGTTGTGTTGATGTATTGGGAGCAGGGTGTTATGAGCATTGAGACATGTAGCATTAGGAGAACAGAGAAATTTTTATGATCCGGGTAGTGTGAACCTGCAAATGAGAGCTGAAGGGATATTTATAGGGAAAATATTAGGGGTTTGAAGTTGTGGATGCAAAAAAAAATCCTTGATGTGCATCGATAATTATCGCTGATGCACAACAACAAGGGTTATTTATGCGCGTCAAAGAAGCCTTGTTGTCACGCGTCAACAAGAATTGTTGATACACAACAACAAGTCTTGTTGTCCTATGTCAATGGGAATATTTAACACAAATAAACAAACCTTTTTGTCATATGACAACAAGGGTTGTTGGCGTGCATAGATAAGCCTTATTGTCATGCATCAACAATTCCCATTGACGTACGACAACAAGCCTTGTTGTCGTGCGTCAATCATGCATCAAAAAACTTCTTTCATGCTTGTGCATAAATAAAACATAGCCTTCTAGTCAACACATGTCACAAACTTACGTCTGGCCTGGCTCTCCTAAATAATGTAAGACAAAAATTTCCTTCAAAACCCATGAAAAGTCTCCTTTAAAGCAAAATTGGTTCGGTATATTCACTAGGATTTTATTCCTCCAATTTACGGAGGCTTCTTAAAATGAACCCTAAGGACAAGAGTGCATGGGTGTTAGTGACTGGATATGGAGCTTGTTTTCAAATAGGTGCTAAGATGTTGATATCTTCTTTTTTATGAGGATATTTGACGTTGATCCCTATTTTCACTTTTTTTTCAATTCAATTTCAATGATTGTACTCATAACCTACAAAACAAATTTTTAGCTACATATAACCACAAACCATATAAAATCCTAAAAATAAAGATGCAGTATGTGGATTCAAACAAACCTCGATGGTCACCCGAAGAGTGAACCTAGTACCAAGCGCAACACTACATTCCAAACTTCATGTAGTTATATTTTAAAGTGTGTGTAATGATGCCTTAGGATGCCCTTGTGTAAGTTACATAATGATATCAGGCTAGAATTAGAATGTAAAAATGTATAGAATGTGTGAGATGGAATAGAATAGACTTTCCCTCCTATGTTGTGAATGCATAGTAATTTATCCCTTGTCCCTTGAGTGAGTGTGCTAGATGGATGGTTTGTAATTCTATTGTGCCTTTGAATGCAAGCTTAGGTGATAATAGATAATATTTTTGTTTGATCCCTAATTTGAGATCAATAACTAAGTAAATATATAATTCCCTTGTTTGAATTTTGTAATTCACAAATGGAAGGTCAACCCAAAGTGTAAAAGATGAGAAAGAATTAAAAGAGACCGAAAATAGTGAAAAAAGGGGAGAAAGGATTAGGAGCACCTTGGAGCTAGTGTCCTAACTAGGCGCTAGTGTATAAGGTCAATAAAAGTTTAAGAGACAAAGAAAAAGGCTCAAAAGACATTTTCAATTACTAGTTTTCTTGTTTAGGAATCATGTATTAATTAGTATGCTCTAGGACCTATAAATGTACCAAAGTCCATATATTTTGTGTCTACATTTGCATCCAATCTACATTCTATTGAAGAATTCATCTTTCATCAAGAATTTCCAATGATTCTACTTTTAGTGCAAACAATTATTGTCATTATTTCATTTTAATTATACATGCACGATTTCGTTAGTTTTATCCCTCGCTTTTATCTAATCATTCTATTTTAAATATGTTTCTCAATATAGATTATCTTGCCATGTGAATCACATCCCATTACCAACATCTACAACCTTCCGATCTTGCAACAACCATTTTTGGCGATGTAGTTCAACATTGCACATAAACTTGCTTTGTTTGTGTCATCGCATGACACCGAGAAAGTGAAGAAATAAAGTACTAAATTGAAATCATTCAAGAAGAAAGGGATGCTTTTGAGCAGCTTCTGGTTTGACTACTTCCAAGAGTTTGAGATTTTTTAGCCCTGGTTTAGGAATCCTATGACACAGAACATGATCCCTCTATTCCCTAGAATTGTAATCATTCATTGTATCGTAAATTATAATTTTATCATCGATATCACTTAATTTTAAAACTTTTTGATACCCTTTGAGGAATCCCATTGATTCTTGTGAATGATGTTTTTAGAAACTCGTTAAATCTCTATCTATTATCTATCTTGTTTAAATTTCTTTTCATTCAAGTTCAATATCAAGCCGCCATGGTGAAATTGGTCTATTCGCGAAAGAAGGAGTCGATGTTCGTTGCATAACCATTCATCTCGATATTGTACTCTTGGAGTAGGTATCTTTAAAACCTTATGTCTTCTCGAGTTTTTAGCGTTTCTCACTATAATATAGAAAATAAAAAATCAACTTAAACACACTCACCAAATGTTTCCATAAATTAGATATTTTTTCTATTTTAATATTATATTTTTGTTCAAATAGATTTGATGTATGCAGAGGAAAATATGATAGATTACACATAAACACTTAACACAAAACAATATTATGATGTGGGTCCATAGGTTTACATATATATCATAACATACTAATAAGTAAAATGAACAAAAACATATAATTTCTTACTCCAACTCTATTTATTTATATGTATCTCAAATAAACAATACAATATTCAAATTATAATTACCAATAAATTATCACAATCCATCCTAGTATTGTGTTCTCATCCATTCATTATCATCTCACATACATACCTCTCTTCCACTCTACATACAAACACTTATATACACAATTATATTCCATGTATACACCCTATACTATATATCTTACATACAAACCTTATCCTTAAGAATAATACAAAGACATATAAACTATGAATTATTTACAAGCCTTAAGAATAAGACAAATACATATAAACTATGTTCATGTGTGTAAGACGTACTTAAGAATAAAAGATAAATGAATATCCTCAAACACCTTACTAACCAATTTAAATGTCTACAACTGAAAAACTTGCAAATTTAAAATATGATAAAATCGCCAATAAAATTGTAAGGGAGTGATAAATAACAAATATTTCCTTAGAAATTGTATTTTAATAAGCAATTTATTTTGTGTCATTTTATTATCCGAAGGTGGCACTTGAAGTCATTGAGTGTGATTTTATGAATTTGGAAAGGAAGTTTCTTTCTCAATTATCATGAAATTTAACATGCATTGGTGAAGAAAAAACTACGATGCGAAAGGGACATGTAATATATGGACGACAAAATCCAACTTGTAAGGTAAAGCTGCAAGTAATATTGCAAGGACCATGTGTTTAGAATTTCTCTTCGAGCTATGATGTATTCATCAATAACAGATGAAAGGATGTCACATATGATGTTACGAAATATTAAGTGTGGAAAATATTTTGGAGTTGGTGTATTGAGTTAGTCCAAAGATTCCAAACGAGTTCATGAGAGAGTACTCCTTGTGAAGAAGCAAATAGATATCATTTCTTCTACTTCTCATCTCTAAGTTCTTCCCACTCTTTCTATGTACAATTTAGCTCAAACATCAATTAAGAAAGAAGGAGTTTGTTTCCTTTTTTGAATGGAAGATTTATTTAAAATTTTTGCTCATAAATTTTGATTTGGTCTTGTTTTGATTTACGTAATTGTTCTTCTTCTAATCTTATGTGCATTGGAATTTTCTGGTAATGAATGTAGGAATCTAATTTTCTACATACAACATTAATCCCTCTAGACCCTTTTTCACTCCCTATCTCGATCTCTAAGCAAAGTCCTCTCTAGAAAGTGATTTCTAGCTTTTTCTGTTTGGTCGGTGAAGTGCCCTTGTTTGATCCTCAACCATAAGGCCACCACGAAATGGAATTTCACACATGCATGTAAACACAAGTTGCATCATTCAAGTATGGGGACATAGATTCCCCAAGCGTTGGCAAGAAGTCCATCATTTTTACAACAAACAAATTTTATCGCCAACAATGATAAAATGGATAGTTTGTATATATTGTAATATAAGGAGTATTTTATAATATAAAAGTTTTATTATGAATGTGTGTTAATCATGAATAATTGAGATGTCTATTATTAAATATGGGAGTTTTTAAGTATCTTACAAATGAACCATGATAGGACATGATTGTACATAGTGAATCCCTAATCCTTCTAACTTAGGTTTTATCTTTATTTTATATGGTTACTCCATCTAGTTACAATTTCGTTAAAATCCAAAAGGTCAAAATATTTGACAAAAGACATTCCATTTAATTATGTAATTTACCACCACCTCATATGAGCAATCAAATTCCTTTTTCACCATGCCAATATTTTTGTCTCTATCTTGGTGAAATATTTTGCAAATTAAAACTACCCCATATATGGTTGCGAAGATAATTTTACCACCTTACTAACAAAACAATGTGTTTTCATCATGTGAATAATTTCCAATAAGCTTAGACACCCTTTAAAGGTAGAATTTTTTCGAAAACTCATGTGAAGGGCATGATCTCACTAAACTTAGACTACCATATGAAACCACTTTATTCATTAATGTTAAATCTCAAATTGTATGAACGCAAATATAAACTAGCCACACAACCTTTATTAAAATAGGACATGTTATCTAATACCAATTATGTGTCATCTAATAGGGAGAGAAGCCCATTTTATGCACCTTAACTTTATGAGCGCACATAGAAACCTAAACATCATATACCTGAAAACAGAAAATTACCCTTTAATAGATCATGCTCTTCCATTTATAAATATTAGTTTAAAAAAAAATTATGTGGAAGGGATTTATTTTTAGTATTTAAATTGCATAATTTGAAATACAAAGAAATTTCAAGGTGCACCATTACTTGAGAGGTAAGTCATAGATTTTCTTTTACGTATCTGTTATCATTTAATTGGTTAATTGGTTTGATATGACTTGATGTGACATATTCTTTAAGGTGCATGTTTTTTCAAATTTAAGTGGAAAAGTGACATATACTCTCCTTTATTTTCATCTACCCTTACATATATTGTTCATGCTCAAGGATTGGCTCCTCCAAAATCACAATTTTTATCAGGCTTATATACTTTTCTTTCTTTTTATTAAAGAAATGTCATCATTATATTTTGGAGTGAGACCATTTAAATTACCAATCGAAGTATCACCACATGGGAAAATTGATAAACCAATTCTAATAAATCACAGTTAAAACTTAAGAGAATTATATATATAGTGACAGCTGTGATATTACGAAGTCGGCAGGGGAAAATACAAAGCGGGACTGGGAATAACACCAACATGACACCAACTTTGTACGCTGTTAGATTGGTACGGCTTGTTTTATCACAGTGAATGACTGTGACGCCTTGTTTTATTACACTGTGAAGAGATTTTCCAGTGTGAATGACTGTGATGGCCACATGCATTCACGAGGTAGATATTTTACAAAGCCGTACAAAGTGAGTGACGACGTGCGGCGCAAAGTTATTGTCATGACTCGTTGCCGAAAAGAAAAAGAAACTGAGGTCACGGGTGACGACGAGTTAGTGTTATTCCCAGTTAGACTTTGTATTTTGCCCGGGGACTTCATAATGGCATTTTTGTCATTTATACTACTCTCTGTCTCTCTCTCAACAGATATGTCACTATTGCCTCCGACAAGGCCAATCGTACAAAAATAGTGACCTTTCCCATCTTTCTCTATTTTAGTGGCAATCACATGTGAGGTGTGCAATAGAAATGTCTAATGGGATGTTTTGGTGAAGTGAAATTGGAGAGCGAAACATCGAGGAAGGAGGGGCAATAACAAGTCTCAAGCCATTGACCATAGCATTCACTTATGATAAGCTCTCTAAAACTAGCAATCACACGTGAGGTGTGCGATGTTAATGCCGAAAGTGAATTACGGTGAAAAGAGAAGGAAAGTGAAACATACAACAAAGTAATATGATATTTCTAATTAGAGAATGAAAAATAGAATGAAGTAGTGGAAACATGAGTAGTGGAAAAGATTTGGATTGGACAAAAGGTGGTGAAGCTTGAAAGGGAAGGGTGATGGGGATTAAGAGGGGAGTGTTAAGGACATGGAGCGAGGACAGGATCCCTCTTGTATGTGTTACTGTAAACGTGGTGTTAAGGACTTTATGGCATAACGAATGAATGAAAAAGTGGTGAAATCCGAAGGGCGGATAAGGAGGGAACTCTTGATATAGCTGTGAACGTAAGCCCTGTATTTCCGTGCCCGAATGTCAATAGTGGATCTCTACAAAGTAAGCCCTTGATATTTGTGGATTGAAAATTCCCAAGCCATTTTAAGTGGTAATTGCCTTCGGTCACCTATGGAAATTCAGTTTCTTAATCGATAACCAACCTTTCTCGTAGACAACATTATGAAATGCATAATGCAGTGCACCCAATCCTTTTACTACATATTCATGTTGTTACTTGTAGTTTCTACTCTTTAAGGGAGGATTGTGGGAAGAGTAATTATGTATTAAGTTATGCCCAGTTCCAGGCTCATATGCATAGCCTTTTGTATCATAATTTTTAAACAGTTTCTTCCCTTTTTTCTTTTTAGATTTTCTTGAATGTTTTTGATGCTCCTCGCCAATGGTAACCCACCATCATAGAATTGCCAAAATACTTCATTTTCTATCTTTTCAATTCCACTTTGTGGATTTCCTTTCTCTACTTGCATGCGGCTTGAATCAAATGAAGCCGATGACATCGTCGAAAAAAAATGTACGTGGAACAAAGGCCAACACTGAGAATGGGAAAAATTAAGGGCATGATTGATAAGGAAGAGGTTTATTAGACGCAAATAAAATCTTTTGTAGTAATTGTTCGCTCGTGAATGCAAATTTTACACGTTTAAACGAGTTATATCTCTTAAAAATCTACAACACTTGGAGAAAGTGGGCCTTGTCATGTAAACACCTATATTGATTGTGTTTGATCGTGAACGAAGAGTTAAGTTTTTAAACTCCGATTCATTTACTTCCACAAAATTTATCAAAGGACTAATCCAAATTAAATCTAAATCTATGTTAGTTTTTTATGAGGCTTGTTTATTGTGGCCTTCTTATATCATGTTTGACACCCAACCTGCCTCTCATGTTGTTCTGGTGACTTGAATATACATTATGACACATCACAACATGGCGCACAAATTGTTGCAAGGACCCCCACATTGTTCACCACCCAAAACTGGTGCCAGTTATCTAAATCTTCTTAAACCGTGTATTGCTTTGTTGATGGACAGTTTGTTTGGTGTGAACTAAATTTTGAACAACTCTGATTTTTTCATGATCGATGTCCTCATCTTCCGCTTCTTCTCATCTGAACTTCTCTCTAACATGCGTCACAGGCCCCCACCCCAACCCACTTGTGAATCACCTTTAGTGTAAAATGGGAAAACTCCAAAAGGTTCAAAGTCTGAGACCCGGTCGAGACCGAGGCAGAAAGCCTTCCTGTTAAACTTTGTATCCCCTCTTTTAGAGGCAAGTTCAGGTAATTATAGGAACATTCGTAACAATGTTATGTCTTCTAATAAGACCTTGGCTCATCTCTTAATAATTTGTACTTTGACTGTCCTTTTCTACTTCAATTCTTCACCTCTCTCGATCTACGATAGGCGGAATTTATTGCATTTCCATGATCCGTATGGATTATAAAATTGTGTTAATGTTTCTCCACAATCTTAGGGTTCCTCTCTATATATTAGTGTAATGAGCAGGGTTCGCTTGATCTAAAGCTGTAAAGGTGTACTCTTGTAATGACCCTCGATGTCAAAAATTTGAATTGTGTGACATGTAATTTGGTACATATGAAGATGAAGACATGAATAAAATGTTACCACAAAGATGGCGGAAATTAAATGCTTGCATGTCTATGGTTTCAAGTCCATCTATCAGAAGACATTTTCTTTAGTACGTAAAATGAAGACTTGAAGAAAAAATTGGAATTTCCAAGTTCTATTAAATCGAGCGTAATAAAAACATGAAAACAATATCGTTAACAAAATTATTCAATATACAATATACAAAACATTATATATGTTATTATATTAATATATACAAATATAATTTGATATATATATTGAAGAAATAAATAATTTTAAAAATGTAGAATGTATCATTAGTAAAAACGGTGTGTGTATATATATAATGAATAAATAAATAATTAAAAAATATTACAAAACATGATGTACTAAAATTTTAGGGTTTTGTTGTTTCATCTATTTAACGACTGCCCGCAATGAAAAACATTTACAACAAATTAATCCCACCCATCCACGTTTGAGGTTGTCGAGGTGTTCCCTAACCATTTCTGTGGTGATTGGTTTGGCTGCCCGCAATGAAAAACATTTACAACAAATTGAAATTTTTAACATTAATTGCAAGACGGGTGTATTGAGGGTCACACCATTTATAGCGGGAATTGTGTTTCTAGTCTTCCTTCCTCCAAGTGGAAAAGGAAAACATGTACGCATTTTATCAAATAATAAATGAAGTAAATTCCACGAAAAATAATACATTTAATCTTTCTTGTCGAAAGAGTCTTTGCAAGAAATCTAAAAGATATTGTTAGTGTAGGTTATTATTTATCCTTTTATTTATTTATTAGGATAATTCTTACACTTGTGTTAGCCCTAAAATTGTTGGGTTAGCTTGCTTAGGTGTACTAGTTGTGTGGAGTTAGCTTCTCAGTTATGTTGAGTTAGCTTACTGGTCTTTGAGAGTTAACTTAACTACCAATATCAGTTAGTGGGAGTTCTTCACCATTGATTTAGGTAGTAGTTGCACTTCCCTCCTCCTATGTGTACATCTTTCTTATTGAATAATTCGAGTCATTCTATTGTAATGTATTGAGCATTATGAATTATGATGGATTTCCATATATGGTATTTTAGCTCTTCTGCTTTGCAAATCTAATGTGGTGTGTTATTATCATCTGAGATCATGGCTTAGAACAATATTCATATCGTTCCTTTGATGGTATCAGAGTGATAGATGATATAGACATCCAGTAAGTTTTTCTTTGCAAGCAAGGGTTTATTTTTTCATGTATCTGGAATTTGTTAGCAATTTTTTGCAGCATGCATTTTTATGCAAAACGAAGTGCGAAATTGGATTTGGAAGGTGCCAAAACCCTAGAATTGACTATAAACTCGACCATGTTTTGAGACAGTCAAATCTGGGTGCATTCTTTTATCCATTGGATATAAGTGTGTACCTTCTGGATGCATTCTTTTACCCTCTGGGTATTTTGGTTTTGAATGTAGTCATTATCCACCGATGCGGATCTGCCCTATGGGTGCATTCTTTTATCCATTGGATATAAGCGTGTACCTTCCGGATGCATTCTTTTACCCTCTAGGTATTTTGGTTTTGGATGTAGTCTTTTATCCACTGGACGCAGATTTGTACCCTCTGGGTGCATTCTTTTATCCATTAGATATAAGCGTGTACCCTCTGGAGATGCAATGATTTACCCTATGGACATTTTAGGTTTTGGGTGCAGGCTTTTATCCTTTGGTCGCAAGCATGTATCATGTGGATGCACTCTTTTACCCTTTGGACATTTGGGTGTCACGTGTACCTTTTAAAAGATTAGCATTAAAATATTATTTTAATAGCAAAACCTTGTAGAGCTCATAACTTTTGATTCGTAGCTCGGATTAAGGTGATTTTTTTAAAAATTGTGTATTTTTTCGAGATCTATGCATTGGTGACATTTTTATACACATATTTCAAATGTAAAAGGTATTGTTACTCATTATAATATTTACATGCACTTAATTATAAAGTGCCAAATTTGGGAGGGTGTTGTGATCACTTGTGGATGCATTTTCGGTTGAGCCCGATGTCCTAAAATTTTGGGTATTGCATTCTTGTATCTATGGGTGTATACATTTATATCTCTCTTGTTTGTTGAGATATTTTGGATCTGTATTTTCGACACTTTTTTTGGCATGTTGACAGTCTCTCTTGTGGGGGAGCTATTCTGGTGGAGCCCAGTGTTAGTTTGTCAGTGTTCGAGTAGTTGATTTTGAAAACTCATACAGATCTATGGTGTCACTCTACCCATTTTGCAGTATGGGAGGGTGTGGTGTTGATATTGCTTCTTCGGGTTTCGTGTCCTTGCCTTGTTACCTTGGCTTTTTCTTGGATCGTGGCACTCCTATTTATTTGGATCTCGTGTCCTTACCTTGTTGCCTTGGTTTTTCTTGGATCGTGGCACACCTATTTGTAGCAGTTGATCAAATTATGTTTGGTGTTTGTTTTTCACTTTTTGACATCACTCCATTGACAGTCTCCTTGCATGGAGCTATTCTGGTGAAGCCCAGTGTCAGTTTTTTTTGAGTTATATGATCGAGCAGTGGATTTAGACCATAGTGTGCACCACACTTCTTCAACATCAAGCTTCGAGGATATCTTGCATCAGGATTTTTCTCTCTACTTTGTTATTACTAGGTTTTGGGTACCTTGCGGTGTCCATTTTTCCTAGTTGTTGTACGTGGGTACCTCATCAGGCCTTGTTCTTTGGGACCCACCTTCTTTTCCACCCACCTAAGCTATGCTTACGAGAGGGTGTTAGTGTAGGTTATTATTTATCCTTTTATTTATTTATTAGGATAATTCTTACACTTGTGTTAGCCCTACACTTGTTGGGTTAGCTTGCTTAGGTGTACTAGTTGTGTGGAGTTAGCTTCTCAGTTATGTTGAGTTAGCTTACTAGTCTTTTGGAGTTAACTTAACTACCAGTATCAATTAGTGGGAGTTCTTCACCATTGATTTAGGTAGTAGTTGCACTTCCCTCCTCCTATATGTACATCTTTCTTATTGAATAATTCAAGTCATTCTATTGTAATGTATTGAGCATTATGGATTATGATGGATTTCCATATATGGTATTTTAGCTCTTCTGCTTTGAAAATCTAATGTGGTGTGCTATTATCATCTAAGATCATGGCTTGGAATAATATTCTTATCATTCCTTTCGGATATAATAACTCAAGTATATAATAAATCAATAACCTTTCATTTGTTTAAAACCTCTCAACAAGATACATTTGTGCAAATTTCCCCATATACAACACCCCAACATGTATAATAATAAGTTATAAAATGTGTATTAACATGTTTGTCAAATGGACAAAAGTAAACTTTTTTTCTTTATTAGTTTTCAGTTTAAGTAACTTAAGGAAACGTATATAAAAGGATCATTCAGCAGGGATGAAGTACTATTCTGGTATATATTCCTGCAATTACAAAAAGTCTCCATAAGAAATGATCATACAAGGTTGTTGAGAACTCTGAGCCATGATAATAGGCCTTATAGCTAGTTCACAAGAGGTTTCGATTTGAAGTGGATAGCAAATGTTGTCATCAAGTACACGTCTCACCAATTGAATATTTGTGGATGTTATAACTACCTCTTTTTATTAGAGAATCATGCCTTTTAACAACTACAAAAATTGATTAATATTTGTAAAATAAATGGAAAGAAAACCTCCTAGTGGTTTCTTTCTTTTAAGGAGTCCTTATATGTCACATTAAATGTTTCCCTAAAATAGTTGATTTGTAGCAAAAAAAAGTATTACACCTTCCAAAGAATATAATTTCAAAATATTTTGTTAGATTTTAGCAAATTTAGTAGGATATATGAGGAATTTATGTAGGTTGTAAATAAAAAAGCATTAAACTGTTTTAATTTATAATTTTATGACATCGTGTAGAGTCATACATCTAACATAAATATGAATAAAAACCAAAATAAGAACTTAAAATGTTATCACAAATCTGATTCAAAAACATACTTAAAACAAGTGTAGTATATTAATATGTTTAGTTTAAATTTTAGAAAACCATGTTTTCACGCAAACTACAGCCCTTAGCCAAAAAAAAAAAGACCAAAACCTAGAATCGAAAACGTTGAACTTGGTCTTGTTATGGTGGATAGCTTCCTGCTGATTCTTATTCATTAATTATGGTGCCAAATTCATCAAATTCCCGTGTTTTTTCTCTAGATGATATGAAATGCTACAAGAAAAAAATTAGCCAAAACATTGGACAAGGCGACATTGGGTTGGTTTTCAAGGGTAAATTACCACATGAAAAGAAAATAGCCATCAAAGTTCTAGCTTATTCTGAAAACAGGGAATTGCACAGTTCTCAAACAAGGTACTGCTAAATCACCATTCTGGGTTTCACTTTTGAAAAGATTTCTAAGCTGTCATTTTATCAACAAGAATGGTCTTGTCGTAAAGTCACAAATTAACATGATTAAATTTGATACTAAAATGTGCAGAAATATTTAAGTCGTTTTATCAGTTTTATGCCATACACCACAGTCTTGACACCCAACACGCAGCCAGCCAGCCAGTCATGAAATTTTCACTTATCTCCTTTTAACCTTCACATGACAAACTGCCACAAAAATTATTTGTAAGAGCTCCTCCAAAGATGGATGCTTCAAAAAATTCTCATACACTATTGTCAAATAAGTGAAAACATTCTTTTACAGAGGAAAATATTAAATTCTTTCATCTGAAATACAATGTCAGGATACATCCAAAATGTAATTACCACTTTCTAAATCTTAATCAGTAATCTCCTTGATGATAAGGACTCGCATCAGATTATATTACAGTCGAATACATTATTATTGTATGAACAAAGACTCATTTTAGCCACAATGCAGGGCATCTTCCTTGTCAAGCAAAATGTTAATAGAGCAAAGCATACAGCTCAAAAAATCACATGAATGTACAATGATCTTATAACTGGGCATGCCCACTACTATCTCTTAAATTAAACATAAGGGCTGTAATTTCATTTAGTAACTCCTGCACAAAATATTTTTGAATAACTGGCCCGCCAACCTATCAGCAACAAGGGACTCAAACCATAAACAAATATCTCAAGTCTTCTTTGTAGGGTACGATCAACGAACACCAACTTCATCTTCCCCAAATACTGAGGCAATAATGTAAATAACCATTGTCATGTTACAAATTATTATGGTGGCAATGACAATACATAGCATCTTCAGTGCTGTTGGAAAGTCAACAGGAAATATTCAAGAGAGTTCTCATGCAATGGTAGTAAATATTACCTATAAAGATAAAATACAGTCCGAGTCAAGTAAACTGAGAGACCTGGACACAACAGTTTTATGCCAAAAACTGCAGTCTTAACACCCAACACGTAGCCAGGATCAGAAAACAAATGCTTTCAAGCAATAACCACCAAATGCAGAAGCAAAGACAAAAATCAAAGTTCCTTACCAAAAGACACATTATAAACTTTGGAATTCAACAAAACCATGCAGTCCTATCCATCAACAGAGAAGGGGCGACCATACTATGCAGTCCTATCCACCTTACAACAAAAACCTTGCAATATCTACGCTAGAAATCTCAAAATGTACGTGTCTGCCATAGAAAGTATCCATCTTTACGTTCGGGACACATCAACTACTGAAAGTTCTTCCTGTACAGATCACGTATCATATTTTCTTTGCCTGTCATGCTCAGCCCATACCTATCCTTTCACTGTCTGACCGATCACAATGAGGTGACAGATATAATGGCTCCAATTCTGGCGTCCATTGAAGGGCCATACGCCCATGCACGATATCCAAATAAAAACAATACTTTTGCAGCCTGTTGTCCACGCAAACACCACTATCCATTCCCCGACACTTGAACGCTCCAAAAATGTTTGTGCATCGTCGACCAATATATCATGATCGTTGATTGCTTTGTCATTTGTCAGAAGGGGTCGGGTTTTCTAACATAGAACACGCCTTTCAGTGCAATAAAGTAAACTAAACTTTTCAACTTTAGCCTATTCCAATTTGTCAGTAGTACGATTGAACAATTGCTTTTCACCCTGTCATAAAATGCTATGTATAATTGTGACTGATTTTTTGTCTGATAAATCTGTAGATTTTCTTCACGGCAGCAGATATAGTCCATGGTACACTCCATGTCACTGTAATTCAAGCCAAGCATCTAATTCATGGTTTGCCTACATTTTTACCAAAGTTATATTTCTTTCAACTACTTTTCCATTTTTTGATCAGATATGTTATGAGACAGTATTCTAACAGTTGATAAGATTAGAATGGTGCTTGTTGAACAAATTGTGTAAGAGTTTTTATAGTTTTACAGTCTACAAAAACTAGAAGATAATTTCTAGAATCAATTGTGTATCGTTTTTTTATGGATGTGTTTTGAATCATTGTTTATGATTCATCATTATCTGAATTTTTACTGATAATGAATCATGAATATTGATTCGAAACGAGTAAATAAAAAAGTGACACATAATTAAATCCATATATTATCTTCTAAAACTGTAAGAAATTTTAATAAACATTTTGGATCACATTTAAGGCATTTCTTGATCAGTTATGGGACAGTATTCTAACAGTTCATAAGATTAGAAAAGTGCTTGTTGAACAAACTGTGTAAGAGTTTTTATATTTTTACAGTCTAACGAAAATTAGAAGACAATTTCTGGAATCAATTGTGTATCATTGTTTTATAGATGTGTTTCTAATCATTACTGATAATGAATCATGGATAATGATCTGAAACGCGTAAATAAAAAAATGATACACAATTGATTCCATAAATCATCTTCTAAAACTGTAAGAATTTTTAATAAACATTTTGGATCACATTTAAGGCTTTTCTTGATAAGATATTATGTGAAATTATTCTAAAACTTCATAAGATTAGAAAAGTGCTTGTTGAACAAACTGTGTAAGAGTTTTTATAATTTCTGGAATCAATTGTATATCATTGTTTCATGAATGTGTTTCAAATTATTAGTGATAATGAATCAGAGATAATGATTTGAAACACTCTAAATAAAAAAGTGATACGCAATTGATTCCATAAATCATCTTCTAAAACTATGTAAGTAATTTTAATAAACATTTTGAATCTCAATTAAGGCATTTCTGGTAAAATATGCCTTGCTGAATTGGTATGACTTGTTGAGCAGGTGATTGACAAACTTCTGAAAATTTTCCACATACAACGAGGTCATTATCAATTGTATGCCCCATAGATTTTGGATTTTCTAGAGTTGCAAGAACAAAAGTTGCAGAGCACAAGCCAGTAAGTCCTGCTTGGAACGAGACCTTCCATATACTTTGTGCATATACATCCTGTGAATATATGGTGATCAGCGTCAAGAACCAATTGCCTGTCTCTGCACAAGTAATGGGAAGAACCAGAATTCCCATCTCAGAGATTCTCAGCGGCGATTCCATTGAAGGCTGGTATGACTTATACAATGAGGACTTCACAGAGAATCTGAATGGGGCTCAGATTCATGTCCGGCTGCAGTTCAGTCATGTGATGGAGGATCCATATTGGGGCGTCGGGAATTGAGATTAGGACTTCGCGCGTGTACAGAATGTGTATTTTAAGTAGAGAAGGGGCTGCAAGGTTAGTCTGTATCAGAACACCCATTTGTCTCAACAGTTTAGTCCCAAAATTGAGCTGCAGGGGGGAGGCCTATATAGGCCTCCAAGACTGTGGGAGGAGATGTATCAGTACATTAATGGCGTAGAGAAATTCATATACATCACTGGGTGGTCGGTGTATACCCAGATTTCTCTTGTGAGGGGCATGACAGGCATAGAAGGTGTCACTGTGGGGGAGCTTCTGAAGAAAAAGGCAGAGCGGGGTGTAAGGGTTCTGGTTTTGATATGGGAAGACAGAACTGCGGTTAAAACTCTGAAAAGAGAAGGTTTAATGAAAAACCATTGCGAAGAAACCTTGAAGTTTTTCAAGAAAACCAAGGTGCATTGTGTTATGTGTCCCAGAAATCCAGACCGCCGGTCTCTGAGCTTAGTTCAGGGCATACAGATCGGCACCCAGTTCACACACCACTAGAAAATAGTGAGCCTCGATGCACCCTTAGCAGAGGGGACTCACCAAGTGGTGAGCTTCATGGGAGGAATCGATCTCTGTAATGGAAGATACGATACAGAGAAACACACCCTGTTTGGGGATTTGGATACCCTTTATAAGGATGATTTTCTTCAGAATAATTTCGATGGCACGGATCTTCGCCGAGGGGAGCCTCGAGAGCCCTGGCATGATGCCCACTCAAAGATTGAAGGCCTTGCGGCGTGGGATGTGGTTACAAATTTTACACAACGGTGGATAGAACAAGCAGATCCGAGGCTGCTTCTTGATCTGCAAGATATGAAGGAGCCTAAAATTCCTGAAGGAACAGAGAACTGGAATGTGCAGATTTTCAGGTCCATAGACAATGGCTCAGCGAGTCGGCAGTTGGGTTTCCTGCAAATCCAAGCCCACGCACGATATCCAAATAAAAACAATACTTTTGTAGCCTGCTGTCCACATATGTACATGCAAACACCACTATCCATTCCCTGACACGTGAACGCTCCAAAAATATCCGTGCATCGTCGACCAATATATCATGATCGTTGATTGCTCTATCATTTGTCAGAAGGGGCCGGGTTTTCTAACATAGAACACGCCTTTCGGCGTAATAATTTAGAACAGATAAATAGATGTTTCTATGATTTACAAAGGATTACTTATGTTCCATGCATGTTCCATTGACCAAATTCTTCCCACTTAAATAGTATTTGCTATATCAACATGAGTGCAATATTCACATTATTCACATGAGTGCAATTTATTTTAAAAATATCATGAAGCTTGAAAATAGTAGGACAGATAGGGCAAGAGGGTTAGTTATTTCCAATGCGGGTACAAAACCCTGACACTTTTTAATATACTAACTTTGATAGAATGTTTTAATTTTAATTTTGTAAGGTTTGGAGAGGTTAAATATTTAGGAAGATATTTTGAAATATGTCTTGAAGGTCGGATTCAATGTTTGGGATATGAAAGTGAAAACAAGGAGAAAACCTTTTGGGGGTAATGTGTGGGTATGATGAAATAAATTTTGAGTAACATAAGTCAACCTAATGAAAAATAGTGTCTAGTTTAACAAGAACATTGCATTGTGTATTTTGTCTACCATATGAAGGGGTCACACAATCATTGTCGTTGAGATCTCTATCATTTCTATAATACCAACAACGGGGCCTTACAAATATGAAAGAAACAATATTTTTTTATGAAAATATGAGAACAATGGGTTTTAGTTTTTTTAAATCTTAATGTTCTTGAGTGGAGGATGATAAGATGAAGACTAGAATAGAAATTTTGAAAGAAAAATGTGGGCATTAAATACTTGCAAGTCCCACGCCCTTTCCACTACTTAGATTGTTCCCATCCAAATATTATTTGATATATGTGCTCCACTGAAATGGACATGTAAAAGACTGCAATATCCACAATAGATGCCTTTTTAGCATGTTGCGTTCACATCTCCACAACCTATTGGCTTGAGCAGAAATAGGTATTATGATAAGGAAAAATAACTAAACCCTGTTCACAAAAAGGTTAAAAGATGGAGCACACCTGGTGGTATATATAAAAATTTCTCCCATAAACTCATAGAGATATACACGATAGATTTATGGCTATCTATATATATTATTCAATAAAATAGAGCAACGCTACTAACTTTATTTGACAAGCCTTCACATTGGCTACTTATGTTCATTTTTAATATCCAAACGATATGCTTAGAGAATACTTTTTGTGGTGTACTGTAACACTTTATGTAGTTCTCTCACACTTGTCTCCCAAAATAAACTTTTATAGTATAGGAGAAAACAAACTTAACACCAAAAAGATGACCTCAAACGCTACACATATTCTATATCGATGCTAATCGACATCACTGAGGAATACCATGACCAGAGAGAAGATACAAAAAGTTTCAGTCCATTTTCTTAAATCGTTTGTTACTTCTGTGTTGTTGATATGTAGCACTCTTGACAAGAAAAGAACCTGATTTACACCCACTCTAAAGAATGCAAGTGTATAAAGTCCTTGGTTTGCAAAAATTGACTGGATTTTGAGTTCCAGTCTACACAGGTTATGTGGAAATTAGGCACATAAAATAACAACTAACAGAAATTGTAGTGCCACATCAAACTAAAAAGAATTCATTAAGAAATTGGATTTGAAATGCGTGTAAGAAGGTGGGTGAATGTGGTAAATATTGCCATGTGAAGGCACATGGAATCTCTGACAACGTATGGGCACCTTGAAAAACTATCAGACCGGTCATCTTCCTTGCATAATAATGCATCCACTTCAGCTGAGGTTTAGAGGCGTTAACTACACTGAGACACAAGCTAACGTTGTAATTTCTAGAAGTAATTGGTTAGTTGTAACGACTTAAAGCTGAATTAATAAAAAAATTGTGCGCGGAGCTCTAACTCTAGCCATCCCAAGATTTGCGCCAATGTGGTCATTCAACGCCGATTACCCTAACTGTCACGTATGTTTGCAAGCAGTCAATAAAGTCAAAGTCAGACAAATTTTGAGCAAAACAAATGCGCAGCCTAGTGGTGGGGCACGTGGATGTCACAGCGGAAGTAGTGGATTCGAACCATTCAACGCTGCACACAAGGATAAAACTACACCAGTATCTTCTAATCTCACTATATGCACATTGATCGATTTGGTTATGTATCTGTGCTGAAGCATGTTTAATGATCTCTGAGAGGAAAATAAACTTTCTATCTGTTGTTGTTTTGTTTATTGTATGCAGAAAAGAACAAGAATTTTGAGAGGCACATTGCTAGCCATGTGAATTGCATGATAAAATTACAAAATGGAGGGTTTTTTTGGACGCCCATGACTACGGCTATGTACAGAAGACACGGGTTTCCTCACGGGACAGTCACACTGTTTCACCTATGCAAAAAAAAAGGTCTCCAACCTGATCAATCTACATTTTCCTACGCACTACCATCCTGTGCCAAAATGTGAGCTCTGGAGCAGGCTATGGACGTCCATCAAAGCATCAAAATAGAGGAATGCTTGCTATTTGGGTGCGGCTAGATTACAGAACCTAAGCTTCAATGAATGACACGAAGGCTATGGAACTTGAATGGCCTATGTTATTGTATACCAGATTACCCTTATCATCTTTGTGTCACCTAATTTGGTGCCTCTCACTTTAATCTATACATATGGGGTTCTCCATTTATTCGAGCTCAAGCATTATCTGATTCATTTTATTCCAAGTCTGAATCTAATTCCATTTCACAGCCCATACAATGGCTTTGAAATTTCCTGAATTTATTCTTTTCCCACTCAGATACCCACCACAATGCATGTTTTTCTCTAAATTTTCACCAAGAATATCATGCAATGCCATACCCCCTTTCCACATAGGGAGTAAAGGAAAAGAGAGAGCGTCGACACAATGCCATGAAGTGATTCTTAATGAAGGAATGTAGGCTCTCCATCTCGCACCTGCTGATTGTAATGACCAAGGACCCCTCTCTTTTTAGATGCACCTCCATTGACAAAGCCCAACAGGAAGTTCAATTCTTCAGAGATTCTGGGTTCACTCTTGACCAGGTAAGGAAAACCATTCTCAAAGACCCATTTGTTCTTGTGTGCACGGTAGATGATCAGTTGAAGCCTAAAATTGACCTGTTAAAAACACTGGGCTTTACTGAACATGATGTGGGTTATGTCATTTCCCACCAACCCATAATTTTGTGTGGTAGCAAACTGTTGGATGTAATGCTTCTCAAAAATGTTGCCTCCATAATTTGCACGTCTCTTTCCAACTGGCAGAAAATGGCATGGGTATTATCTATTGTTTTCTTGCTAGACGGTTGAATGGAGGAGAGCCTAGGAAAAAATTTGAACTACTTGACGGAATGCCTAAAGGAGATTTGGAGTCTCATGAAATGCTGGTGGACCTGCATGGATCCCCTCTTTCACCACGTCGTTCATGGACAAACATGGTCTCCTTACCTTTTTCTTTCATATTTTTCATAATTTGGTCCTTCATTTACAATATAATAGAATCATAAAACCACTGAATAATCTTACAAATGGATAAGCAACCAAATTTAAATAGTGTAAGGAAATAAAATTCCAACTTGTAATTTTTGAAGCCAATTTACAATTTAAACCTTAACTGTGGTCGCTACCATCTTTGTAACCTTATACGATGATACTAGAATATCTGAATTAGATGCTCGTATCTAGTGGTATTGGCGAGAGTTAGATGATGTCGTCAAATCAAACAACCCATTTGCCTATCTTGCAAAGTTAGAAAAAATTGCAATTTCCAGAGACTCGCAAAACAACACTCTGAGCCCCGTAAAAGGGATGTCAAATGTTGTATGTGTTCCTTGTTATGTAGAGAGTCATGTCAAGCATTAGCTTGACCCCGTTTGACCATTTGCACTATCTTCAACACTTCTATAGGAGCCTTGTTACTCCGTTTTTTACTTTTAAGGAGTGATTAAAACTAAAACGTTGGCTTTCGTTTTGACCCACCATTTGGTCCGTGAAACACAAAATGTTTGTCCACCTTGGAAAACCTCTAGTATTTTTACTAGACAATTTCTTGAAACCTTTGGTTTGGGAAAATAGCATTCCTGACTAGTTTAGAAAAGGCTTTTTTAGGCCTCCGGTAGCAGATTGACTAGGTCAAACTAGACCAATTACAATCAGTGGCTCTAGAAAACCCATCGTCGTTTGAAACCTGTTTGCTAGTTCTCGGTCTTGTCAACTCTGATAAATTCCCCATATATAGGGGAACTTGTAGGAAATTTCTCGTTGCGCATTCGTCCATTGAATGCTAGTTTTGGATGTGGTTTTATGAGCCCTTGAGCTGACTTTTGATCATTTACAACTAGGTCAATTACGACTGATGGCCTCGGAAAACTGGTCGCCAATCGTAAATCGTTCGCGATTCTGAATCCCATAAGTTCATGTAAATTCTTAGTGTATAGGAGGACACGTAGACACCTAAGCGTTGTGTGTTTTCTCATTAAAGGACAACGTTTGAAAGTGGTTTCTTCACCTCGAACCTTTATTGAACGTTTTTGCAACTAGTAGGAAAATGTAAAAAGAAAGTTATAGGACCCCTATCGGGTTGCCAAACCATCATGGAAACTTGTTGACACTTGTAATTAACTTCTTGAAACTCTACTATGTGATTGTTGTGTGAAATTGAACTTTTGGAAAAATAGTGTTTCTCTCTCTTCCCTATTTCTTTCTCTCTCCTTGGTTAAGAAATGAAGTGAACTAAAATGAAATAAATATGTGTCTCTAACCTTCTCCTTTCAAATGCAAATTATTAATGTTATTATGTAAATGAGAAACTAAAAATGTTAATTATGCTAGATTTGGGTGGATGCCATGCCAACGATTTATCATTGATTTCATGCTCACATGGCTTTGCAGGGTGGAAGTGAGATGGCAAAAAGGCATGGTGTAATCCATTGTTTATTATTGTAATTTATATAGGTTATTGAAAAATTTATATATGTGTAATGTATTGCCATGTTACAGAAATTTATATTTGAAATTTGGTAATATGTATGAGATGCTAGTTTTATGAATGCCTTGGGAAATGTGCATTTAATCATGGGTACCATTTTGATTTAGATTTTCATATGGAAAAAGTTGGATATGCTAATTGAATTTGAATGTAATATCTTGTAGTGCATTTACAGTGTGCAATGGTCGATTAATTAATCGGTGTTTTTTGTTCTTTACCTTGCAAATGCAATAAAGAAATCTAAGCGAATTAGTCAACCCTAGTACAAAATTTGTGTATAACTAACGTTCCTATGTTATTATGTTTGCATAGAAAACCCAAACCTTAGAATGAACTTAAACATGTATGTTTGATGACACCTTCTATCTTAACTAAATAAGATCCTTAGTTGAGTTACCTTCTATTGTAAGTAACTCTTTGCGAACGAAATCAATTTGAAATATGTTGACTTATAAAATCCAGAAACCAAAAACTTGATTCTCTAATCCCTTGCTATGCCCTTTTATGACATTAAGAATAAAATAAATTTCACATGTGGAATCATGAAATGTTGAAACACGAGATCTTACCTTGAACACAAATCACTTGTGGTTCATGTGTAGTTTATAATGCTCCCAATCATGTACTTCTTCATGATGTTAGACAAGCACTTTCGTAACTCTTTTGTTCTAAAGTGATGCCAATAATGAGACCATAGTGCAATGTTAGAGTAAAGCATATAAGAGTAAAACGAGATTTGAGGTTATGAATAATGTCACTCTTGGAGTCCTTATAACTCAATTATAAATTTATTTGTGTTAAAAAGAATATGAATTTCTTGTTATCCAAAATTCACCCCAGGGTAATTTTGGATAACTTGCACAAATTCCTTTAGGTTGGAGCAAGAAGAAATGGTGAAGGGCCAAATTTTAGATTTTTGGGTACCTCTTTTCTTTCCTCTAACTTCCCTATCCAAGAAAAAATCCAAGGAGTTAGTAAAATTTGCAAAAATCCAAAAAATGAAGTCAAGGGCTTGTTTTAATGCATTGGGTCTGGAGGTTGTGGATGGTACCAGTGCGGATCATACCAAGGTTCATCGTACCAATTTTGGGTCTGATTTGCAAAGAAAGCAATGTATTGTGGAAAATGCAAAAAAATTGTCCCAGCCACACAAGTTCAATCGGGACAGTCGGGCTCCGAAAAGGTGACTTTGCTAATTTGCAAGGTGGGTCGAGTGTGGTGCGGAAAAAGTGGAGAAATTGGTCCGAGATAGTCGGGACATCAAGACACCGGATCATTGAAACTGAAATCACTGCACAAAGAGCCAAGTAAAGTGGGATGCGGGTGGAGTGGAGGTCAACGGCCCTCACGACCAAGTCACCGACGGGCCGAGTTGGAATAGAAAAGACCCAGATCGGGCAATGCGGAGAAAGGAGGCCCAGGATCATCCGATTACGTGCGGGACATGAGTTCCCGAAAAGGCGAAATAGCTGCAATACAAAGGAAAAGTTGATGCGA
The DNA here is from genome assembly GCA_018340775.1 of Taxus wallichiana var. yunnanensis. Taxonomy (NCBI): domain Eukaryota; kingdom Viridiplantae; phylum Streptophyta; class Pinopsida; order Cupressales; family Taxaceae; genus Taxus; species Taxus wallichiana. The sequence continues at coordinate 724,650,597 of CM031243.1, read as the reverse complement.
CCTCCGAACTTCAAACGGTCATAACTTTTGACCCAGAGCTCGATTTTCACAAAATTTGACTTTTGAAGCGGCACGGCGTCCTCTATGCCACAAAACTATATTTATTAATTTTAGTGAGGGTACATATATGAAAATAAAATAAACATATTCATCTCCATTCAATTGAATGCCCAGTCTCGTTAAATGACAGAAATCCCTGGCAAACCCAAAACAACTGCCTACACTCAGAATGTCATATCTTTTGCAATTTTCAACGAAAACGCACAAAATTGGTACCGTTGAAATCGTGGTTCCAATCTCGATGCACAGAAATAAATAAATATGGAATTTGGTGAAGAATTGATGAATATGTTTCAGAAAATGTGGCCAGTTCGAATAATGTTCTATTTGGTAGTTGGGATGCATTCAATGAAGCATGGTCAGACATTTCTCACTACTGCAAATTATGGGACAATATGGGGAAAATTTTGCAAGAAACATACCATCATTTCAATCCATTTATGACATCTTGAAAGTGGTGGTGGGACATGATTTTGGGATTTTCCTTTCTCTGTCTCTGTCTCTCTCCTCTCACATTTCTATAAATGGGAGTGTTGGGCTCATTGTAAAGGAGGAGTTTTTAGTAGAAAAACTCTATCAAATTAGTTTTGTGAAGCCAATGTGTTGTAGGCCCTTGTAGTGGACTCCTTGCATGGTGATCCGGCCCTTATTTTGTAATATATTGAATTGTGCATATCAATAAAGTAATAAATACAAGTTTGTGGATGTATCTTCCCTGTTGTGTTTGTTTTCATTCTCTTTTCCCCTCCAATATCATTGCATATATATTGTGTCTATTTATGCTCTTGCAGGGATTCATTATCATTGTGTATGTATGAAACATTGTTGTGAATGCATTTGCTAGACTGTGGAGAACTGTTATCACCCCTTCTAGTATGCACTTTTCTTATATTTTTCACACATTGGAAAGATATCCTCACACCCTCATTTTCTGGTGTATCACCACTTTAGTGTAGGATTTTTTTTCATGCACTCTCTCTCCATGGTCCCTTGGAAAGTTACATTAGGAAAATATATTCTTGCTCTGCATTAGATTATATTGTGGCAGGTAGTTTAGGAGAAAGAACTGACTTTCTTTGGAAGTTCATCTCAAGTAGCAAGTCCCACAACTTGGAGATAGTACCCATGTTATCTAGTCACATTGTGAGCTCAAACACACACACTTGTGCAAACGATAGGGTATTGTGATTCGGCAATAACAGTTATTCTGGCATCCAAATGGGACCAAGAGGTCTTCATTTTAATTGCAACAAGATTGATGTGCACTTGTTGTAAGTTTCCATCTGTAAGAGCATTGAAATTGCACATCTGTCTATTCCTAAGAGGAAGAATCCACTGGTTTCAGCAGTCCAAGCTTGGTAGATTCATGAGAAGAATCCAAACAAGGTCAAGAACTAGAGAAGAGGGACTCTTTATCTATCTACACTTATCCCTAGATAGAGCAAGAAGGGGAAGAAGAGCTCAAAGGTCTCCATCTCCACCAAATAGAACCTTATCAACACCTCCACCTAGAAGGCCATTCGTTCAATCAACTAGAGTTATCCAACCAATTAGGATGGCACAACCCAATCCCTATGTTAGATTCAATGCGCGAGCCAACTTTCTCTCAATGCACATAATCTAGTTCCAGTTGCAACATTGAAGAACATTCCATATTTCACTGGAGAGAACCAAACAACTCGATTGACCACATTCAAGACATTGCAAATGTCTTTGCAATTCATGAAATTACTGAAATGGACATTACTATTAAGTTATTGGCATCCTCCTTTAAAGGTAAAGATTTGCAATGGTTCAAAAGTCTAACAAAGAGGGTCTATCCAGAATTGGGACCATTTATGCATAGCCCTCCATAATCAATTTGGGAAAAGGGAGATAATCTGTCTTTATTGGAACAATTGACAACTATTAAAAGGGCCCTTGATGAACAATTTATTGATTTCAACTTCAGATTCCAGCGGGCATGGGATAGGATTCATGGCCATGATACCAACAGCTGAAGGTGATTTTCCATACTTCCTCAAAGCTTTAAAATATGATATTTCCATGGAGATTCAATCAAGGGAGGTATAACTTTACCCACAACTTATAACATCGCTATTAGAGATGAAAATTGCTTGATTCAAGCTGGTAAACTTGCACATAGGCCACCTATGCCTCTATATCTAGAACTAGGAGCTCCAAGCACTAGTCAAGCACCTAGATTGGCCCCCATTCCTGCTCTAAGAAATTAGAATTCGACTGAATCTTCTACCTCATCCTCTAATACCTCAAGTGAGCTCTAATAAGTCATGAAGAAGTTGGAGAACTTAGGCACCGAGTTAGTGAAACTTAAGAGGCAACAAGCTCAAAATTTTAGAACATACTAGCCTCAAACCCAACCCAATAGACCTCCATATCAGCCTAACAGGCCACCCATTCAAGCTACAAATCAGAACCAAGTCAGGCCTCCTACTAATAGACCATTCCAGCCTTACAATCCTAATGTTGCATCCACATCTAGAGCTTTGGTACCAGTGCAAAATAACATGGCTTAGGAATATGACTGGTGCTTCCCATGCAATCAACCTCATAACCAGTCAATGTGTTTCAATGGTGCTTTGAATCAAGCCCTTATGGTGACAACAATGGGTGTGGAACAAGAGATAAGCCAAGAAGGAAATCAGCAAAATAGGAAATAAATCAGCAAGAAGCACCTCCAAATGAGGCCACCTTGCCAATTCGCAGTGAAGATTTACGTGGTATAAATCAAGCGCCTTCTCAAAGTGTAGCAGCAAATACATGGTCCAAGAAGAGAAATATTGGAGAAGGAAAATCATCCAATTCAAATGATCCACAACCCTCTATTACTCCATGAGGTGGTAGCAGTCAAAGTGCAGCTCCCAATATACAAGGTCGACCCAAGCCACCTTCTAGACCAGCGCAAGAGCCGGTTGTAACAGCCCATGTGCAAGAGAAGAATGTGCAAGGTAAGGGGCAGCAGAGAGATAACTCATCTCCATTCAACATCATTGAGTAGATGAAGAAAACAAATGTAAACATCTCAATGTGGGAGTCATTAGCTATCCTAGGACAAAGAGACCTATTGCAAGATGCTATGGAAAATTGGTCAACATCAAATTAGCCACCCAATCAACAAGAAAAGGTGGTTACCCATGTAGCTCAATAAGAAATAAGTAAAGGAGATCACCAAGAAATGTTTTTGAAGCCCCCACCATTCTATATCTCATTGATCATTGGAGATAAGTTAGTGCATAATTGCATGATTAATTTGGGAGCAAGTAGCTCAGTCATGCCAAAACAGATAGTTGATTAGCTGGGTATTCAATATGAAGTCATTTATAAGGGTGTGATGCAATTGAATGAGACAACAATAACAACAGTTGGAGTAATCAAATATTTGAGCCTCACACTACATGCATGTCCTTATGCAACCATCTTGTAAGATGTATCAGTCATAGACTTGCCACCACTCTTTGTATTGTGCTTGTCAAGAGACTTCACTACCAAAATTAGAGGTTGTTTGTCTGCTGATTGGTCACACATGTTGTTTAGAACAAGGTATGGTGCTAAAGCTACAATAAGATCTGAGCCAATTACAAATTTCCATATTGATCCTCATGCACCAAGCCAAATCAATAAAAAAATTCAGCATTTGATTAAGAGGATATTCCAAGGACCTATAAGGCAGATACTAAGGTCGGATGCATTCTAGACTTGACTCCTGATGAGTGGGAAAATAAGAGACATGATTTTTATCCTTACAAGGAAATGGAAGAAGCTAAATTATGAGTCTATTGTTTGCATGAAGAGAATCCACCTCTTCCTAGCATCACCAAGCCAGATCACAAAGATGATAACAAAGTATGACAACTACTCATTAATGGCTCAAGGAGTACACAAGGTGCAGGAGGAGGAGCTATGCTCATTTCACCACAAGGTACCAAATATTACTCAACTTTTCATTTCTAATTTTCTTTCTCAAACAACACAACTAAGTATGAAGCCTTAATTCACATATTGCATTGGGCAAAGAAGAGGTATTAAAAACTTGCAAGTCTTTGGAGATAGTGAGCTAATTATGAACCAAGTTAGAGGACAAAACACTGCCAAGAATGATCTATTGAAGAACTACAAAAACTAGGTATGGGATCTCATTGAAGATTTCAAGATTTTAGCATCAATTCCATTCCAAGAAAAGGGAATGAAGCAATAGACAAATTATCAGCAATTGGGGCCTCATTTGATGTTGTAGAAAGTATCAAAAGTGAGAAATCTCAGCCTCATATCAAAGTGGTTGTGAGGACAGGTTGTTCCAGATAACAACACAAGTTTGCAAGTCCTCGAGAATGATCAACAAATTTTCAACTTTTTACAAGAAGAAGATGAGTTCTCTGCTAGAAACCAAGACAAGTTGGAACAATAGTATGGTGACCAAGTAGTGCAGTGGAGAACTAACAAATTACCAAAAGTTCTCATAAATTTGGAGTTAATATTCAACCTAAATGATTAGTTCCGGAAGGATAAGGAAAACATTTGGGTAAAGGGTGAAGATTCAGAGTCCATTTTGGTAGGTGAAGGCAAGACATTGCAAATTGGCAAAGTAAGTACCCAACAAGATAAATCTAAATTTGTTCAAATTTGTCAAGAATTCCCAGATATCTTTTCTTGGACTTATAAGGATTTAAGAGGTTTCAACCCAAATTTGGCACAACATACTATTGAGCTAGATCCGAATCCAAGCCTATCAGACAGAAGCAAAGGCCGGTGAATCCTCACATTGAACCTCTCATGAGGAAAGAGTTGAACAAGTTAATTGAAGCTAGCATCATATTCCGCATCAAACATTCAAGTTGGGTTGTAAACTTTGTGCCGGTGAGAAAAAGAAATGGAGAAATCAGATTATGTGTAGACTTCCGTGATCTTCAAAGATCATTATCCACTTCCCTCAATGGAGAAAATCTTAAAGGTTATAGCTAGTTCTGAAAGGTTTTTGTTGTTAGATGGCTACTCAGACTATAACCAAATAATGGTGAAAGAAGAAGATCAGTTCAAGACATCCTTCACTACGAAATGGGGGACATATGCTTACAAGAAGATGCCATTTGGACTTTCAAATTCCAGAGTAACATTTCAACGAGCTATAGATATGATGTTCAAAGTACTAATCAACAAAATAGTTCTTGTATATCTAAATGATATCATTGTGTTCTCAAAGGATTCAAAAGACCACCTCTTTCACCTCAGACAAGTATTTTAAAGGTGTAGAAGGTTCAAAGTGTCATTGGATCCAAAAATGTGTATTCTTAGCACACGAGGGAAAATTTTTGGTCCACATTATATCAAGAGGAGGGTTGAAAATTTATCTGAAAGAGTTGAAGCCATCCAAAAACTTCCATTGCCACACCATAAGAAATCTCTGCAAAGATTCTTAAGAAGAATTAACTTTGTCCGCATATTTGTACCTAATTTTTCCACTCTTGTGAAGCCTTTAACAATGATGTTGAAGAAGAGCCTTGCATTCAAATGGACAACAGAAGGAAAAGAAAGTTTTGAGGCCATCAAGCATGCAATATCACAAGCTCCAACTCTTATCAACCCATACTTTTCAAAGGACTTCATGTTATATGCTTTTGGAGGATTAGACACAATCTCAACTATCTTGGTACAACTAAATAGAGAAGGTTCAGAACAACCCATAGCATTCTTTAGTAAAATCCTAGAAGATTATGAAGTAAAGTATTCTTTCATTGAAAATCATGTATGATATTGAAATCAAGGTTACCAAGTGGTTCATGGCACGAGTTTGTGTGAGCAGCTCACTTCAAAACAACTTTGATGAGTCAAAAGGTGGAGAAGAGGTTGTCCTAGTACTACAAAATGATCAAGAATAGCTAGCTAACGATGCACCCATTCCATGTTGGAATCAAGACTTGGTGCATTATCTCCAAATAGGTTTGTGTCCTCCAGAAATGAGAAAAGTAAAGAGGAGATACTTTAGATTGCAATCCATTCCATATGTGCTTATTTATGGTGTTTTGTTCAAGAAGGACATCAATGGTGTTCTATTCAGATGCATTGGAATAGGTCAAGTTGAGAATATATTACATGAGTTCCATGACAGGAAGCGGAGGGCAAATTTTCTCCACGAGTAACAACTCTCAAAATCATGAAGGCCAAATTTCTATTGGCCTACGGTATTTAATAATTGCTACTCATGGATTAAGAAATGCAAGAAATGTGCATTCTTCACAGGGAAAGAAAGGTTGTCAGCCTTGCCTCTTCATCCAATTTCAGTAGATTAGCCATTCATGCAATGGGGACTAGAATTCATTGGAGTGATTAATCCAAATTCAAGTCAAATCCATAAGTGGATATAGACGGAAACTAAATATTTCACCAAGTGGACTGAAGTGGGGGCACTTAAGGAGGCAAATGGACTCAATATCTTGGATTTCTATGAAGGGATAGTCACAAGGTTTGGTGTCCCTGCCACTATCATATCATATAATTCTTTGGCATTTCTTATCACTAGAATCACCGAATGGGCCGTTAAGAATGGTGTATACCTCAGCACTTCATCAAAATATTTCCCTCAGGGTAATGACCAAGTGGAATCTACAAACAAGAACCTACTAAGAATCATTAGAAGAACTCTTGATGAAAATAAGAGAACTTGACATACATGAAGCTCTCCATACAAGCTTGTATATGGAAAAGAAGCAGTTTTACCTATATCACTTGAGTTGCCGGCATTGGAACTCATGAAACAATTGGAACTAGCTGAGTTTGAGCCCATGGAAATCAAGTATGTATAGCTAATGGAACTAGAAGAAGTAAGAGAACATGTAGTGCAAACTATGGAGAAGGATCAAACATTGATCAAGAGGAGCTTTGATAAGAAAGCTAAGGCCAGGACATTCCAAGTTGGAGACTTGGTACTAAAGTGGGATGTTGATCATGCAAAGCCGGAAAGCATTCCAAGTTTGATGCCATATGGAGTGGTCCATACATGATCACTAAATGTAAAGGTAGCAATGCCTTCCGGTTGGCTAAGTTGGATGGTGAAGAATTACAGATTTTAGTCAATGGAATCTATCTCAAACATTGTTACTAAAGGATAATTTCTCACCCTTGTAAATATTAGTCTAGTATTTCTAATTCCTCCAAGTACTTGTGCATATTGTTACTATTGTTAGAATAGGTTTCATTTCCCTAAGTGTCGGTGTACATGTTTTATTGCTTCTAGTGTATGTTTTGTATACAGTTCATCACACTTTAGGAAAAAGGGAAGTTGCAATCGGAGAGATCATAGTTACCTGCAATACTTACAAATTTCAGTCTCGAACAAATGTAGAGCAGCTAAAATAAAATATTGAGCCAACATTCATATATAATCATCATTCAGCCCAATGGATCATAGTTGTAGAAATGGATGAAATCCAGGTTTCAGATAATTTTCTACTCTCACAAATCTTATTTTCAAGATTCTCTTATCAAATTGAGAGTGCAAGCAACGAAGGCGCGTTCGGGTTCGAAGTAGTGTTTCAATGACTCAAGGATGCATATTTTCAAGTTCCAAATCAGATTTTAGATTATCAAGTAGACTCCATGCCCAATGGATTTCTACGGTAACTAGCCATACTTCATCATGCGGGTAGATAATCCCATTGAGTTGCCAATTTTTATCCAAAATTTCACCCCCAAGGTAATTTTGGATAACTTGCACAAATTCCTTTAGGCTGGAGCAAGAATAAATGGTAAAGGGAAAATTTTTGGGTTTTGGGTACCTCTTTGCTTTCCTCTAACTTCCCTGTCCAAGAAAAAATCCAAGGAGTTAGTAAAATTTTGAAATAATCTGAAAAAATGAAGTCAAGGGATTTTTTTAATGTATTGTCGAGTATGGAGGTTATGGATGGCACCGGTATGGATCATACCAAGGTTATTCATGCTGATTTTGGGTCTTATTTGCAAAGAAAGCGGTGTATTGCGGAAAATGTAGAAAAATTTGTCCTAGGCCGTACAAGTTCAACCGGGACAGTCGGGCTCCGAAAAGGTGACTTTTTTGATTTACAAGGTAGGTCGAGTGTGGTGCAAAAAAGTAGAGAAAATGGTCTCAGGGACGGTTAGGACATCGGGATGCATGGGACCTCGAAACCAAAATCACCACACAAAGAGCCAAGCAAAGTGGGATGCGGGTGAAGCAGAGGTCAACGAACATGACGATGCGCATCACAACGGGATAGTTGGAATAAAAAATCTTGAATTGGATGATGTGGAGAAAGGAGGCCCAAACCATCTGCATACACGTGGGACATGAGTTCCCCAAAATGGTGAAATAGCTGCAATCAAAGAAAAAGTTGATGCCCGACCTCTGAACTTCAAACAGTCATAACTTTTGACCCAGAGCTCCAGTTTTCACAAATTTTGAATTTCTAGAATGGGCACAACGTCCTCTATGCCACAATTAAAATAAAATTAAAATATTTAGCTCCATTCAATTGAATGCCCATCCGTTAAATGACAAATCCTGCAAACCCAAAACAGCCGCGTACACTCGAATGCCATATCTTTTGCAATTCGAACGAAAATGCACAAAATTGTTACCATTGGAATAGTAGTTCTAATCCCGATGCAAAGAAATCAAAAATTTGGAATATGGTGAAGAATTGATGAATATATTTATGAAAATGCGGCCAGGTTCGAACAATGTTTTATTTGGCGGTTGGGATGCATTCAATGAAGCATGGGTAGACATTTCTCAACTCTTTGCCAAGTTATGGGAGAGTATGGGGGCCTTTTAGAAGTAACATACCATCATTTTAATCCATTTATGACATCTTACAAGTAGTGGGAAGATAGGTTTCTAGATTTTCATTTCTCTCTCTCTCTCTCTCTCGATTTCTATAAATTGGAGTGTTGGGCTCATTGTAAAGGAGAAATTTTTTAATAGAAAAACTATTTAATTTTTTTTTTTGTGAAGCCAATGTGTTGTAGGGATTTGTATTCATCTCATTGCATGGTGATCCGTGCCCGTATTTTGTAATATATTGAACTATGCATTCAATGAAGAAATAAATACGAGTTTGTGGATGTATCTTCCCCTGTTGTGTTTTCTTGAATTCTCTTTCCCCTCCGATATCATTGCATTATATTGTGTTTATTTATGCTCTTGCATGGATTCATTATCATTGTGTATGATTGAAACATTGTTGTGAATGCATTTTCTAGACTGTGGAGAACTATTATCACCCCTTCTTGTATGTAGTTTGCTTATATTTTTCACACATTGGAAAGCTATCCTCTCTCCTTTCTTTTTTGGTGTATCACCGCTTTAGTGTAGGATTTGTTTTTCATGCACTCTCTCTCCTTGGTCCCTTGGAAAGTTAGATTAGGAAAAACATATTATTGTCTGCATTAGAGTAGATTGTGGCGGTAGTTTAGGAGCAAGAACGAACTTTCTTTGTAGGTCTCTCTCAAGTAGAAAGTCCCACAACTTGGAGATAGTACCCATGTTATCCTGTCATGCCATGATCGCAAGCACACACACTTGTGCAAATGATATGGTGTTGTGATTCGGTGATAACATTTACCTTGGTGATATCACAATTTGAGAAAACAAATATTTATGTAAATCTAAATAAATTTTCTTGATGTGGAAATGTTGAATGGATTCAACAAGTTACTGAATTATATTAACCGTGGTAGGTAAATAAAGGTACCATGATCAAAGAATGCTTATGGGAAAAAGGTATCTTGAACCTAAACCTCCCTTAATCCTAAGATTTCTTTCTTGTCATCACGTCAGATTCACCTATGTAGCAAGGGTAAAATTTTAAACTTTGAATAAACATTTGAAAAGTATAATATTAACATAAGAACAAGAGAATTAGGAACTTTGTATATATTTTTAAATATGACAAATAATTATGTAAGTTATGTGGATTTTCGTAAGGGATAAAGAGGCAACTTAAATGGTCGAACTGTAAGTTGAATGTGAAATTAATTTAAGAATTTTTAGGTGGAAAAAGTATAAAATTATCCTTGCATAATAATGTTCTTGGAATGTTAATTGTAACTAAGATGTAACCTTGGTAATGATGTGTTGTGGGTTCACCAATCCTTGGGTCCTGTTATCACTGAGTCATAGCACCCTATGGTTTTCACAAGTGTGTGTGCTTGAGCTCATAGTGTGATTGGATAACATGGGTACTATCTCCAAGTTTTGGGACTTGCTACTTGAGATAGACCTCCAGAGAAAGTTGTTTCTTGCTCCTAAACTACCTGCCACAATCTAGTCTAATGCAGGAAAAAATTATCTATCCTAGTCTAACTTTCCAGGGACTAGGGAGAGAGAGAGTGTGCATGAAAACAAAGCCTACAGTAAAGTGATGATACACCAAAAAAGAAGTAGATGATGATAGCTTTCAGTGTATGAAAATTGCAGTAAGATGTATACTAAAAGGGGATAACAGTTCTCCACAATCTAACAAATACATTCACAACAATATCCATACATGCACAATGATGATGAATCCCTACAAGATCATAAAATAGACACAATATGCTTGTAATGAAGACTGAAATGGTAAGAAGAGTGCAAACAAAAACACAACAGGGGAAGATACATCCACAAACTTATATTGATTGCTTCATGATATGCATAGTCCAATCTATTACAAAGTAAGGGCTTGAATCACCATGCAAGGAGTCCACTATAAGGGCATGCAACACATTGGCTTCACAAAGCAATTTTGATAGAGCTTTTCTACCAAAAACTTCCTCCTTTTACAATGAGCCCAACACTCCAATTTATAGAAATTTGAGAAGAGAGAGAGAGAGAGGAAAAATGGAAATCCTGAAATTTTTCCTCTCACCACTTGCAAGAGGTAGTAAATTAATTGAAATGAGGGTATGTTTCTTGAAAAATGCTCACCATGTTGTCCCATAACTTGCAGTAGTGAAAAATGTCAGTCCATGCTTCATTTAATGCACCCCTAACTACCAAATAGAACATTATTCTGAATTGGGTGCTTTTCCTATGAAATCACCATCAATACCTTGTCAAATCTTTGAATTTATTGATTTACGTGTGTTGGTCTTGGAGCTATGATTCCAATAGTACCAATCTTGTGTGATTTCATTGAGAAATGTAAAAGATATGGCATTCTGAGTGGAGTTAGTTGTTTTGGATTTGCCAGGAATTTCTGTCATTTGACGGGATTGGGTATTTAATTGACTGGAGCTAGATATGTTTCTTTAATTTTCATATATCTACCCTCATCAAAATCGGAGCTTTGGATCGAAAGTTATGGCATTTTTAAGTTTGGGAGTCGGGCGCGAGGCACGGAAGGGAAACAAAGGGAAGTCACATGCGAAGAGGGCGTGAGACACGATAGGGTACATGCGGACACATAGAAGGAAGATCTGGGACAACAAATTTTAAGGCATTTGCAAAAGGGAACACGAGGAGGGTACAAGGGGATAGAAAATAAGGTGTGCATGTGGGAAGAAGGGAAGAAAAGAGGGCACGCGGGAGGAAGGCGCAAAGGGGGAAAATGGAAGGGGAGTAGAATGCGAAGGAATAAAAAAGAAGGCGTGAAAGGGTGCACGGAAAGAATGTAACAAGGAAGCAAGGCACGTGGCAAGATGCAAGCACGCGAAAGGAAGGAAAATAGAATACATGTGTATAGGTGCGCACCCGGAAAAAAAAACGCATACTTATAAGAGACAAGTATAGAAGCGGGCATGAATATCCAATTGAGGAAGGGTACGATGTGGCAGAAAGAAAAAAGGGCACGTGGAAGAATTGCAAGGTGCAGGGAACATGCGAGATGGATTACAACCTATGCAAATTGACAAATGAGCAAGCCTATGGGCACATGACCTAAAATGTGAAGTATCGAGTCAGAATGAAAGTAAAAGTCATCCAAAAATCTAGGAGAGTTATTTGGATAACAGGTCCCTTCATTATGGTTGGGTCATTGCCATCATTCATTCATTAGGGAAAGTGTGGAATGGATAGGTATATGGTGTTGTCATGTGTCTATGTGAGTCGATGACATATGTAAGTGCCTTATGCGTTGTTTATTTTCCTATCTGGAGCCCTTATGGTGTGGTGTAGTAAGTAATGTTAGTAAAAAAATTTTATTTTGGTATTCTTACTATTGTATTTGTGTTTGTAAATTTTGGGCATTACGAAATAAAATAAAGAATTGCAAATAAATCATATTATTGCAAACTCACATCAAAACTTATGTGCATATATTTCTTCTTCTAGTTCTAGAGCTTCGACTCAATAAAATCTCTCTAAATGTGTTTGATATGAAAACAATTACAATTTCCTCTAATAAATAGATGGCTTCATCTAATAATAAAACACCCAACTCTTAAAAATTAAACTAAAAAGCATATGATTTTGTGCAATACAAAGCTTTTGATTTATTTATTTTATTAGATTTTCCTAAACTTAAGAACATCTAAAACTAAACTCAAAAATAAAATCATGTAAAAAACAAACCACTTTTTGCTTTTCTAATGATAAAATTACTCTTTTCTAACATTCCCCCTTAATTTTGACCTTCAAGCTTTTATTTTTTTGAGTTGAGCGTGCACTCCCATATCTAACATATTCCAGATCACAAACTCCCAAACAAGTTCTCAAATGCTCAAAACCTCATTTCCCAAATATTTCCTAAAGATATCAACAAACCTGGTCTTGATTTTGCAAAATTCAAGACAAATTTCCTTATTGTTAACCAACTCCCTGATGAGCTGATACCTTGTGTCTATGTGCTTGCTCCTCTTGTGGAAAACATGATATTTGGATAATGCTATTGTTTAATTGTTGTCACAAAAAATATTTGTAGCATCCTCTTGATTCTACCTCAAATCTTTTGACACTCTTCTCATCCAAATAACCTGACATGTTGCTTGTGTTTCTTCTACATACTTTGATTCTACTGAATATAGTGTGACTATGGGATGCTTCTTTGATTCTCATGAAACTACATATGTTTCAAAGTGAAAATCATATCTGGATGTGCTCTTTCTGTCATCAATAATTCTGGCACTATCACTGTCTATGTAACCAATGAGTTTGAACTCATCTGATGTTGAATATAAAATTCCATGATTCTTAGTTCCACATACATACCTCAAAATCATTTTTCAAGCTTGCCAATGTGAATCTTTTGGAGATTCCATGAACCTTGAGATGAGACTCACACCATACATAATATTCGGCCTTGTGGCCGTCAAATACATGAGACTTCTAACTAGTCTTTTGAACAATGTTAGATCTACAAATGATCCACTTTGTCATAACTTCAAACCTACTGCAATAGGTGTTGGCATTGGCTTGCAATTCAACATGTTAAATCTCTTCAAAACATCATTAGCATACCTTGCTTGTGAAATAAAAACTCCAGCTTCTGATTGTTGAACTTCTATGCCCAAAAAATAATGCATGAGGCCTAGATCTTTCATCTCAAATTATTTCTTCATAGCTGATTTCAATGAAATCTGTAGATATATTTCTTGTGATGATTAAATCATCCACATATAACCAAACAATTAACATTTTACCTTTCTCATTGATCTTGAAGTATAATTTAGGCTCATTGTTGCTCCTATTGAAACCATTCTATATCAAAGAAGAATCAATACCATTGTACTAAGCTCTAGGTGCTTGTTTGAGACCATGGTGTGCTTTATTCAACTCCGTATACCTTTCCTTCATGACCTTAAATCTCATAACCTTCAATCTCATAACCTTCTAGATGATTCATATAAACTTCTTCGTCAAAAAACCATTCAATATTTTTGATTTTACATCCATATGATAAATAGGACATTTTTTTGAGATACAATTGCTAAAATCATTCTTATCGTGACCAAACGTACTACAGGTGCAAACGTCTCATTGTAATCTACTCCATATTTCCGTGAAAAACCTATGGAAACCAAACTTGCTTCATGTTTTTGTACTTTACCATCAACATTATATTTGGTCTTATAGACCCACTTCATTCCTATCACATCATTTCCTTTTGGAAGATCTACCAATTCCCATGTCTGATTGTTCTCTATGGTGTCTATCTCATCATCCATGGCTTGAACCCAAACTTCATTTTCTATAGCCTCTTCAAATTATATTGGATCTGCAGCTTGAGAAAACAATGCAAAAATTGAAAAAGCATTAGTTGTATCAACATTAGAAATCTCACTAAGACTCCTTGTTTTCCGCTACAAAGAGCTATCTGATTATGGATTTTTTTGTATTGAAGGAGTAGCTTCTAGTGTTCTTTGTGGTTTCTGTTAGATGGTTGAAAATGAATGAAATATTAGAGATCTCCTAGATGTAGATGGAGGTGTAGCTTATGCTACAACTTGTGGTGCATGTCCAAGATTCAAAGAAGATACAATACCTTGTTGCTCTATGATTTCATCTTCCATATCATCATGAGGAATAGCTGTTGCTACACTGATTGTTTTCTCAATACTTCCATCCCATGCCTCATTTTCAACAAATTGTACATCTTTGTTGATTATGACCTTTTTGGTAACTAGATTGAACAACTTGTAAGCTTTTGTATTCTCTGAATATCCAAAAATATGCATTTTTCTCCTTTGTTGTCTAACTTCTTCCTTAGCTCATCAGGCACATGTGTGTATGCCACACAACCAAAAACTCTAAAATGAGAAACATTGTGTTTCCTCTTAGTCCAAGCTTGTTGAGGAACCATGTTTCAAACAATTTTCGTTGGACACTTATTTATGATGTAACAATAGTTTCTACTACTTCTGCCCAATACTCATTTGAAAGATGCTTTTCCTTCATCATAATTTTCACCAGATCTCCATGATGGTGTTATTATTTCTCTCTACCATATCATTCTATTGTGGTGTATACTTGGTAGTAAACTGCTTGTGTATACCATGATATTTGTAAAAATTCAGAAAATCATTGGAAACATACTCACCTCCTTTATCTGTCCTCAGAAATTTGATGTAGTACCCACTTTTATTTTCCACTAAAGCCTTGAACTATTGAAATATATCAAAAGCATATGATTTGTGTCTCAAAAATTACACCCATGTCTTCCTTGTATAGTCATCAATGAATGTCATAAAGTATGAAAAACCTCCAATAGAAGTTGTTTGCATCGGTCCACATAAATCTAAGTGAACAATTTCAAGTGGTGCACTTATTCTTCTTATTTTTCCAACTGGGAAAGATTCTTTGTGTTGCTTCCTAAAATACAACCTTCACAAACTCTATCTAGTTTCTAAATCAAAGGAAAACCTTTTACCATATTTTTTTGTGTAATAAATTCAAACCACCAAAGTTTAAATGACCAAACTTGAGATGCCATAGCCATGATTCATCTTTTTCAATTGATTAAAAAGATGATTCAATCTCCTTAGCTCCAAACTGATCTGTAGTATGAGCTCTGGATGTGGCTGGTATAATATTCAAAGGAAACATTTTGTTGCTTGTCATCTTCACTTTAGAAATCACCTGGTACTTGGAGCTTTATCCATGATCACACATTCGTTGTCTTCAATGTAAACTTTGTATCCCTTTTGTACCAATTGACCAATGCTCATAAGATTGTGCTTCAAACCTACAACATAATAAACATCCTGCATAATCTTCTTCTCCCCCTTTTTAGTTAGAATGTTGATTGTTCCTTTTCCTTTTACAGTCACTGTATTATTATTCCCAAGGGTAACTTCTATCTTTACTGACTCATCTAAATTAGAAAATAAATCTAAGTTACCTAACATGTGATTACTGCAACCAAAATCCAAATACCACACATCACTAGGACTCTCTTGGGATAGATTACACTCAATAGGTGATGCTTCGGAAATATTTTTGCATGCAATAAACATGGAGCTTGAAGTAGAGCTTCCAACCTGATTTTGATTCTGTTTGTTCTGATCATATTGCTTTTTCCTGCATTCAAAAGCACAGGCCCATATCTCTTGCAATAGTGACACTACACATGCGATTTATCTTGTCTCTAACCTGAAAAATGATTATGATTATGCTCTTGACTATGTCCTCTTCCACTTGAGTTTGATGGACTGCTGCTACGTCCTCTAGATGAACTTCTTTCTCTTCCACAATTTCTGATACATGTGATGAAAAATATTGATCTACAACTGCATGTGATCTATTCAACCTTTGTTCATGATTTATTAGTGATGCATACAACTCATCAATTGAAAATTGACTTAGATCCTTAGTTTCTTCAATAGCAACTACCAAAGGATCAAATTTTGTAGGAAAAATTCTAAGAAATTTTTCAATAATCCTTCTGTCCTCAATAGTTTCACCATGAGATTTGATTTGATTGACTAAACCAACTACAAAAGTAAAGAACGATTCTATGGAATTTGAATCTTTCATTGACATATTTTCAAAATCTCTACGAAGTAACTGTAGCTTGGCAATTTTTACTTTCTCTTTACCTTGATACACAACTTGGAGAGTTTCCCATGCAATTTGTGCTTTACTTGGTTGTTTCCACTCTAGGTAGGATGTTTTCATGCATGGCTTGATGAATGAAGAAAAGATATTTTCCGTCTTTCTTTCTTAATTACTTCAAAGTGTCTTTCTCTACCTATGAGAGTGTGTTATATGTTGCTGCATCTGCGGGCTCTGTGTACCCATTCTCTATGATTTCCCACACATCTTGAGATCTAAATAGTGCCTTCATGGTTAATGACCAATACTCATAATTCTTTCCTATAAATTGTGGTGTCTACAGATGGATATAGAAGCCATAACCTGTTTTCAATTAGAAACCTACTAAAAAATCCACGCTCTGATACCAATTTGTAGAAATTATAGACATAAAATAACAACTAACAGAAATAAAATAAAGAATTACAAATAAAATAGATTATTGCAAACTCAGATCAATACTTTTGTGCATATATTTCTTCTTCTAGTTATAGAGCTTCGGCTCAATACAATCTCTCTGAATGTGTTTGATATGAAAACACTTACAATTGCATCTAATAAATAGATGGCTTCATCTAACAATAAAACACCAAACTCTTAAAAATAGAACTAAAAAGCACATGCTTTTGTGCAATACAAAACTTTTGATTTATTTACTTTATTAGCTTTTCCTAAACTTAAGAACATCTAAAACTAAACTCAAAAATAAAAGCATGTAAAAACAAACTGCTTTTTTTCTTTTCTAGGTCCAAAATTACTCTTTTTCTAATAGCTTCCAACACCATACAATGGCACTTAAGTCCCAAAGAAATAAAAGTGATCTACCCATTGAAGGTGCCCACAAAAAGTCTCACATTTTAGGGTTTATGGAATTATATGCATAAAAAATCAGTTATAGATTTGAAATGACCATTCCTCGACCAAATCTACTTGAATAAAAATATTGTGTGAATAGGAAAATCAAATTAAAGCCCCGAATGAAAAAGGGTGTTTAGATGCAACTCCTATACTCATGGTTGCATTAAACTTAAATAAATGATCATGAATATTGAAGGATCTATAACTGAATGAAAAATTTTTACTATCGATTTGAGTCGACCATGTTTGTAATGAATTTTCAATATTGTTCTTGTCCAAATAATATGTGTGATCTATGCTCCACTTTTTCATCTGTGTGTGTTAGGAAATAAGAGATAAAATATGCGGAATAATCCCTCACAGAATCACAACAATAGAAACTAATATGTAGAAAATATTACAGATCTCAAATAAAAGTGCAAAATAAATAACACAACATAGAGAGACAAGATTTAATGTGGTTCACCCAATTTGGGCTACGTCCACCAAGAATCACTTGCTCATATTTTATTACAAGCCTCCACTCTCTCAATACAATACCCAGATCCATTTGGAGCTATGCTCAACAAACTCTATAGAATTCACACCCGAATTCAAAACACATCTGCAATACATATGCTTGTTTGTCTATCATATGCATAAGACCATATAAATAGACAATTTCTTAAGCAGTTTTATAAAACCGTGGGTATCAAAAACCATGGGAAAAACCCGTCCCATAAACCTATGGGTCAAAAATATCACCCATATGAGAAGAGCATGTTTCCCGATATGTTGGGTGCATTTTTTTGAGGCCAAAAAAATTTACGCCTAATTTTTTTTTTTTTTTGGGCCGTGCCCTTGAACCTCCTACTGTGGGCTGCCACCTGGACCCCCACTCGGGGCCCGGTCCGGCCCCCGAACCCCGATGAGGATACATGAAAAGTGTACAATACTCTTAGTGTACAGTCTTTAACACTTTCACACATGAAAACAGGCTCCACAACCTAACAAAGCAGTGTGTTGATCACGTCACACATGCGTTGTTAAACATGTGGACATAGATGATTTGTGTACTTTTAATTCCCATTTAAAAATGGATCCACACCACCTGCATCATTATCAAATATCGAGAGAGGAACCGTATGAAGGAAAAAGAGATAATATGAAATGTTGAATATTTTATACAATAAGGAGGAGGAGAATTTTTACATATGATCGAGAGTTAAAACTTACTCAATACTTACCTACCCTAAGCAATCGATTATAAAATTGACAAAAAAATGTAATATTATGCTAACATTGCCCCCTTATTACATAGTTTTTATAAAGGTACCCATTTATCATTATCTTCTTCTTTTTCAAATTCACCATCTTGTTAAGTCACAAAGTGTCCTTTCGACTTCATGTGTTGAGGATGTCGTCTAGATTTTTTTGAACTTATGCGATTAAATGTAATCTTGTTTGTCAAAATTATGGATGAAGAGGTGATCTCAACATGATCATGGAGTCTAACCTAAATGTTCGTAAGGGAGTTCATTCTCCTCTTATATGTTGGTGATTTTGCCAAAGTAGGTGACTACAAAATCTCTTCCATCGACCCAAATGACCTCACCATTCCCATTGAACTTGTCAAATACAAGATTTTTATCTTTTATTTCTTGAGAATAAGGACCCAATGTTTTGGTTCCTTGTCTATTTTAATGACCTCCTTCGAAAATGACATCTACAATGAAGTGTGTATTTAAGGTCCAGAAGAAGACATAGGGTATTATAAGAGTTTGGATATAAACAATTTGAGTGAGTTAAATACTACATCACTTTGTGTTTATCAATGGTTTTCCAATACATGACGCACATCCTCCAACAAAGATTTCTTTGATATTTTCTTCCTCTATGCACATGTAATGTAAAATATCATACTCATCATACATGAAAAGAGATTGCTCAATTCAATGACCTATTGGTGCTGGTGTTGGTTTACTCACATGATTCACAAAGGTTTGTCTAAATCTCTTATTGTGCAAGCTTAGAGTTCCACGTCCTCTATATCACTTTGGACATCCTTTCTAGGAGAGATTTGTGGGTTGTAGGTAGAATGAAATGTAATCGGATAGGATCCATGTTGATGCGAGATGTGATGCGGATGTCCTAGCTTTGTGCCTTGTGATGGAGCTATGTAGATGCAAGTGGTCTCTAAAGTAATAGATGGATGAAACTCTAGATGGATGATAGTAGTAACTAGTGCTAGGTCCCATTATGGTCTCATAACTTTATATTTATAGGGTTCTCTTGATCTAATTTCATAATTAACCACGAAATGGTTGACCACCAAAATGAAAATAAGAAGAAACGACTAGAAATATTCCAAAAAGTGGTGATAAAGTTCAAGAAGGATCAAGGCACTCATGTTGGGACCAGGGCTCCCATGGGCACTCCAGATTCGGCTAGGCACCCTAGTTTAGTCTAAAATAATGGAAAATGAACGAAGCAGTTGGGAATATGGATGTAAAAGTTCGGAAATGATGAAATAAAATAAAATAAGATGGCCAAAGGATGGGGGTTAATTAGTACTTTCTTCACTCAAGAACCTTCTAAATAGTAGTATGAAACTGAGATTAAATAGTATCTTAAGTGCATGATTTTTGGACTATAAATATTATGCTAACATTCCCACCTTATTACATTATTTTTACAAATGTACCTGTTATCCAGATAACTCTACTAGTTATTTGGGTAACTGGTATAAATATTCTGGCTCTCAAGTCCTCATTGAAGGTTACACGTGCTCAGGTTTAGTTGACACAACTCCTTGGTGGTAGCTTCCTTGCACCCATTCTTTTTCCTCAAGTGCCCTTGTGCGCTTTCCGTTCTCTCCATCACTTTTCCTTTCCATCTTTGTTCCACTCCTCCCTTGCACCCACCTTTTTCTCTTTCACTTTCTTCCTAGGAAACTTATTCACCCTCCTACATGCCTCGCACTTGCTTCATTGGCTAAGTCCCCGGCCCTCTCGCACATCGTGCCCATTACTTTGTAATAGTTGCACCTTGACCATTTGTTCTATGCTCACATGTTTTCCTCTTTTCCCCGCATGTCGCGCGTGAGCCTTCTACACCTTCCTTTGCACACCATTCCTTGCGCCCTCCTTTGTGTCTTTTTGTGCCAAGTATTTTGACATGCTTGAATTTACGCATACAACTGACCAAAGCATGCCAACAGGTGCCAAATCCTTGCAAAAAAAATCGAGTGGCACATGGCGTAAAATGAAAAATATTTACACATTGGCCATCATTTTAGCCATCCACAGCGTGCGCCACATGTCTTCCGATAGCCATATCTTTTGCTACAGACCTCAAATCGGCACGCGCTTGGACTTGTCAAAAATATTTTGACATCAACTACAGTGCGAAATTCAAATTCAAATTCTTGGTGGATTTGGTAGGTGAGAAATGGGAAAACGTCTTTCTGAGCATTGATGAGCAGATATGATTGCTCCAACCACCCGATTTTATATGATCCACCCTCCTTTCTTATTCATCACGACAAACAGGCTTGAAGTATATTTCACATATATCCGTGGATTTGCAGAAATTTAATAGTTCTTGTTGGTGGTTGTGTTTCAAATTCGGGTTTTCCCTCCTTCTTCCCTTCTTCCTCCATGGATTCATCTATAAATGTAAGAGCAAGGCTCATTTGTTATGTTGGACACTCTGGATCCTTACACATTTTGCTAAGGACTCCATATTTTCTATATTTTGAGTTACAGACCTCTAGATCTGGCTCTCACATGTGGATATCGGCCTCCTTCATCATTGTAATATTTCTAATCATTTCTAGGAGTAATAAAAGCATCGTTTTGTGACTATTCTCTTTCCTAATGTGTTTGCATTCCTCCTTCTTTCCTTTTCTTTTGCGTTGCGTGATCGTTGTGCTATTTCAGGTCCCTGTAGTTTCATATTTAGTTGTGTTCCATGAGAATGATATGGAGAATACGTGTTTTACTTTGCTACTCGTGCCTAACTTCCTTATTTGCATTTCCTTTCATTCTCACTCAAAGCAGATAGTGTTCATCCCTCTTTTTGGTGCTATCACCTTTTAGTGTAGTTTCCTTTTATGTTATCCTTCTATCCTTTGTCCCTTAGCATTATTAGCTTAGTTTCCCCTCTCAGCAATAAGAGTAGCATGAGCAATAGAAATATATAGAGGAATCGGCCTTCTCCAGAGAGATTCGTCCCAAGCGCGCAAGGTCCCATAACTTGGGGACGGTTCCATTGTGGTATCAAAATCCTTGGCTCTTCCGAGATCCAAGACGCGGTGCACGTTTGAGAAACCAATAATACCCTCATAAAATCATATTCTTTTTAACATTCACCATCTTGTTGCATCACGATGTGTCCTTTTAGCTTCATGTGTTGAGGACGTTATGTCTGGAATTTTGAACTTTTTTGACTAGATGTGCTCTCATTTTTTGAAATGGCATATGAAGAGATGATCTCGGCATGTTTGTGAAGTGAGACCTAGATGTTTCTAAGGGTGTTTGATCTCACATTTATCACCTTCCTCGTATCTTCTATAAGCTTAGCATGAATCTTCTCCATCTAAACATCGAACATGAGTTCGTTACTTATGTGCTTAAATTGTAATATTTGGAGACTTCTAAGCAACACATAGTAGATATCAATGCTCTCATGGGATTGAATTCAGTTCCCTCAAATGTTGCATGTCTATATGGTTTCTTGCAATGTTTCTAACATCTCTAGGAACTATTTTCATGCTCCTATATTGTTGCACATGATCATAGGTTGGTTGTTCGTGTTCTTCGCGTATAGCTTAATAGTATATTTGAAGAAAAATGTTGGGGTTTGAAATTTTGTGGTTCCTATTGATTTAAAAAATTTCCACACCTCTCCCGATTTTTTGTAGATTGTGCACTAATGTATTCCTTTTCTAGCCGTTAGTTTCTTAGAGGCATATGCTACAATCCTTAGGTCATCGCTCAAGGTTGTTCCACTAATGTTTGGACGTTACTTATTTTCCTCTATTAGTCACCACTACGATCCTTGCCACGCAGTCAACCAAGTCTCTATGCTCCATGCTTCATCATAAAAGAACAACAAAATGCCAATCCAAATGAACAAATGAAGGTTCTAATCTTACATGTTGGTGCTTGTGCCAAAGTAGGTGACTACACAAATCTCTTCCATCCGAACCAAATGACCTCATCATTCCTATTGACATTTTCAAATAAAATTTTGTTGTCTTTAATTTCTTACGAATAAGGACCCAATGTTGTAAGTTCCTTTTCTATTTGAATGACCTCCTTCGAAAAAGGGTAAGTGCGCCAAGTTGGGAGGCCAAAAGGGGGACTTAAGTGGACGCATTTTTCTGAAAAAGAAAACTTCAACTTGTATGAGTTTTTTGAAATAGTTACACTCAAAATTGGAAGATGTTGTAGAAATATGAATCGTAGAATTTTGACTCTAGTTTTTAAGCTACTATATTTTATTGAAAATGAATAAGTTTAAGTGGGTCAAATAGCTAAAATACCAACAGATGCTCCTATTTTTGTTGAAAAACATAATAGAGTGACTTTCGTGCCCCCACCATTTTTTGAGCACCATTTAGTATTTTTCAAAACCCTTTGGTAGAAAGATAGCTAGGAGCATCTAGTTTGGGCTCCATTTTTTAAAGATTTTTTTAGCTAATATTTTTTTATTTATGATTTTTCTAGTACAGAAATTTTATGTTTTGAAAAATAACGGAGCTTCTACCGTGCCCCCCCTTAACTACCTCAAAAAATATCAAAAATTAGTTTTTTTTTAATATGTATGGAATTATGCCTAGTTTGGGCTAGTATATTTTTTTTTTAAATTTCGATCAACCAAAACAAATATAGACATATTTACACTTCAAAAAATAGCTATAAACAAGTATAGTTGAAAATAAATAATATGGAAACCTTATATTAGTCAGAAAATTTGAAAAATTATATTTTTAGAAAGAAGAAACTCTTCTCTACGTCATGGTATAATTTTTTTAAAATGTATTGATTATTTTATTTTGATTTATCATAGAGGAAGTGGAATTTTTACATTTTCTTGCAAAAACACGTTGTTTGTTGTGTTTGTGATAAGTTCATGCCTCGTGGCTTGGGATCCAAACTGGATCCCAAGCTTTGAGGCATGGCTTGAAAAAGAGAAAATATAAAAATGCTTACGCATTATAATGCATACGTATTATAACACGTACACATTATAACGCATATGCTTTTTTCTTTGTTTTATATATTGTGCCCCCAACGTCCCTTTCATCTCTTTCACAGAATTCTACAAACATTCTGTTTTGTCTTAAATTTTCTCTACATTCTTGCACGATTTATTAGGAGTTCATTTTGTCCCCTACCCCACTAGTTGATTTTTTCTAATCATGGGCAATAAACGTCGAGCTAAGGACAAGAGGAAGGTCAAGAATAAGACACCGAGCAATTGGAGGAGAAGATAATAAATAAATTGAATGGAATTCAAAAACTTTGAGTAGGGCAAGGTACATCCGCTATATTAAATGTAGCTAATGTATTAGAAAATGGGGATGAAATATATAATGAAAATGTAGATAATAATGATTTTGCATTGAATAATGATTTTATAATGAATACCGATATTGAATTGAATGATAATGTTGGCATGGATGAAGAAATTAATATGAATCCAATTGTTGAACCCTTACGAGAATCCAAATGTTAACCTCAAAATTTGTATGAAAACACTAAATGAAGAAAGCAACCTTGTAAACGAATATTCACCTCTAAGAACACCTCCTTCCATTTTACGAAGAAAACCAATTCACTTAATTGAAATTGATGAAAACATTATAAAACCAATGCCTAACAAAATGTCCGAAAGAAATGAGAGAGGAAAAGCTAGTGGAATTTGGGTGAATTACTTTGAGAATTTAAATGACACACAAAAATGTCAATTATTTGTTTCATTGATGAAATTAATTAAGATGAGACCTATAATGAAGACCCTAGGGTTAAAAACATCTAATGTTGTTGATCAAAATACATCAATTGTTGAAAACATACATAAAGCATACAAAAATGTAGGTGGCAAAAGACGTACTCAAAGAGAATAATGCTACATGGCCTGCACTTACTAATTGTATAGTAAGTGATAAAACAGTTAATAAACGCTTGATTAGAAAAATAAGCAATGATTTGAAGCTAAACAAAAAAATACTAATGAAAGCAATAGAGAGACGTAAACATCTTGAGTTAGTCAATAACACTGACTATTGGGATTTCTCTAGTAGACTTCCATGAAAAGACAAGAATAAATCTGATATTCTAAAAGAATTAATTGTAAAATTTTGAAATGAGAACATAAGGGTGTCACCGAATAGAAGAGATACAATAAAAAGAAGAATAGGTTCTCATAATCGTGAATCGTGTGCAAAACATTTCTTAGATATGACTCAAACAGAATTGTTCTCTAAGTTTAAGAATGAAAATTCATAAATTAACATTAGCCAAAGATTATTTGAAATGAGCAAACCCTTTTATGTGAAAATCAATCACTCGTGTACCACTTGTTGTTGCAGGTATCATGTTGAATTTTCAATGCATTATGATGTTTTTTGTCAAATACGTCATGTTTTGCATCTTTGAGATCATGTTGCGGAGTGTGGAATAAATGACCCACAAAAATCTTCAAGGGAATTTATTCCGACAATAGTTTGTGAAAAATCAACAAGACAATTTTTTATGACAAAGCATGTTTGGATGGAGCGTGCAATGTATGCGATGGCTTGCCAAATCTGAAAAGTTTTATCCATGAGGAGAGTACATATTCAATAGGAAAAGAATTGGTTGATTTCACCAAATATAAATCGGTGGCATATCAATCAAAAGATGGAAAAGAATCTAAGAGGTGTGAGCTTGTTAGAAAATAATTACCTGTATTAGAATATATGGTCAAATTTAGAGAGGAATTTTTTTATGAGTATGCAAGGCACACACATAGAGCTCGATGGTTGAATGAACAATTTAAGTTAAGAAAGGACACATTCCCACTTGGTATTATTGTTTCAGTAGTTGACTTCACAAAGAATTACACATTGCAGCCACAAATGGAGGTTCAGTCTCAATATTATAACTCAATGCAATTTTCTATTTTCGTGCATATAACATTCATGCACTCTCCTGAAAGCACTGAGAAAGATAAAAAATATTAAGAGAGTATCATTTCTACATCAGTGATGATAGGAAAAATTCTACACAATATGTACAAGGGTGTTTCCAGGTGCTTTTTGTGAACTTGAATGAGAGGAACATTAGTTTCGATCAACATTACATTTGGTCGACAACCGCACATCACAATTCAAAAATGCACTGAGATGTTTTATTGGCTAAGCAGGATGCACAAAGAAACAAATATACAACATATACTCGGAGTTTTACTTGAGACAAGGCATGGCAAAGGAGAGCATGATGGTGCGGGAGAATGTGTGAAAAGAGCACTTGCAAGAGAAGAGTTAAAGTTCAAGGATTGTGCTAAATTTACGTAGATGCAAAAAAATGTTGATTGGTGTGTTAAGAATATGGGCCATAAATCTCAAGAGATATCAACGGTTCATAGATATTTTTGGTTGATAGAGGAACAACATCTATTAAACTTTGAAGATTGTATGAAAGTTACAGGATCAAGTGATATGCACTCATTCTGCAATTCGATGCAAATGCTTGGACTATTTATACTAGGTGCATGACATGTTTTTGTATATCATGCATTGATTTTTCATGGAATGAATGTGATCCAAAGTAGTGGTTGGATGAATGGACTTGTGGACCTCTAATTTCACTCGACACACATCAAGTTCCATGAGCATTATAACTTGTATGGTCTTTAGATCAAATGACAACATCACCTAACTTTGATTTAGATTTATAAATTATTAAATGGTTAACTCTTAATGTATTTTTAAATTGACTAAACAATTTTACTTTTGGATACATAGGGAACATTTTTGTAGTTATTGCAATGAAATTTAATGAAGAGGGAACATACTATTTCTTATCTTGTTGTGTAGAGGGGAAAAAATTGACTTCCACAGTCATTGATGGTGAAGACCATGAGTATCCCACTAGATCAGTGGTAGTCACTGGAACTTGGCTTTGATGATATCCTATAAAAAAATAAAACATTTGGTTGTTTGAATACTATGAAGTACATCGGAAGATACTTCACTATTCACATTTGGTCCTTGCAAAAAATATTAAATTCATCAAATATCAAGGTCGACCATCAAACAAGAATCTGTGGAAGGTTCGTGAATCAGATCATGAAGCAATTCTTACTACTGTCAAGAATAGAGTTGATCCTTGTGGTTCATTGGATTGAATTTACAAAGGTGTGTTCTTCATGAATTTAATTTGAATATTTACTTAAATGATTTTGTTTAAATCTTGTATGATTTAAAATTCTATTTAATTGCTTACTAACATGTTTATGTAGGTTAGTGGTGCCAAAAATTCCACCTTCATGTGGTTGGCACTGTCAGTAGAGAATTTATTATTCTCGAAGCCAAGTGAAGCTAAGAGAAATTAAATATTAGAAAGGAACAAAAAATAGAAATTCTCATTTCACCACCTATATTGTAAAAATATCTTATTAAAATTCTCATTTCACCACCTATATTGTATGAACCATCTATATTATTTAGTTGATCGGAAATGACAACCTTACACTAAATCATTCTAAATGGATATGGATAAAACCAAAATAGGATTTCATAGAGGGACCCGACATGGAGGTCTCGGATCTGACAAGATGTCTCTAGGTGCCATGGAGTATGAGAAATCACCCATCGAAGATATGACATGTTTGGGCCTCAGGGATCTTAAGGGACTACACACTGAAAAGGTAGCTTGAAATCATGGGGATCATAAGGAACCAAATGAAGCCTCCACTAGCATTCACCAAGCCACCTCGACGTGTTAGCATAGTTGGTTCGGTGCCACGAGCTTTCGTTTGCAAACTACAGCATCTAGAAGCCCTACACTAACTCACACACCGCACTATTTCACGCATTTGCAAACAATAGGGCAGTGAGTGAACTGAATGGAGATGAATAAAACCATGATAGTATTTCGTAGAGGACCCCAACGTGGAGGTCTCGGATCTAACGAGACATCTCAAGGTGCCACGAAGTCTGCGAAATCACCTATCGAAGATATGGCATGTTTAGGCCTCGGGGATCTTAAATATCCATGTACATGGCACCTAGAGACGTCTCATCAAATCCAAGACCTCAATGTTGGGGCCCTATGAAATCCTCTCACGGTTTTCTCCATCTCCATTTGGTTCTCTCGTTGTCCTATTGTTTGCAAAGGCGCAAAATACTGGAGTCTAAGTCAGTGTAGGGTTGTTAGATGTTGTAGTTTACAAACGGAAGCTCGTGGGACCGAACCAACTACGCCAACACATTGGGGTGTCCAGGTGAACAATAGTGGAGGATTCATTTTGGTTCCCTAGGCTCCCCATGCTTTCCGGCTACCTCGTCCAGGCATAGTCCCTTAAGATCCTTGAGGCCAAAACATGTTATATCTTCAACGGGTGATTTCTTGGACTCTATGGCACCTAGAGACATCTCATTAGATCTGAGTCCTCTGCGTGTTGGGGCCCTCTATGAAATCCTTTCACATTTTTCTCCATCTCCATTTGGTTCTCTCACTATCCTATTGTTTACAAATGCGTGAAATAGTGCGATGCAGTCGGTGTAAGGATGTCGGACATTATAGTTTGCAAACAAAAGCTTGTGGGACCGAACCAACTACTCCAAAACATCGAGGTGGCCTCGTGAATGCTAGTGGAGGATTTTTTTTGTTCCCTACGCTCCTCGTGCTTTCCGGCTACCTTGTTCGGGCGTAGTCCCTTAAGAGCCCTGAGACCAAAACATGTTATATCTTCACCAGGTGATTTATCAAACTTCCCGCGTCAGATCCAAGACCTCCACGTTTAATCCCTCTACGAAATCCTCTCAAAGTTTTTTCCATATCCATTCGGTTCTCTCATTGTCTTATTGTTTGCAAAGGTGCAAAATACTAGAGTTTGAGTCAGTATACGGTTGCCAGACATTGTAGTTTTCAAACAGAAGCTCGTGGGACCTAACCAACAATGCCAACATGTCGAGGTGGCCTGGTCAATTCTAGTTGAGGATTTTTTTTTGTTCCCTACGCCCCCGTTCTTTCAGGCTACCTCATCTAGGCATTGTCCCTTAAGAGCCCTAAGGCCAAAACACACTATGTCTTAGACGGGAGATTTCTTGGACTCCATGGCACCTAGAGATGTCTTGTCAGATCTGAGACCTCCAAGTTGGTGGCCTCTACAAAATTCTCTCATGGTTTTCTCCATTTTCATTTGGTTCTCTCACTTGTCCTATTGTTAGAAAAGGCACAAAATACCGTAGTCCGAGTCAGTCGGTGTATGACTACTAGAGGTGAGTTTGCAAACAGAAGCTTGTGGGACCGAACCAACTACGCAAACACATCGGGGTGGCCAGGTGAATGCTAGTCAAGGATTATTTTTGGTTCCTTATGCTCCCCATGCTTTCGGGCTACCTCGTCCGGCATAGTCCCTTAAGATACCCGAGGCCCAAACATGCCATATCTTTGACGGGTGATTTCTTGGACTTTGTGGCACCTAGAGATGTCTTGTTAGATCCAAGACCTCTAAGTTGGGTCCCTTTACAAAATTATCTTGCAGTTTTCTCCATCTTCATTTGGTTCTCTCTTTTTCTATTGTTTGCAAAAAGGTGTGAAATAGTGTAGTCGAGTAAGTGTAGGAATGCTAGAGGTTGTAGTTTGCAAACGGAAGCACGTGGGACTGAAACAACTACGCCAACATGTCATGGTGGCCTCGGTGAACATTTGTGGAGTCTTCATTTTGGTTCCCTACGCTCCCCGTGCTTTCAGGCTACCTCGTCGAGGCGTAGTCCCTTAAGAGCTTTGAGGCCCAAACACGTCATATCTTCGACGGGTGATTTCTTAGACTCCATGGCACGTAGAGACGTCTCATCTGATCCGAGACCTTCATGTTAGGGCCCTCTACAAAATCCTATCCCAGTTTTATCCATATCCATTTGGTTGTTTCATTGTCCTATTGTTTGCAAAGGTGTGAAATAGTGTAGTTTGAGTCAGTGTAGGGTTGTCAGATGCTGTAGTTTACAAATGGAAGCTCGTGGAACCAAACCAACTATGCCAACACGTCGGGGTGGCCAGGTGAATGCTAGTGGAGGCTTCATTTTGGTTCCCTACACTCCCCGTGCTTTTGGGATAATTCGTCCAAGGCGTAGTCCCTTAAGAGCCATCAATGACTAGATTGGCTTAAAAATGAATTTGATAGGGGTATGTCTAAGAACAAATGGGAGTTATCAATTGCCTAGTAAATCTTTCTTATTTAGTTTTGGATGGGAGTCAGCTGGCCTACGATTTAGTGACCTTCCATTCATTGATAATTTATGCTATGATAAACCTATGGATGCTTTCAAAAGTTCCTTCAAAAGGATAGGGGTAGTCATCAAGCCTAGTGAAGGGTGTGATGTGATTTCCAAATAACTTTAAATGCCTACTGATTTTAAGTTAATAACACAAATTGACAGGATAGAAAATCAAGAATCATTGAGTGTCCGAATCGAATGAAATTACATCAGGAGACATTCTCAAGCATTAGAGTAATATATATGGAGAGACATTCTCAAAATATCAACGGATGAAAGGCATCAAATTGTGATGACTCTTGGGTGTTTTAACAGGGAAGAAGACTATGAAGCATAGAATAATGTAGTAAGTTCATGATAAGATAGGAACCAAGACAAAGAGACCATGAGCAAGAAGAACTGCAAGTAAAGTAAATACACATATACACATTGATAAATTGAATGAATAATTACTCGATTAGGTAACTCTTTATGTACATACATTATATAAATAAATGATAGTAGATGTACATCACCAATAAATGAAAAAATAATCCATAATGTCTTAAATATTGTCAAGTGCACATCATATTAGTTTCATGTGAAAATAATCTCGAAATGTAAGGTCTCATACAAAAATTGTCAAGTTCCAAATAGTATTTTTATGTGTATAATAAATTTGAAATGCCCAAATAGGTCATATACCATCAAGTTTAAATGCCATATAGGCGTACATACAATGCCATGCACATAGGCATACAAAAACAATGTCATGTAAGACATATATATTTCCTACTCATCAAAATCTATCCCTCTCTTGGCCTTGCTTGAAGAAGGCCCTTGCTTAGATGAAGATGGAGATCCATGAGATGACTTTGGATCTTCCGAGCCCATGCTTCGAGTCCTCTTTAGCTGAATAATCACCTATAGATGAGCCTCGTAAATGCAAACAATGTTTTTTTGTCAAAACTAAATTTAAATATGTTTTCAACATGTATTTAATACCATGATAGAATGAAAGTATTTACATAAATACACAAACTTACCGCAAGTTTTCGATCACGCCGAATTTACATCTCACGCTCAGATGAGTCATTGGGAGTTCTGCAGATGCAACGGGGGTACGAAGATGACAAGATGGAGGAGTCCGTGCCCTCGAAGTCAAAATGGAGGGGGTTGAAGTTCCCTACATACACATAAGATCATAAAATCTAACATCGAATTAGAAAACATAGAACTAAGTACTTGTATGTACATAATGACAATATTTTAAGTAATTTTATCAATATAGAACTATTTTTTTACCTTGCTTACTCGCTGTGAATCAAATGAACAGGTTGTTACCTATCGTAAGTAAATCCTTCATAAACACATTGAAGGACATTATTAACATAATTTAATAATTCTAGAATGAAAGACATTACTAACATGTCATTTAACATAATATGAATTACACAAGAAATTTAACAAAATTTACGTGTTGTTTGAATACCTCAGTGAGGTTCTGCGCAGATGAAATCACATTGGCCACACCTTTATCTACTTGTCGTAGAGATGGTGGGGTGTGTAGTGAAGTCGACATATTTATCAAACATGTATATCATGTGAGTTAGATGGAAATACAAGAACATGCATATATTTGACCTCAAAACTTATATATATATATAGACACACATGTATGTGAAAATTTTACATAATTAACATTCTAAATTACCTCTGTGAATGTATGTGTATGCATGGTGCTCGCCGCCTGTGGTCGGGATGAAGATGCACCTCCCACGTGTTGTAATATCAATGCATATACATGTACAAATACAATTATTTCAAAAATTTAACATATATAAGTAAATCAAGTACTCCAAAATTTTTGTAACACACATAAAAAAACATAAAAAAATTACCTGCGAAGGTGACGCCGATGAATGTAATGCAAATGTCTCACTCAAAAGGAAATATGACATAGTAACATTATCATGTGCACCCCTAGCACCGGGTGCATCAAAATTAGTACGAATGAAAGTATCACCCTCCTCAAGCCCCAAACATATGCTACCACATGACGAGAAAATATGTGGCCTCATGCTAGTACTCCCGAGGAAATACAATGTGTACCTCCGAACCATCTCGCTCAAAATCTCCATCATATGTCGAACAAGGGTCGCAAATAGCCCCTGAAGCGTGTGGAGTGTATCAATCTCTCTTGTCTCCTTCACCGCTTGAGGGACAATCTAAGGGTGAGGGGACTTCTCTGCACGTGCAGGGAATCTACCTTCTGAATAGGTGCACATTGTGCACCGGTCAATCCTACACAGATCCTTTTCTTTGCCCCGAAATCTCGAAAATAAAAATAATTTGGGATCTCGTTGAGGATAAACTCACAATAGACTTTCCTCAAAAATTATAATGGCACCTTGTTATTACAAGGTGGAAAATAAAAAACCATCCACCATCGGTCCCAAAAATTAACTTAAATCAAATTATTATTGCACCAATGGATGGGAAACCATTTACATGACAATAACATAACAAGAAAATTAGTGCGGGGGTTCGTGAATAAGGCGCATATGAGGTATTTTGAAATTTATTTTGTCTTTACATCCACATATGACAATTTGTTGAAATAATAAACCTTACAACCCTCTCTCGTAAGTTTTCCAACAATCAATTTTCCCGTTGCCACATCAATTTGAACAAGTAATGCCTCCATTGTGTTTTGCAAGAGAGGTGCGGTGGTGGTTTGTAGATTGTGAATCCCTCATTGTTTTGATTAAATCCTTAATTTCAATTTTACTTTCAAATATGTGGGTTGTTAAATCTTCTTGACTACCCGAGGGATGTTTAGAAATTATGGGTGTGTCGGGAGGGATAACAAGAACAACATGGTTTGCTTGTGGTTGATTCCCTCAACCTCTAACTCGTAACAATAAAAAATATGTATTAAATTCAAATTTTAATCTATAATTATCATATTTCAATGCATTTTTGAGTAAATAATTGTGTTTACCTCTTCTTCGTGGTGCCATTGTCGATTCAGATCTTCCCGGTGATCCATAAATGATCCTTTGAGCTTGAGATCCATTTGAATGAAAAAACATGAGGGCACGGTTAAGCTCTAAAACTTGCATTTGAGGGAGATAAAATGATAGAGTCTTGGGCCACTTTTTTGTTTATAGTAGGCATAATGCGTGCGCGTTATGTAACATGTACGTGTTATGCTTTGGTAAATCCCAAACCTGACAATTGAAAATGTGATCGCGTTATAATAGAACGTGTACATGTTTTGTTTTTTTCGGATTCTTGTCCGATTTTTTGCCCCCAACTTCGTGCACTTACCCAAAAGCGGCATGTGCCATCAAACGTGTATTTCTAGTCCAGAAGAAGATAGAGGGCATTATAAGAGTCTAGATCAAAAAAATTTGAGAGAGTATGTTCTTTTCCTTTATGCACAGGTGACGTCGGTGGTTATACTCAACATCTAGGAAAATAGATTGATCAATTCAACTATGTGTTGAACATGATGGTGTAGGTTTCCTCACACGATTCACATAGGTCTTTGTAAAGATCTTGTTATGCACAGCTTATATTTCAACGTCCTCAAGATCACTTGAAATCCTTTTCAGCTCTCCACTTGGATCTTTGAGAGATTTGTAGGTCGCGGGTGGATTGTAATGTAACAACATAGGACCACATAGGTCAAAGAATCCTGCAAGCTTCCATTCTCTAGATTTATCTTCATCCCATGTATACTCCAACAATGTCCGCGTTGATACCACTGAAGGTGAAGGATAAATGCAGAAATGTTGAATATATTATATAATGAGGAGGAGAATTTATACAGACTACCGATGGTTACAACTAACTTAATACCTATCTATGTGGAGCCAAAACTCCATACCTACCTATGTGGAGGCAAGTGATTATAAAACCAACAAGACAATGTAATATTATGCTAACACCCTCAATCCAACTTGGACGTCTTCGACATAAATATATCATCACTACTTTGTAACAATGTATTCAAAATACGTATTGTTATGTTATTTTGTAACAATGTATTTGAAATGCGTATTGTTATGTTCTATTGAGGAGGAGAATTTATATAGATTAACGATCATTACAACTAACTTAATACCTACCTATGTGGAGCCAAAAATGCATACCTATCTATGTGGAGTTAACTCGATTATAAAACCAACAAGTCAATGTAATATTATGCTAACAACCTAAATCCAACTTGGAACGTCTTCGACATAAATATATCATCACTATTTTTTAACAATGTATTCAAAATACATATTGTTACTTTATTTTCTAAAAATGTATTCCAAATACATATTGTTATGTTATATTGAGGAGGATAATTTATCTGATTACCGATGGTTACAACTAACTTAATACCTACCTACGTGGAGCCAAAACTGTGTACCTATCTATGTGGAGGTAACTAATTATAAAACCAACAAAAAAATATAATATTAAGCCAATACCACGAATCCAACTTGGAACGTCTTGACATAAATATATCATCACTATTTTTTAACAATGTATTCAAAATACGTATTGTGGCGTTATTTTGTAACTATTTTATAACAATATGTATTCAAAATACGTATTTTTACTGATTCTCGCTTGATTTCATATCCGCATGGAGAGTTCTTCATTTATACGGATGCTTCCTTGGCAGGATTAGGAGGTGTATTGATGTAGGAGGGTCGTGTGGTTGCCTTTGAGTCTTGCAAAATCAAATATCATGAGCTCAATTATCTGACTCATGACCTTGAGCTTGCATCAGTTGTGCATGCTTTGGTTTGATGGAGACATTTCCTTCTTGGCAGGAGGTTTATTCTTAGGACAGATCACTTGAGTCTTCGTCACCTCTTCACGCAACCCAATCTCAACGCTTGTCAGCGGCATTGGATGGAGTTGTTATGCAAGTACGACATGGAGATAGAGCATGTGAAGGGAAGGAGAATGTTGTTTCTGACACTCTGAGTAGATGGAGACATTTGGTTATGGCTACAACATTGGGTACAAATTTACAGAGTAGGATTTTGTAGCAACTTCCTCATAACAGTTTCTACCTTGTAGCTAGAGCAGATATTGAGTCTCAGAGACCCCTTGAGGGGAAGTTTGATGAATTTTCAGTAGAGTCAGATAGAATTCTCAGGCATAGAGGCCAGATCTATGTACCTAGGGATGGAGGTTTGAGACAGAATATTTTGGCAGAGGCTCATTGTGCATCTTATTCAGCCCATCTAGAGGTGAAGAAGAAGCACACCACCTTTAGACAGTTTTACCATTGGAGAGGTCTTCAGAGAGATGTAGCTTAGTTTGTGTCACATTTTTTAGAGTGTTAGAGGGTGAAAGCCAAGCATTAGCATCCAGCTGGCCTTCTTTACCCAAATGCTATACCAGAGTGGAAGTGGGACACAATCTCCATGGATTTCATAGTAAGGATACCGACGAGAGACCACCATGATGGCATCATGGTCACAAGTGGATAGATTGATGAAATTTTATCATTTTTCTCTAGTGAAGATCACCTATACAAGTAATGCGTAATGAGAGTGTACTTGGATGAGATTGTTAGACTACACGGGATATTGTGGAAGATCATTTGTGATCGTGATCCCTTATACACATCACACATCTAGACTACCATGTAGTAGGCCCTTGGGACTAGCATCAAATTGTAACAACCTATCATCGGATAGAGGGTGAATCAAATTTTAGAGGACATGTTTCAGATGTATGTCATGGATCATTAGTCGAAGTGAGATGACTACTTGTATTTGGTGGAGTTTTCCTACAACAACAGTTTTCAGATTTCTATTGGGATGACACCTTTTTAGGCACTTTATGGTAGGGAGTGCAGGACACCTTTGAGTTGGGGTAAACTTGAGCACAAAGTATTTATTGGCCCATCTTTGTTATTGGACATGGAACAGTAGGTTGTTTTGATCTGATAGAGGTTACAGGAGGCACATGACATGAAGAAGAAGTATGTAGATCAAAGTAGAGTTGACCATATTTATGAGATGGGCATGAATGTATTTATTTTTTCGGCCTCATAAGAGTCCTATCTATTACGAGAAAAGACTCTAAGTTGTCTCATAGATTCTTGGGTCCTTTCGAGATCTGGACCGTGTTGGTGCTTAAAATAGTCTTGCCCCAATTTTCCTTTAAAAATCTATCGATTTACGGCTTCTGTCACTTTATTTTTCCTCGTGTTGTGCCTGGTTAATCTTTGTTGCCATTTTTAATCTGTTCTGGGTCATAGATCACTTATGGGTCCATTGTTTGCTCCTTGTTTCTTTGTTCCTCTAGAAAAGGTCTGTAATTTGGGTCTCTTGTTCTCTGTTCATCTAAAAACTTGGGTTCTCCAATGTTTTCCATTCTCCACGGTCAAAATTTGTTTTCCTTGTCATTTCTACCCTAAATACTTGAAGAAAAATGAATGGATGTGTCTCTGATGGACATATTTGAGCCTTGTAACATTTCTAAATTCTCTGTCCTTGGAGAAATTTTCATTTTCAGGCTCAAATGATCATTTTTCTATATTTTACAATTTGACGGGTGTTTCTCCCAATCAAATTTACATCCTTGCATCGACAGGGGACATGGCACCTTTTGGTTAGATGCGGCTCGGCTGGGTACTTCAAAATTTCTATGAATCACCTCAACTTAAAATGTGTCCACATGGAGGAATGGCACTCGTTTGAAGATATAATTTTTGGTTTGGCCTTGGAATAGCGCCGGGAGGACACGTGGAGGTTTCCACTGCTTTTCCTAGACTTAGATAAATTTTATGCAGCTAAAATAGTTTGGCGGAGAACAGGGACATGTGGTGAGCCTACGCTCACTTAGAGTCTTTTAAAGAAGCACCAGGAGGACACTTGGAGGCCTCTGCTCACTTTGCATTTTGCTTGGACTTTTCAACGGCCAAAGGAGACCCCTCGAAGCATGACACTTGGTGCCTTCCGCTGAGCTTCGAGCCTTCAAACAAATTTTTCAAGCTAGGACATGTGGCGAGCCCGTGCTCATTCAAGGTCTCAACTTTTGGGGACCATCTCAAGGTGCGCCATAGTGACACGTGGCAGTTTGACAAGTCAAAAGGAGCGGGAAGCAGACCATCAGAGGTAACTTAGAATTTTTTTCTCTCATGCTCAACAGTGTTAAGATATCAAAAATAGCCCACAGGCCCGATGGAAGAAAGGTCAAAGCTTTCTCCAGTCAACATTGGAGGTGCGGGCCTTCTGAGGAAATTTGGAAAATTTTCCCTTTGTGGGAAAAAGAGTTAAAAGTAAAAAGGAAGCGTGGTTCCATTGGGACCCACATTGGAAACTTGAAGCGGAAGGGCGGAGCTATGGGGAAAACTTGGAAAATTTTCCTTTTTCCAAAAAAAGGGTCAAATGGTAAAATTTATCCATGGTTCCTTTGGGACCCACCTCAAGACATGTGTCAGGATCATTTCTCGAGGGTGGAGATGTGGAAAAAAATGTGAAATTTTTCCATTTTTCCAAAAGTTGTAAAAAGTCAGAGGAAACCCCGGGTTTGTTTTTAAGTTTGAATCTTCCACGTGGACGGCCCAAATTCAAAGTAAAGATCAACGGCATGACTAAGAGTCTGAATCTAATTTTCCCCCCATTTTTACTGAAACATGACTGGAAGTGTGAGTCTTCATGATTTCTTGGTATCTCCTACATGCCAGCAGAGAGGGGAGTTAATGTTGATATCTGAGTTTGGTGGGGAGATCTGGAAGATGTCTTTTGTCATTAAAATGATCTCGAATATTGTGCTCGATCAAATTTTGTTTTTCTTCTCCCAAGCATGTAAGGAGCCAGATTTGAAGATTAGGGGTGGAAGTGGTTGGTGAATTGAAGAAAGAGTGATCTACCAGAGGAAGGAGTTGAATGCGGGAGATATTCGATGAGATCTACCCCTCGAGCAACCGACAAATTTTTACGAGATCTGATTCTGGGAATCACGATTGTGATCATGGAAAGCACTGGTAGCACTCAAGGTCTAGATTTTTGGGGAAAAGGGGCTCTATTGTAAATGTTAAAAATGGCGCAAAATTTTCATGCAAGTTTTTGGACTGTTAGGGGTCGATTGAATTTTCTAATAGAAAAAGCTTGACCAGACCCATCATTTTGAGAATCTGTTTGAGAAGCTTGTATATCTCTTTTGTATTAAATCTGATCATGTCAAGGTGGTTGCAAGTGTTCACCATTGATAATATCTCGAGACTGTTCTAGAAACTTTCCTCACTGATAGATATAATCAAATTCGAGTTATTCTGTGTTGTTTTGAGAAAAATGTGATTGTTTTATTTCTCGATGTTTACGAGTAGTTTTTCTTGTTTCACATTGCAATCTTGTATTAAAATCTGATTCAATCACATAGGCCTCAATCTTGTGACAGTTTAGTGGCATATACAATTTCCTTTTTCAGAAGAGCTTTCATTTGGGATTGGAATAAATGATTTAAAATCACTTTTATTTCATCTATTGACAGAGATTTTTTGTAAGCCTCTGGGTGTACCTTAGGCATGATTTGACTTAGATCTTGATGCTTTGCTATATTTTTTAACTCGAGCATTCGTGATAGATTCTCAAATATTGTGTGAAAAAGTGCTAATATGGGCCTCCATTGAAGCACATATTCTAGTTAAAGAAACATTTTATCTATTCTATGGTATTATGTTGGTTTAACCTTCCATTTTGTAAGATTCCTCAAGGATCTGGTGAATCAAGTTCGTCCTGCCCCACCTCCCACAAAAAAATTTATTCAAAAACAACCAATCCTACCCGTACTACCCATGTTTGTCCTGTGTGCATATAAATGCATAATATCTATTACCAAAACATGCCGAAGCAATCAGGGTCCCAAATGTCTTTAGTAACCTTTTCCTTGTTAAAATATCTCCATGATCTAGAAGTGACAACTCGTGAGATTCATATTTGATGTGTTGATCATATGTTCCCAAGGTCTTCTCTATAAAATTTATGCAAAAGAATGATTTACCAACATTCTTCAATAAAATATGTTACAAAATAGGTTCTCTTACCTTGGTTGAAAGGCACAATCTAAAATAGTTAGGATCAGAACACATCCTTTTAAGATGCTACCCACCCCTTTCAAAACCTGAGTGCTAACAAGTTAGATAGATTGCTTCCCTGGCTACAAAATGACATGCATGATTATCTATCTACCTCTGAGTGTCCTTTCAAATCCATGATGTTGCTCGGTCTTTGAAGGAGATTAAATTTTAGTACCAACACACTTCTACACTATTCTTACTAGGGATTGTTTTGAATTACTGGGAACTAATTTGCATCGTTGAAGACTGATTTGTTGATCTATTTCCAATTCATATCTGTTTGGCCCATCAACACGCTTCTAACACTGTTTCTGGGGACTTACTGCTTACATTTAGACCCTGGTAAAACACTTCTTGTATGCTCTAAGTGTTGTGTGCGGTTCTTTCAGTTTTCGTGCGTAGTGCACTAGCTTTCATTTGACAAATGTGGGTAAAGAAAGGTTAGAATCTTTCCATTTCTAGTTTCTAGCATTAACAGACATTTGACAGATCATATTTAGTGCATTTGCACAACTAGGGTGGAAATCCTTAGTGGCGACTCCCTGTTGATCTAATTCTTAATGAAAACCAAGTGTTTTAAAAATCATCAAGTCGATTTGTTACTAATATTGGCAAAGCTGGAAGGAAAAATATCTTTCTTTGCTAGGGATCCTACTAGGACATTGTTTCTAGAGCTAGGAAAAGTAAAATCAGAAGGAAGAAAATCCTAGAGAGTTGTGGGAGAACAACAGACAAGAAGAGGGATCTCCATTGATGAAAGTGATCGGCCTATCATTAAAGACTACCATTCAAGTGACTCTAAATCAGGCAGCCTCTTTGTGGAATTGAATTCTCCAGCCGGAGAAGGGCTGTCATCACCAATCCAAAGACTATGATAATTCTTTACCAGAACTCCTCGTCTATGATTATTTACTAATGCACATGACCTTTAGTTTGGTGGATGTAATCTGAAACAAAACAACAACCGAACACAAGAATACCATTGACTATGATAAGACAGAATGACGAAAAATATGAAATATCAAAATAAATTATAATATTAACATGAAACTGTTACAATCTCACCCATGAGATACTTCAACAAGACTATGGGAGAAACTTTACAATTACACCTCTTGATGGCTTCTTCAACACACCTTTAACTGATGGCTTCCTTCGCACACTTCCTACAATATTTCTCACTACTTCTTTCTATGCTAAATGAGGGGGGTGGCCTCTCTATTTATAGAACTTCCAGGCTTATCCATCCTATCTCTAAGATAGGATAAGAAATCCACTCTGACGAATCATATTCCATACCTTAACTCTTATCTGTACATGTAAGCTTATCTGTTAAGATAAGATAAACCTTATCATTTTACATGGGTTCCACATTTTTAGACTTTTTACAAATAAAATACACAAAATATTTATGACCTCACTCCTTGTCCTTATTACCAATATAATATTTCTAATTCCTAATCATGTAGACCCTACTTCTCTAATTACCCAAACTTTGACATTTTAACATTACTGGACCACTTACGACAAATATTTACTTTTTACAAAATTCCTATTGTACTTTGACTGTTACCGTACTCCACATTATTGGCGGCACCGTACTGACAATGGCCCGTTATCTTCTATCGGACGCTACTACTAATTACACTTAACAACATCCTATTCCTAATACATACATTAATGAAATAGAAATTTTGGAGGAAAATTTTAGTGTCGACATCTTCCCCCTTCCTAGCTTCTACTCCGTCCTGAGTAGACTATTCCCGTGCTTGGAAAATCTTTAACTTGTCGTGGTTGACCCATTTCGTAATGGGAGTACCATCCAATTCCTCCAAATCAGTACGTACCATTTTCATGCACAAATGCTTTCTTTTGTAGGGGCCCATCCATTTTGGAAGAAATTTTCTCTGTCTTCTTTTTTGTATCTGGAATCATATACTAGAACCAAGTCATTTACTTGAAATGGAGACCACCGGATCTTTTGATCAAAGTACTCCTTCTGCTTCATTTTCTTCTTATGGCTTGTATCCTTTGCTATTTCCCTCATTTCCTCTAGCAAATGAAGATGTACCAACCTTTCTTTTACTGAATCACTTTCATCCATCCTTTCATTTTTCATAACTCTCACAGTGGGAATATCAAACTCAATAGGAAGAACTGGATCAATGCCATAGGCCAACTGAAATGGGGAGTATCCTGTTGCTGACTTTGATGTTGCCCTATATGCCCACAATGCTGCATGAATCCTTTTATCCCATTTATGTACCTGCAAGGCTGCATCTTTTGCTAGAATTTGACACAACACAAAATTTGTTCGTTCCACCTATCCATTTGTGCTTGGCTTGTATGTTGTTGCCTTCCTATGCTTGATAGAAAACTTATTGACTAGGGCTTCTACCACCTCATTAATGAAGTGGCTTCCTTGATCTATTACAATTTCTAATGGACAACCAAATCTGGTGATAATGCGTTCATATATGAACCTTGCCACTTCATCCATGGAAGTTGTTTTCAATGGCCTAGCTTCAACCCACTTGGTTAAATAATCTGCATGGCAACTACAATATACTTATTTTGACCGATGTAGTTGGAAGTGGACCTACAATGTCTATTCCCATTTTTCAAAGGGACCAAGGGGAAGAATAGGACATAATGGAGTTGATGAAGTCTTACGGTTACCATGTGTTTGACAAATATCACATGTCTTACAATAATTATAACAATCTTTAAAAAGAGTGGGCGGTGATAACCTCGCATCCAAGATCCTTCTTCTTGCGTAAGTTGTCCAGAGAAGTGCCCTCCACATGTACCATTGTGGAATTCTTCTAGCAGCTCCTTTCCTTGATCACGTCCAATCGCCTCTTGATCTTGTCCATCGTGTCCTATTCGAAATAATGCTCCATGCAGAATAGAATATGGACGATTGGCTTGAGTAATCTTTCTCTTAGTCTTTGCATTGGCACCATCAGGAAACTTGAATTCATTAAGATAATTCCAAATATCTATGTATTCACTAGGGATTGTGTCAAGGGAGAATAATGCTGCATCGGGAAAATCATCATCATCACAAGATGATCCTAAACCATCATAGGCTCGAGAGAGTGCATCTGCATTGACATGCTTCTTTCCTGGCCTATCTATAATATCAAATTCAAATTCTTGTAGCAAAATTATCCATCTTGCTATCCTCCCTGATGGGTTAGGCTTATTGACAATATATTTGAGCCCGATGATCTTCTACTATAAATTTCAGCCCTAGCAAGTAATTTCTAAACTTCTTTACAAAAAAAATGATAGCGAGCCTCTTTTTGATTCATGATGATAGTTTACCCAAAGACTCGCTCATTTGTCTGCTCCCAAAGTAAATTGGATGTTCATTCCCATTTTCATCCTTTTGGCTCAAAGTACTACCTAGTGCTGCATCTGAGGCATCAGTGTACACAATGAATGGCTTGCTCCAATCTGGATTCTTCAAAACAGGTGAAGACACCAGGGCTTCCTTCAGTTGTCCAAAAGCTTCATGCGCCTTGTTTCCTGGTTCATAAGCAACATCCTTCTTCAAGAACTGGGTTAGTGGCTGTGTAA
The DNA here is from genome assembly GCA_018340775.1 of Taxus wallichiana var. yunnanensis. NCBI lineage: Eukaryota > Viridiplantae > Streptophyta > Pinopsida > Cupressales > Taxaceae > Taxus > Taxus wallichiana. Next base: position 724,608,060 of record CM031243.1, on the reverse strand, counting down.
TCTTTGAGAAATTCTTGATGAACCTTCTATAGTAACCCACATGGCCTAAAAATGATCTCAACTTACTTCTATTCATAGGAAATGGTAAATCTTTGATTTTTGAAACTTTATCGGGATCGCACTCAATACCATCTCTGGATACAACATGCCCTAACAAAACGCCTTTAGAACATCCAAAGACACACTTTGTAGGGTTTAGTGAGGCTTGTGATTCATCTAACCTTTGAAATGCTGTCTCCATCTGGTGCAGGTGGTCCAACTTGCTCCCATAGATGCAAAAATCATCCAGAAATACTCTGATGAAGGTCCCAATGTAGGGTTTGAACACCCTATTCATCAAACGCTGGAATGTTCTTTGAGCATTACACAACCCAAAAGGAATAACTCTATAAGCAAACGTTCCCCAAGGAGTGGTGAATGTGGTCTTGACTAATCTTTCTGCTATATACGAACTTGGTTGTAGCCGCTATATCCATCAAAGAAACTATAGCACTCTGGCCGCTACTTCATCCAAGATCTGATATGAAAATGGAAGAGGGTAATGATCCTTCTTTGTTGCCTTATTGAGCTTCCTATAATCAACACAAATGCGTAGCTTCCGATTCTTTTTTATTGAGATCACAATGGGAGAAACCCATTCTCAATTCTCCACAAAGAAATATGAATCCCGCATCAAGCAACTTATCTATTTCTTCTTTTACGCCTTGGAAAATTTAGGATTCATTCTATATGGCATTTGCTTTATGGGCTTAACACCGACTACCAGCTCAATACAATGTTCTACCCAACTTACTTGGCGGAGTTCCTTGTAATCAAAAGTGAATAGGTGTATGTACCTTCGAAAGAGCCGGAGGTAGGATTCCTTCTCACTCTCCATCACAAAGATCACCAATATTTATTTGTTGGAGACGATCATCAACTTCTTCTTCGAGATAATTTTATGGGGTCATGAGTTGGTGTGATCGGCGGGATATCCATGACTCAAACATCCACCTCACTTTCTTCATCTTCGTGTCCACTTCACCGGTACTAGAGTAATCGTGAGGATGTCCAATCATCGCTTTCATCACTTGAATCCACAGTGTTCTACTTTATGATGTCGAGGATCACGTTTATCTCCACCCTCTCTCTACCACGTCCAAGTGTCATGAAACCTTCATTCCAGTAGTTTCTTACATGAACTCTCCTTAGCCATGGTCTTCCCAAAGATTGGGTACGCAACAGTACCATTTTTATCACCCGAAAGTCTACCACACATACAACACCCATAACAGATATTGCCACATTTGAAACTACACCTTCCTGGTTTAGTTTTTCCCTTATTTAATGACCTTAACATAAGTGTTGAAGGGCGATCAATTTTAAACCCAACATATTCATTACAGACTCGGTCATTACATTAATCGCAGCAGCACCTCCATCAACTAAGACATCATGAATTGAAATACCATTACATAATACCTCACTTATGGAGCATAGGGATCCGCCTCTGCCTCTAAAAAAGGGGACCTCAACCTCCTTCCTTCTTCGAGCATTGAGTCCACCTCGCAACTCCCGCCTCTTCTCGGAAGACATAGCCAAGAGTTGACCATATGTAATATTTGCAGCCTTTTGGACGAGATCTTCCAAGATGGAGTATGGTCCTTGCCCTGTGAAATCGAAAAATCCCGCACACCCAATTTTCTTCTCCTATGTTTCTTACTAGTTTCTTCTTTCATCTTCTTAGGATCATTTCCATCTTGATTATCTTTTTCTTTCTTTCTTTTTGTTACAAACACATCTACTTCATTATTTCTACTCTTATCTACTACATCAAAAGAATTCACAGGTGCTTTTCCTTTATCATTATCTCCCTTACCAGATGTAGAAGCTCTATCTGGACAATTATACTTATAATGACCCTTTTTATAACAACCATAACAAACAACTTCAGAAATATTTCTTTTTGGACCTCTATCTCCTCCCTGAGAACTAAATTCCTTTCCTTGAAGAAGATTAATAGTTAACTGACCCATCTTTTTGAGCAGATCTTCATACTCAGTAGATGTATTAGGAGAAATATTTGTGCTCACCGGGAGTGGTTGTGGATTCAGGACCAAAGGTGCTGGTGTAGGCTCTACTTTAGCAACAATTTCTTTGGGCTCCTCTTCCATGCTTTCTTCTTGCCTTCTTGCAATCTCCTTTGCTTGTTCAATGGTAGCTGGGCGGTCATACTTCACTCGTTGTCTGATCTCCGGCTTCATCCCAAGAATGAAGTGCTTACAGAGGAGATTATCCACGCCATTCATCAACCCATCCGCTAGTCCTTCCTTCCGGATCTAGGCATCGAGCTTCCTCCTTAGCTCTAGAACACGAGCATGATAATCCCTTATCTTCTCCTTCTCTCCTTGGGATAGCTTTGTGATCTCGATCATGAGATCTACATATTTCTGTTGTTCACCAAATTCTTCAAGAAAACTTTCAGTTAATAAATCCCATGAATTTTTCACATTATCACCTAGTGTTTCAAACCACCTAAGTGCTAAACCATCCAAAAAGGTAGGAAAAAATTCAGTCCATTGTTCCCTTCTTATAAGGCCATTACAAATACAAGATCGTTTAAACTCTTGAATGAAAGAAGAAGCATCTTCATTAGATTGAGCTGAAAAATAGGAATCTTTCCCATTTTCAAAAGTAACCACCATGAAATACCAACCCACAAGTACAATTAACAAGACTTATGTGCACAAATAATTGGAATCACTATACTAGAAAGTGACTTTACACCTTTCTACAGTAAATTAGAAATGACCACGGGTTTTACTTGCGGTAAAAACTGACTTTACTGTGGTAAACACTATTCACGGTAAAAAGTGAAGTTACTGCGGTAAATACTATTCACGGTAAAAAGTGACTTTACTACGGTAATTACTATTCCCAGCAAAAAGGACTTTACCAGGGTAACTACTATTCATGGCAAAAATGACTTTAACATGGTAACTACTATTCACGGTAAAAATGACTTTACCATGGTAACTACTATGCACAATAAAAACAAGGTTACCCTCCAATTAATTTTTGCCTAAGTGGGAATATCTCTCCAGAAAATCCACCAACGAGGAATGGTCCCGGCAACGGAACCAAAATGTCATCACCAATCCGGCACTATGATAATTCTTCACCGGGAACTCCTCGTGCTATGATTATTTACTAATGCACAGCCTTTAGTTTGGTGGATGTAATCTGGAAACAAAACAACAACCGAACACAAGAATACCATTGACTATGATAAGACAGAATGACGAAAAATCTGAAATATCAAAATAAATTATAATATTAACATGAAATCAAGTATAATCTCACCCATGAGATACTTCAACAAGACTATGGGAGAAACTTTACAATTACACCTCTTGATGGCTTCTTCAACACACCTTTAACTGATGGCTTCCTTCGCACACTTCCTACAATATTTCTCACTACTTCTTTCTATGCTAAATGAGGGGGGTGGCCTCTCTATTTATAGAACTTCCAGGCTTATCCATCCTATCTCTAAGATAGGATAAGAAATCCACTCGACGAATTATATTCCATACCTTAACTCTTATCTATACATGTAAGCTTATCTATTAAGATAAGATAAACCTTATCATTTTACATGGGTTCCACATTTTTAGACTTTTTACAAATAAAATACACAAAATATTTATGACCTCACTCCTTGTCCTTATTACCAATATAATATTTCTAATTCCTAATCATGTAGACCCTACTTCTCTAATTACCCAAACTTTGACATTTTAACATTACCGGACCACTTACGACAAATATTTACTTTTTACAACATTCCTATTGTACTTTGATTACCGTACTCCACATTATTGGCGGCACCGCATCGACGGTGCCTTTGTTATCTTCTATCTGGACGCTACTACTAATTACACTTAACAACATCCTATTCCTAATACATACATTAATGAAATAGAAATTTTGGAGGAAAATTTTAGTGTCGATGAGCCTTCATTTAATTTTGAATGGTTTACTTCACATTCTACACCTGTCTTTTCTAAGGTTGATAGGGATTTCCAAGAGACAAGGCCTTTGGGGGGTATCCATTTTGAAAATTATACTCATGTGTTCTAAGGACCCTCAACCCTTTATCAATTTGTCACCCCTCTAGGGTCACCTTATCAAATCAACATGGTCCAAATTTCCCCACCCCGGACCCCCTTTTGTTGTAAACACCTTTGGACCTATAAATTTTGTGGGAATGGTTGGATATCCCAATGCATTGCCTCAAGATGTAAGGAAAAAAATTCCAAAGTTTTAAGGAAACAATGTTGTAACTAGTTATCAGCATCTAAATCTTTTTATCAATATGATGGAAGATTTTGAGATTGAACATGAAGATATATATATATCAAGAAATTTATCCATACCTTGGAAGAATATGCTTTAGGATTGGTATAAAGCATTGTCATATAACTCTATTGATTCTTGGAATGAGATGAGCAATGCATTTAGATTGCGTATGGTGATAGAACTCGACCCTAGGTTTCTTTTGAGCAGAATTTGAAAACATCAAAAAGAATCCTAATGAGTCAATACATGATTTCAACGCAAGGTTTAATAAGACCTTGAGGAGATTTCCTATTAGGATAAGGCCTTGTGATGACCGAGGAAAAGTACCCATTAGATTTGGAAATAGACAGCCTCAAGGCAGGGAGAACAGATTGGTGCTTGATCCTTTGGGCATCGAGTTCTGTTGTGGAGGAGACATATATCTTTGATTGGTGTGAAAAATGTTTCATTCCTCATGCCCCTTGTGAAGAAGATTAGAAAGAATAAGAATAAGCTGATGAAAATTATGATGATGTCTGCATGATGGGTTATTCCACAAGCTTAAAACAAGGGGCAACTTCAACTGAGGTGATAAGTTCCTGGATGCTACCACTTTTTGTGATCGCATTCATAGGGTACCTATTCTTCCTCCCTCTCATATTTTAGAAGTAGACACTATACAGGGATTTTGAATTTACCGATAATGACTTTGGATATTTAAGGGCTTTAATGATAAAGAAGTATGATGGAGGAATTCCATCTGAGGAGGATAGATAGTTATTGATGAATGTTGTTGTTGCTCAAGAGAAGGAATATAACACAAGAAGTAAGGTTGTCAAAGGGACAGAGCCTCAATCCAAGCTAAAATCTCCCTTACTTTCAAACATTCCTAAAGAGGCTCCTAAGAAAGATTCATCTCCCAAGAGCCCTGTAGTTCTAAACAAAAATCATACCCCTACTCATGCCCAAGCTATCAAAAATCTGTACCACCTAATGAGTGTGTTGGCTTTCCTTCCAATCTTTTGCGCCAAAGAATGTCCCATATGATATTGCCCAAGTTTTAAGTCAAATCAAAGTCTCTATTCCAATTTTTGAGTTGCTTAGGATTCCTGAGCACAAAAAGAGAGCATTTGAATACTTGGGATTGAAAGAAGAGAAGACTGCCCTAGGCAGAAATGTAAATATTGTGGAGACTCCTCCAATCATTCAAGAATTAGAGACACCACCAGCATTGGAGGAGCTAGATGAACCACCTGAGGTCTATTTGGGGACATCCTTGGTGGACTCTCAGATGAATGTGGATCCATTCTTCACCACTTTGATCATTAAGGATAGATCACCTGCACAACTGCATGTTTGACTTAGGGGCATCATGCAATGTCATGCCTTTGGAAGTCATGAATGAGCTAAATATCAAAGTGACAGCAACATATGGGAAGTGCACTGCCATGGATTCCAGAGAAGTACCAGTAGTGGGATGTGTGAAGGGTTTGGTGGTGCAGCTTGCAGCTTACCTAGGTAAAAATTTAAAACTTGATGATGTCATCATTGATTGCCCAGCCAAGTGGAGCATGCTACTGTCAAAAAAATAGGCTGCTAGTGTTGGTGGGACTGTCCAAATGGATATTTCCTATGCCACCATTCCAATTGAAGATAGACTTGTTAGGTTGCATGGAGAAAATAAAATGTTACATCTTATTAAGGATCCCAAAAATGCATCCTATGAAGTATTGTACACAAATGTTGATGCTAACAACTTTTTAGGATTTTGATGGAAAGGATGAAAAGATTGAGGAATGTAGGTGTCTTGAACAAGTGGGCTCTCCTTGGACTCTATTGTTTGATGGATCTTGCTCCAAGTTTAGGAATGGTGCTGGTGTTGTTCTACTTTCTCTTGGTCAGGAAAAATTTGTTTTTTCCTTCAAACTCAACTTTGAGTGCACCAACAACATTGTTGAGTATGAGGCACTATTGTTGGGTTTAATAATTGCTTGGAAATATGGTATCAAGGACATAATTGTCAAAGGAGACTCAGAATTAATTGTAAAACAAGTCAAAAAACTGTATGCCACAAATAATCAGCGAATGAAACAGTATAAACATGCAATTTGGGATCTTATTGAGATGTTTGATTCATTCAAAATAGTGCATCATGATAGGAAATTCAATGACTTGGTAGACAAGCTTGCAGTTTTGGGGTCTCGGTTTGACAATTGTACAATGTCCCCATATTGTGAATATGATGTTGAGGTATTGACAAGACCTTCTGTCCCTTGACAACATTAAACATTGGCAAGTTTTTGATGATGATGCTCAGATCAGAAGATTTTTGTAGAACAAGAGAGAGTTTTTATAAATGCATTGATTTAGAGCCAATGGTATGTACAATAGAAGGAAAAGAAACCTTGTTTGGCAAGGGCATCATCCAGCTAAAGACCAATACCATTCCTAGAGGGTTGGTTTCTCTTGAGTCCAATTTTGATAATGTTTATTGCATTATTAACAAATGCATAACAACCTCAAGGGATATTGAGGAGCATGATCTTGGTACAAAGGAGAAGCCAAATAAAATTTGGTTAGGCAGTAATCTCAGCAAGGAGGAGAAGCAATCATACATCTAGTTGTTGAAAAAATACCAAGATTGCATGGCTTGGACCTATTCTGAACTAAAAGCATACAGAGAGGACTTGTTTCAGCATGAGATTCCCTTGGAATCTAATGTAAATCCATTTAGGAATAAGCAAAGGCCCATCAATCCACTCTTATCTCTCAAAATGCAAGAGGAACTGAAGAAACTGAGGGATGGAGGGATTATTTAGTCCACAAGGTATTCTTCTTGGGTTATAAACCTAGTGCCAGTGAGAAAGATGAATGGTGACATCAGGATGTGTGTAGATTTTAGGAATCTGAACAGAGCATCAATGAAGGATAATTATCCTTTACCAAATGTGGAGAACATGTTGCAATTAGTGACTGGTTTTGAGTTGCTTTCCACCTTGGATGGTTTCTCTGGTTATAACCAAGTTGTGGTGAAGGAATCAGAAAGGATTAAGACATCCTTTACTATTCCTTGGGGGACCTATGTTTATATTAGGATGCCATTTTTTCTGATGAATGCTTGGAGCCACCTTTCAAAGAGCAATGGATGTTGATTTTTCTGGTTACATCAATGAGTTTATTACTGTCTACTAGGATGATGTGACTGTGTTTTCTAGAAAGAGAAGTGACCACTTTCTAGCACTTGAAGAAGATGATGATAAGATGTAGAGAATGTGGCATCTCACTCAATCCAAAGAAGTGTCATTTTGGAGTGCAGAAGGAAAATTTACTTGGTCACATTGTGTCACAAGGAGTGATGATTGATCTAGAAAGAGTAGAGGCCATCAGCAAGGTGCTAATCCCAAGAGCCAAGAAAGGAATTCAATCCTTCTTTGGGAAGATAAACTTCATCATAAGATTCATATCAAACTTTTCTGAGTTGACCATTCCAATCACTTCCATGCTGAAGAAAGACTAGGTCATCAAATGGGAGGAGGTTGCCATCTAAGATTTCAATGGGATTAAAGAGGCACTAAATCATACACCTGTTTTGGGCAGCTCTAGACTATAAGAAACCTTTCCAATTATTTTCCTTTGCTTCAAAGAACACTATTGCTTCTCTCCTACTGAAAAAGATGATGAAGGGGATGAGAGGCCAATTTCCTTCTTCAGTAAGGCCTTGCAGGGGATGAGATGAAGTACACTATCATGGAAAAGTAGGCATTTGCCTTGGTAAAAGCAACAAAGGTTTTTAGACCTTACATTCTAAGTTCTAAAGTGGTTGCTTATGTTCCCCACACCATGGTGAAGGAAATTTTGTCAGAGATGGAAGTCTCAAGAAAAAGATGTAGGTGGGTGAACAAGTTGTAAGAATATGATATGGATATCCAAACCACAAAGTTGGTGAGAGGTTTGGGCTTAGCTAAGCTTATGGTTGAGAGAAACTTGAAAACTATTGAGGTAAATGAGGTAGAAGAAGAAAGGGAAGGTGTTTTTGAAAGGTTGATGAGTTCTGAGTGGTATAAGGATGTAATTTTCTATCTTAGACACTTATACTACCCTGAGTATTTAAGTAAGAACTAGAAAATAGCTCTTAAGTTGGCTTCCCAGAAATATATCATCACTGATTATGGGTTAGCTTGGAATAACCCAGAGGGAGTCCTCTTAAGGTGCATTACTTAAAAATAATCCCCCAAGATAATTGATGATCTCCATGGAGGAGTTTGTGGGGGGAATTTTGATGCAAGAGTAACAACACACAAGATCCTGAGGGCTAGTTATTGGTGGCAAACTCTCTTCAAGGATACAACTCTTTTGGTTAGAAGATGTGAGAGTTGTCAACGCTTCTCTAGAAGACTAAAAGCTTGAGCTCCTTCCTTTACAACTGTATCAATTGAAGCCCCATTCAAGTAATGGGGAATGTTTTTCATTGGTGAGATTTTAGACCCTTCAAGTGCGGCCATAAGTGGATTCTAGTAGCCACTGACTACTTCACCAAGTGGGTGGAGGCAATCCCCACCAAAAGAGCAACACACCAAGTTGTCATGGATTTTCTATTGAACCATATCATCTGCGGAGTTTGGGGTGCTAGTAAGATTGTTCTTGATAATGTCATGAGCTTTAGAGCTAAACCTTTGGTGATAATGTGCAAATAATATGGGATCAACCTAACATATGCCTCTAATTACAATCCCCAAGGAAATGGAGAGGCTGAGTCTAGTAATAAAAATTTGTTGAAGATTATCAGAAGAACATTAGAGCTAGAACAAGAGAAAGTGGGGTGAAGAGTTGACATTTGCTTTTTGGGCTGATAGGATCACTTTAAAAGAGCCACTTTGGAAAGAGTCCATTTGAGTTGGTATATGGGACTCAAGCCCTGCTTCCCCTTCATATGCAACTATCTTCATATCAATTTATGCAACAACTGGAAGATCAAGAGGTAAGTCCTTATGATGCTCACATTAACCAGATTGTTGAGCTTGATGAAGAGAGGAGGGCATCCCACCAGAGGCATGTAAAGTTCGAAAAAGTTTGAAGAAGTTATTTGACAAGAAGGTCACTCCCGGGCTTTCAATGTTGGAGATCTTGTGCTGCTATGGGATAGTAGGCATGAAGATAAGGGCAAGCATGGCAAGTTTGACTCATTATGGATGGGCCCTTACTCCATTGATATCAGGATTGGTGAGCATACCTTCTTCCTCAAGGACTTAGATGGTGAACTACTTGAATTACCTATTAATGGCAGGCAATTTGAAGAATTTATTGGATTGATTCCCCTGAATCAAGGCATAAATCTTGTGTACAGTGTATAGTTTGTTGTTTGTTTCTTATCTTTTGTGTTTTTGTTCATTCTGGTCCTCGGTGACTGTTTTTTCCTGGTTTCTCTATTTCATTTTTGGGAGATGGCTCTATTTCTCTACTCTGCAAGTTGACTCCATTACCTAATGGCTATTCTCGGCACTTGGTCTACCTTTGTTCTTGTGGCACTCACAGGGAGTGCCCATCCCCGATTCAGAGCTGATGTTGGTGCTCAAAATAGTCTCGCCCCAGTTTTCCTTTGAAAATCTATCGATTTACAGCCCTCTATCACTTTCTTTTTCCACATGTTGTGCCTAGTTAATCTTTGTTTTCATATTTAATCTGTTCCTGGGTCATAGATCACTTATGGGTCTATGGTTTTCTCCTTGTTTCTTTGTTCCTCTAGAAAAGGTTGTAATTTGGGTCTCCCATTCTCTGTTCATCTAAAAACTTCGGGTTCTCCCATGTTTTCCGTTCTCCATGGTCAAGATTTGTTTTCCTTGTCATTTCTTCCCTAAATACTTGAAGAAAAATGAATGGATGTGTCTCTGATGGATGTATTTGAGCCTTGTAACATTTCTAAATTCTCTGTCCTTGGAGAAATTTTCATTTTCGGGCTCAAATGATCATTTTTCTGATATTTTACGGTTTGACGGGTGTTTCTCCCAGTCAAATTTACATCCTTGCATCGACAGGGGACGTGGAACCTTTTGGTTGGACGCGGCTCGGCTAGGTACTTAAAAATTTCTATGAATCACCTCAACTTAAAATGTGTCCACGTGGAGGAACGACGCTCATTTGAAGATCTACTTTTTGGTTTGGCCTTGGAGTAGTGCCGAGAGGACACGTGGAGGTTTTCACTACTTTGCCAGACTTAGATAAATTTTATGCAGCTAAAATAGTTTGGCGGAGAACAGGGACACGTGGCGAGCCCGTGCTCACTCAAATTATTTTAAAGAAGCGCCAAGAGGACACTTGGAGGCCTCCGCTCACTTTAAATTTTTCTTGGACTTTTTAACGGCCAAAGGAGACTACCCTGGAGCATGACACTTGGCACCTTCAGTGAGCTTCGAGCCTTCAAACAAATTTTTCCATGCCAGGACACATGGCGATCCCGTGCTCATTCAAGGTCTCAATTTTTGGGGACCATCTCAAGGTGCGCCATAGTGACATGTGGTAGTTTGACAAGTCAAAAGGAGGGAAGCGGACCATCGAGGCAACTTAGAATTTTTGCCTCTTATGCTCAAAAGGGTTAAGATATCAAAAATGTCCTATAAGCCCGATGGAAGAAAGGTCAAAGCTTTCTCTAGTCAATGGCAGAGGTGCGGGCCTTCGGAGGAAATTTGGAAAATTTTCCCTTTGTGGGAAAAAGAGTTAAAAGTAAAAAAGGAAGCGTGGTTCCACTGGGACCCACATTGGAAACTTGAAGTGGAAGGGCGGAGTGTGGGGAAAACTTGGAAAAAATTTCTTTTTCCAAAAAGAGGGTCAAATGGCAGAATTTATCCGTGGTTCCTTTGGGACCCACCTCAGGACACATGTCAGGCTCATTTCTCGAGGGCGGAGATGCGGAACAAAATGTGAAATTTTTCCATTTTTCCAAAAGTTGTAAAAATCAGAGGAACCCCGGTCTTTTTTTAAGTTTGAATCTTCCACGTGGATGGCCCAAATTCAAAGTAAAGATCAACGACAATTGAGAGTCTAAATCTGATTTTCCCCCATTTTTACTGAAACACGCCTGGAAGTGCGAGTCTTCATGATTTCTTGGTATCTCCTACATGCCAGGTAGAGAGGGGAGTTAATGTTGATATCTGAGTTTGGTGGGGAGATCTGGAAGATGTATTTTGCCATTAAAATGGTCTGACTATCGTGCTCGATCGAATTTTCCATTTTTCTTCTCCCAAGCACGCAAGGAGCCAAATTTGATAGATTAGGGGTGGAAGTGGTTGGAAAATTGAAGAAAGAGTGATCTACCAGAGGAAGGAGTTGAATGCGGGAGATATTCGATGAGATCTCCCCTCGAGCACCTAACAACTTTTTACAGATCTGATTATGGGAATTGTGATCGTGATCATGGCAAAGCACTGTTAGTAGCACTCAAGGTTTGGATTTTTGGGGAAAATGGGCTCTATTGTAAATGTTATAAATGGCACAAATTTTTTGTGTAAATGGTTGGAGTGTTAGGGGTCGGGACTAAATTTTCTAATAGAAAAAGCTTGACAGAGCCCATCATTTTGAGAATCCGTTTGAGAAGCTTGTATATCTCTTTTGTATTAAATTTGATCATGTCAAGGTGGTTGCAAGTGTACAACCATTGACAAGCTCTGAGACTGTTCTAGAAACTTTCCCTGCTGATAGATTTAATCAAATTTGAGTTATTTTGTGTTGTCTTGAGAAAAATGTGTTTGTTTTATTTTTGAATGTATGCGAGTAGTTTTTCTTGTTTCTATTGCAATCTTGTATTAAAATCTGATTCAATCACATAGGCCTCAATCCTTGTGACAGTTTAGTGGCATCTACAATTTCATTTCTCAGAAGAGATTTCATCTAGGATTGGAATAAATGATTTAAAATCACTTTTATTTCATCTATTGACAGAGATTGTCTGTAAGCCTCTGGGTGTACCTTAGGCGTGATTTGACTCAGATCTTGATACTTTTTGGATTTTCTAACTTGATCCTTCATGATAGAATCTCAAAGATTGTGTGAAAAAGTGTTAATCTGGGCCTCCATTGAAGCACATATTCTAGTTAAAGAAACATTTTAGCTATTGTGGCATTCTGTTGGTTTAACCTTCCATTTTGTAAGATTCCTCAAGGATATGGTGAATCAAGTTCATCCTGCCCCACCTCCCACCAAAAATTTATTCAAAAACAACCAATCCTACCCATACTACCCCTATTTGTCCTATGTGCATAAAAATGCATAATCTCTCATTACGAAAACATGTAGAAGCAATCAGGGTCCCAAATGTCTTTAGTAACCTTTTCCTTGTTGTGAAAATATCTCCATGATCTAGAAGTGACAACTCGTGAGAGTCATATTTGGTGTGTTGATCATATTTTCCCAAGGTATTCTCTATAAAATTTATGCAAAAGAAGGATTTATCATTGTTCTTCAATAACAAAGGTTACAAAATAGGTTCTCTTACCTTGGTTGAAAGGCACAACCTAAAATAGTTAGGATCAGATCACATCCTTTTAAGGTGCTACCCACCCTTTCAAAACTTGAGTGCTAACAAGTTAGATAGATTGCTTCCCCAGCTACAAAATGACATACATGATTATCTATCTACCTCTGAGTGTCCTGTCAAATCCATGATGTTGCTCGGTCTTTGAAGGAGATTAAATTTGGGTACCAACAGACTAGATCAGTCCCTTAGATATATTGTCTAGCCTTTCCACCCATCTTGTCTCGCATGCATGATGTGTTTCACATATATGTTCTTAGGATATATATCCTAGATTTGTCTCATGTACTAGATTGGACCGCTGCAAGAGCAAGGGTAAATGATGGTGAAGCCCATGCATATTTTAGAGCGTAGGACCCTGGGCCTTTGAGGTCAAGAGATTGATCAAGTGTGAGTCTAGTGGGATAGGTATGATAAGGATGCTACATTGATACGAGTGTAATTTCTACACCTATTTTAGTCACTTCCAAGAGGAAGTCGAGTCTAGGAGGGTGATGTAGTGCCCACTCCTCTTCGACACTTATTATATGTTGATTTTTATTATTGTTGACTTTAGACATGGATATTACTGTATTATTTTGGTTTAGCATGATGTTAGATGATAGAGATATTCTGACTATTGATGGACTTTGATTCATAGTTGATTTGTGTGGTTTCTTAGAGATGTTGAGAGATAATTTTATATTGATGATGATGATGTGTTGTTGGCATATATATTACTGAAATTTGGAATTCTCGTCATGTTGACTATGATATAGCTTTTGAACTAATCTTGTGATCTTGTTGATATTGATAAAAAGATAGAATTGAGATGTTGTTGAAATTTTAGACAAATGATAACATTGTTAGTAGAAATGATGAGTTAGCTATATGTGGATGGTTATTGATTTATGTGTGTATATTTATCTTTGATGTTTTAATGCAGCCATGAGGCAAGGAGGTATTGTGTGATTTTATAGGTGACTATATCACAACAATCAAAAGGGGGATTGGAGACCAACCACAACGGAATACTAGATGGATACAATGAAGGTCACCATGGAAACTTGTGTTGTGTTTTGTGTGTGTTTTAATTTGCTAAGGGCGGTCGCCATGGGGGGATGACCTCCAATTTTGATCATGGGCATGTGTGTAATTATTTCCCTTTTTATTTTATTTATTTTAGAGTATCTGATTTATTTGGTGATGTAAATTATTTAATCAGTGTTGATTAGTGCTTTTATTAAGTAAATAAATCATGTTATTAAGTTATTTGGGGATGTGACAAATGGAGTCATTTATTAGAGTTGTTGGTCTTTTGGACTATGTGATTTTTATTGAGTGTAAGTGACTTTGAGTTTTGTACACTCTACCTTACCTTGGAATTTCGGATTTGGGCTTAAGGGCCATTTTTGGAGGCTTGTGGGACAAACTAAGCTTGTCCCACACCTCTTAATTTCTTATACCAACCCTACCTATGGATTGGGGGGTCAAAAATAGACCCCATTATGTGTTTTGTAAGACAAAAGTGACATTAATTGCACTTTTCTTACATGAGTTTTAAATTTTGTCCTTAGAGGGTGTGGGTTTGGATTGTGTGTGTAAGAGGCTTGTCATTCCTCTCAACCACCAATTTATTGTGCATTGGGGTTGAGGTTTGAATTTTGATGTGGAGTTGAGGATGAGTGATGTGGAATCCTACATGGAGCCACCTCACCCTCCTCTCTCCTTTTTCTATATATGTAAGTTTAATTGTTTGTTTAGGGGTTACTTCATTTCATTTTTGCTCTTGTATTTTTGGAGCTGTATGATTTTGGAGGGCTTGTTGAAGTTTTGGAGCTTGTTGGAGTTAGATTGAGCTTGTAGGATCTTGGAGGGTGATCCATTGATCAAGTTCTACCATGGAAAGGTAGGAATTACACCCTTGTTTTATTTGTTTTCTCTTATATGTGTATATTTGTATGTTGTTGAATGTTTTGGTATGCTTGTTGGGTTCTTGGGTAGAATGCCTAAGTATGGTGTAGGATAAGGATGTGGGGATTTTATATGTAGGGAGGCATCAAAGTTTATTTCATGTTTTGGGAGGGATTTGGGTTGGGTGCCCCACCTTAGATAATAAAATGCTTACATTTCTTACTTGGCTCTTATGAGGGAGACATAAGATATTGTAGGGAGGCATAAGAGGATCTTGAGGAGGAATAAGAGTTGTGTAGGGGTTTTGATATGTATATTGGAGGGTTTTAATGTGGGCACCTAATCCCATTGGGAGGAATAAGTAATCGCCCCATAGATCCTTGCTTCATTGGCTTTGCATTTCAAGCCTTGTGTGTTTTGAAAAGTTGTATTATTGTGATTGTTTTCTTGTGTTGAGTGAGTGTTATATGGTTGTGAAATTTTGTGTTGTAATGTTGAAGCATTGTATAGTTTTCATGAGTTGGATCCATCCTTTATTGCATTTTTGTTGAGGCTTGGGGGCCAATGAGGAGGATAGCTTCTTCTCCTCATTGGATTATTGGTTGGGTGGAGAGTGTTTCCTCTCCCCCATTTTTGTTGTTGTGATCAAGTGAAGACATGGTGGATCTCTTGTTGAAGATTTGGGACTTGGAGCACTTGTAGAAGACTAAGAAATCCTTCTTTGTGAGAAAACCTTTCTTGTTATTCCCACTTAAGGTGGAAGACTTGTAGTATTGTATTTGAAAGAAAAGTTGTATTGTATATTTGTTCATTAAGTTGTAATACATTATTGAAAAGGAAACTCTTGCATTGTAAGAGAATGAGTCATGCTCAAAAAAAAAAGGAAAGTTCATTTCTATTGTAAGTGTTTGTATTTTTGTAAAAATGAAAAGAAGAGCATAGAATTGTAAAACATTAATAGTGTATTCATTACAAATTTGAATGTGAAATAAAGTTGCTTATGGTTACTTGAACAAATGGTTGTAGTAGAGATGGAAAGATGCAATAAAATTTAAGTTATTGTGTTGAAAATTTGCATTTTGTTGAGGAAAGGAAAACAATAATATTAGGAATAGATTAAGCTTCTTTCTTACTCTTGAACTTGAAAGAAAATTTGTTGAAAGAAAATGAAAATGATCTTGTAGTTGTTTTCTTGTTACTATAGAAATAGAAAATCTTTAAATTTATTAATTCTAAGCATGGAAGGAATAAATGGCTAAACCCTTTAACTGGACAATTTAGGAACATAGAATCAACTAAGGGTAATCTTTAAAACACACTAGCAAAAAATGTTTTTGGAAAATTCATGGAATTGATGGTTCTGTTTTTAAAGAATAGGACCACTGCCCTGTGCAGAGCGACGGTCTCTGAACCGCCGCTCAAGCAAGGTGACGGTTTTTAAATCATCACCCAGGACCGTCATCCTGCTTTGGGCAGTGGTTTAATCACTGACAGTAGAAAAATACAAATTCACGTCTATGTAGTTTTAAACTCAATTTAACTAAAAATTTAAGCCCGCAAAATTAAAAAGGAAACCTCCAACAAACAATAAAGGCATAAATTCATTGTTCTAAACATGTAAATCTTCAAATGGGTATTTATAAGAATTCAATCTCATGTATTATAAATTAAGTAGGTTTTGCCCATGTAGGAAACTAAAAGTGGAATTAAATTTATAAAAACTCTAAATTTGGAGTGGAAACCTCTATAATCTTCAAATGGAAGACATTACAATAATAAATCCATAACCTAAACTAAACTAAGCTTATTTTTAGAATTCCTCCATGGTTCTTCTTCCTTGCTCCCATGGCTTCCATTTCTCCAACCTCAATTAAACAAAAGAAAAGTGACCAAATGAGGAGGCTAGGGCAAAGAAAAAGGTTTAATAAAATTCCATAAGGATAGTTAGGGTTAGTATAGAACCCTAAGATCTAGTGGCCACAATTGATTTGATCCAAGGGTTGAGAATCAACCCTACAATTGTTAGGTAGGAATGAATATTATGGGTGTTTTAAATAATTTTAAAGGTATGTGTAAATGGGTGAATGGGGCCATTTAATACCCTTGTATGTTAAGTTTTTATTTAGTTCCTAGTATGTTTAGTAATTATTTAAATGGACTTTAAGGAAAATAGTTAAGAGAACTAAGGTAACTAAGGACAAGGGTTAAATAAATATGGGTTTGAAGGTTAATCTAAGAGGGGGAAAAACATTTAACCAAGTAAATTTATTTATGGCACCTTCCTATTAGTTGGGTCAATGCATGTGGTTGTGTCCCACTTGTCCCGAAAATGCAAGAAAAGATGGTAAATGGGCGGTATCCAGGTGGGTTCATGCACAACACACCGTTCACATGAACCCGTTTCGCGAAAGAGACACGCAAGTCGTTATCTTGTCACGTGTCGCACTGATCGAGGTTCACGAACATATGGTTCGCACGAACCCTTTTCACACGAAGGGTGTTCACATGAACCACCTGTTTATATAGTGGAGGCACTATAGAGGAAATCATTTTCCTCTGCCCCACCTCCTTCGCGTGAAATTTGTGTGACCAACCGATCCCACCACACCGGACCCACCACACCGCGAGCCCACCACCCTAGATGAGAGCCCACCACACTAGGCGAGCCCACCAAAGAACGAAGCCCAAAGAACGACAAGCCCAGGTATGTTAGCAAAATCGTACCCATTTTTAGCAAAATCATAGCCATTAAAATACCATTTTTTGCAAAACCCTGGCTCATTTTTTTGGTAAAACCCCATTTTTTCTCCTAGAAATGAATTGAATGTGAAGGTCAACCCTGAAAATAATTGGTTGGCCATTTTGTATGCTACATCCTTGTTACTTGTAAATGGTCTCTTTGAGAAAATCGAGGGCAATAGGCAATATTTATACCCTTCCATTATGTACATCCAATCGACATAATAAAAGTATCCTTTTACTAGGTTCGAGAGAAACTTGTTTTTACAATGGACGATTATACTGTAGTTTCAAGCTAATTTTATCTAGCTTTATTTCTATTAGCTTTGATCCACAAGTAAGGAAGAATTCATATGGTTGTTACTGTACATTTTTCCAAGGTCCTCTTGGTTGCCCCATTTGTTCAATGTATTTTTTTCAAGGGCTTCTTTTATGTGCTGCAAATTGTAACATAAAGGATCTTTTTAGTTTCGGAAAATGAGTATATTGTGTAGCTCACAAACCTACCTATGCCATACTAAGATCCCAATAGTGGCATAATTGTTGATTGGATCCGAGATTGCAGAGTGCACTGCCAAAATACCGAAGGGTTCTTTGGCCAAGAATCAGTCTTAAGGGTGTCTATCGATGTTATATAAATATTGATATCATTGCCCATATTTACATATCAAATATTGATTTACAAGTTTAAAAAGTGTGAGTCTGTATCAAAATTGACTCAAATATAAATATATTTAAAAGGATTTGTACCGTGGTGGATGGTTAAATGCAACAATAACCCAAAACCACAAGTTTTTCAATACCTTACAATTATTTTTCTTCCAATGGGTTTTTGCATTAGGTGCATTGAACTTTTCAGTTGAATTGAGGCAAGAAGTATGGAAAAGAGGCATAAAGATCTTGAACACCCTGTGCATTCTGTTAAGACTCGCTGGTAATGCATCATATGTTTCGTAAATTTTTAACACCTTCAAGTGTTAAACCTTGTATATTCAAAGCCATTCATACCTGGCTGTTTACATGACACCCAAATGAGGATAAAGAAAAAGGCTTCTGGGACTACAGGTAACACACAACTCTTGTTGAGATACGAAGTGTTGAGGAAATGTCATTCCCCAATTGAGGAAATATTTCCAGTCGCCAGAAACTTGTGAATTGGTATATATATTTGAATCTTTCTCGTAGCTATAAATAGATCTAGAAGCCATGAGAATGGCCGACATGGAAGAGCGACCTGAATATGTTTTCCTTGACTGAAATCAACATTGTTCACTCTTGTGGAGCTTCTCAAGATTTCTGATCTACAATTCGTAAACCCTGCACCCGCCCTTCCTCACGTACGACTAAGGTTCAGTTTACGACAGCTTTGAAAACAGGAAACCAGAAAAAACTGCCCTAAAATGATACATCAAGCTACCTAGGATTCGAATTCATCAAGAACATTGATTTGAGTAGCCTGCGTATCCAATGTAAGTTGATTGTTATGGGCATGAACCTAGGTCATCATCATGGCAGCATTAGGTCTTTATTGGTAATGGCATTTTCTCATCATTTGGAAGGTACAATTGTGCTTATTATGGCAAAGCCAAAACATTCTTACTACAAGTGTTATATAATAAGGAAGAACCATGAGCATTGTGGTAAAACCATTCTTTTCAGAAATGTTGGGTTAAGCTTGGTATTCAAGTGAGTGTGAGTGTGAGCCAAGTGTGAGAAAAATAGAAACATAACCCACCAATCAAATCACTTCAAAAGCATTTATAAGAGTCACTTTTCAATGATAATGAATACAAATTCAATCAACTGCCTGTTCAGCCAGTAATTTGAACTTTTGCACTACACTATGTCAAGACCCGAGATCAAGTCAGAATACATTAAACTGAATCCAACTGGAAGGCAGGTTATTCTTAAAGCACATCATTTTATGCTCCAGAAAATTTCTTGGCATTACTGTAGTATATATTGCAAAAAAAAATCAGTTATCACCATTGAAGTGAACCCTATATGTATCTAGAATTGTTTTTTTCTAGGGGTGAAAAAAATTGATCTAGAATTTCAATCTATCCAATGTAAGTTCCATTATCGTTTCCTTAATGTTTATGCAAGGCATCCATGGTTAAGTGCTTATTTACTAATTTTAGACTAGTTTTCTAACAATAATTTCATGTTCACCTTTTTACAAGGCACAAGGTAAATATTGCTTTTAGATCATGACTCATGGCTAAGCCGACGCTAATTTGGCCCAACGGGATTTCTTTCTATTTACTTTATATGTTGTTCAAATTTTTTTCCTTTATTTTTGACTTCGTAATTGAGTTCGGAGAAAAATGTAATCTTAATCAGAACCTACACCTAGAGAATAGGAAATTATTTCTGTACCGTGGTTAGTCCATTTAGAAAGTTAAAGAGTCGGTTCAATTAGGACATTAGAATTAGTGCAAGCAAAGATGAGGAGTGATCATTTTTATAGATAAAAGAGAGATTCGAGATGGTTGGGACCTAGGAGATTGTTTGTGGGCATAGGGGAACATTTTATTTATAACTTAACAGGGTTTCTATTGGGGCCTACACCATAACCATACAACAAAAGATACAGTCTTTCAGATTTTGAATGATTGGGATAGGAATGTTACCCTTGGAAGGTCATTGAGGACCAAGGCCAGTCAAATGATAAAGCTTGTGCAATGTCATATCTTGTGTCATTTTGTATAAGAGAGAGAAAAATGTAATGCTCTTAGAGTAAGAAGAAAGATGAAAGAGTGTAAGAAACCGTCCGTAGAAGGTTGATTTTGCAGTAATAGATTAGTGCAATATCTTGTTGTTTTATATAATGGAAGTCTTGATTCCCTAGCCTCTTATGCATTGTAGTTTTGATTAGTGTCTATAGTTTCTATAAACAAGCATAGTTGAGATCGCATGCATAGTTTTAGTTTGTACTCATGTTTTGTCAAATGTATAACATAACTAATTTGTAAATAGACATAGCACAAATGAGTCCAGTGAGTAGAATACAACTGTAGCATGTCTTGACGAGGAAATTTAGGGACCACTGTAACAATGGTTCCGTTGTTGGACCTGAAAATGTTGAGATGGCTACAAGGGCAAAGAGATGACCATTTTGCGGAAGAAGAAGCTAGTTGGCATAACCATAACCATAACCATATAGCAAAGTTAATTCCCAAAGCTGGTTCAGGTAGCTCAGGAGGCACCTCTTCTGCAGGCAGATTTACTTCCCATTTCTCATATGGCAATCCATAGAGACATAGATTGTCCTTATCTATAACATGTAAAGACCGGCACAACAATTCAATTAGGAGTAACCAACATTAAAAAACAGAGGTGCAATCATAATAATGATTACCATAACCTTACTTGCAGAACAATTAAAAGAAAATAAAAGGCAATGAAAAATACCTGAACATTCATTTATTATTAAGGAATTTTCTTACTTAATTACTAGAAATAAACAACTTCCTTGAAATGTAAAGTTGATTTATCCCTGATTTTGTATACAAACACTGTGATGACATCAATAATAGATTACAAATAATTTCAATGTTTTTGTGATTTTTAAGCATGCATAAGTGGTCAACTTGTACATGTGGAGATATAGTTGCATTAGACATGTCTTTTACCGATGTGTTTTGTTGTTTAAAATTGGATTGGTGTTCTATTTGATTGTGCTAATTCTATATCATATGCACAAAAATTGTGTTCCAGGGAAAGGTGAATCCCACTCAATGTGAGGCTTTGATAATGGTTTGTGCCCAGGTAAACTTACATTCTCTTCTAGAAACATTGCTTTGACTTTAAGATCATCTAAATGTATTCCAAACTTTTCATTTCTAAACTCTGCAACATCACTTGGTATATTTTGTTATCATTGTGATTTGTAATTTATGTAATTTATTTGATTTTGTAATTTATTTTCTATATTAGTTGCATTGAAGCTTGAAAATTTCATATTTCTATTTTCATTAATATAGGAGAATATCTTAGGAATTTTTTTAAATTAAAAGTACTATTAATTAGAATTTTACTTTCATTTTTTTTACAGTCATGGCTTCTTCTGGAACTCCTAATTTGTTTGAGAGGACCGATTTAGAGATTGCAAAATTGCAATCTATTCTCGAAAATCCAACTACAGTTGGGCAGTATAAAGCCCATTGCGAAAAAATACTGGTTGATCTTCGTAGAATAGAGACAAGTTTGAAAACATATAATCCATTTGATTCTAAATCAATAAAAAAATTTATGGATTCACTAAAATCAAGTGTCTCAGGAGATGTAGGTTATAATGAGATTACATCACGACTTTCCGATAAGGAAGTCGTTAAGAGGTCTTGTTGGAGTTTTTATGTAGACAAACGGAAAATAAGGGCATATTATGTAAACAAATGTTCATGTCCTTTATGTGCCCCTTTGATTTATCCTAGATTTGTGGCCTCTCAAGGCCAATTTCCAAATAATGACCAATTACCGTTATACTTCATAATGATGCTACATGCTTTGAGGTTCACTTAAACCTAAAGGTGAACTATTTAGACATCCCTAGTTATTTGGGGTAGGGGTGTGGCCGTATTAGCCACAAGAAGGCATATAGAAAGGAGGGAGCTCCTGCAGTTGTTGACGCACGGCAGCTTGTACCAAGGCCACAACCATTCTTATCAGGCTTTCAGGATGTCGCAGCACCTGTCGTTATGACTGCACATGAGGCTGCTATCGAGGGTCTTGCTGGCATTACTCGCGAGACCCAATTGATCTCTTCTGACCGTGTGGGTCAGTACCTTCAGAGATGCAATACTAGCAGTGGAGGTGCTAGTAGCACCAGTGATGCACGCAACGAGGTATACGCTCATGCATCTTTGATTTCCCCAGATGACTTTGAGCTAGTTACAGATCCCACTCAGGCACGTCAGCTAGGATGCATCATGGCTGCTGACTTGTTGCGTGCGTATGAGGTGATTGCTCGGCATTGCAGCATTCCACTATCGGGGTTTTAGATTTTATAGAGTAGAGTGGGAGTGTATCTTCTAGTCAGGGTACTACTGCCGCTGCTACAGATAGACTTCCTGTTGCTGGGATTGTCACACCTGATGTTCAACACATTTCTGTTCCGGTGTGTGAAAATTAAACCTTTAATATAATTAAAATTTATTTTAATTGATCATTACTTTACAATTTATTAATATTAAAATTAAACATGTACTTTTGTGTTTAGGCTTCTACTCCAGTGTGTGGAGCTTCACAACCCACACCATCTACCCGTGTCACATACACATAGGTCTTGAATAAGCACAACATGGATCTCGATGTTTCAGGTCTGAGTCAACTTGGCTTAGTTGGTGACATATTTGCTGGTGTTGAGGTCGTGGATAACAATCCCATACATTTGGAGATGTGTTCCGCAGAGGTATAAATACATGTGTTTTAATATAATTAATATTTAATCTAAATTGAAATGTTAGAAATTAATGAACTTTATTCAAAAAACTTATTTATCAACTTCTTACATTTTATTTATTTTGTTTCACAGGGATCTACGGGACAGAGATCTACGGGTAGCGTAGATACTCCCAACATCTACGCAGGGACAGATACTGAGGTAATCAATTGTACATATCAGTTATATGATGTATTGAATTAATCAAGAAATTGTTGTAGATTTTTGCTTATATATTTTAATATATGGTACATGCTATATATAGTTTATGACGTGTATATTCCTTTTTTAACATACGGGTGCAACAAAGTGTAGTGAGGGGTCTGGCACTCGCCCTAGTGCACGTAGGAGACTTCAGTGATATTTTATAGATTTCAAACATTTTAGACATACTTTTAGAGATTTTAGACATGTATATATATTCATACTCATTCTAGAAATTATTATTATATTTTGATATATGTCTTACACACGTGTCTTATTAATATATTTTGATATATGTCTTAGACACGTGTATTTACAATTATGGATGTGAATATAAGACACCCCCTTATCTTTCATTTTTGTCTCTTGATGATATCCTATAAAATTGATTACCAAGGCACCTATGCCAACAAAACCAAGACATATATTAAGAATTCACTTGGTCTTCAAATAAGTTAAGTCCCAAAAGACCTCCAACAGAGCCTCTACATCAACATACATTTCCCCAAATCGCCTCCCGATAATGTCCCACCTCATCATGAACATGTCCCTCTCCTTTGTCACTAATGGTAAATTTTGTATTTTTCTTGGAATTCACCACCTCCGCCTCATTTCCCTGATCTCTAACAACCTCAACAAGAGATTAAATACTAACAACCGCCAATTTCCTTGTAACTTTTCTTCGCAGATTGTGTTGCAGCTGAGAAATAATTTCTTGAAGTCCGTTAATAGTTTCTTACACGTAATTAATGAGATTCTCAAGCCAATAAGGAAGAGTGCCACCATACCCCACAAAAGGACAATCCAAATATAAACAAGAGTTCAACCGATCAGACCCAACAATGGGTACACAAAATAAGAGAAAAGACAACCACTAATAATGAGTTTATATCTGTAACCGACTAGTCCTATCAAAGTGATTACCAAGGTAGATAAGCCAACAAAACCAGCACTAGAAAGAATCAAAATACACTAGTAACACCTTTGCAGGATAGCCTAAACTCACAGTCACAAGATCATCACTAGTTTCAGCTGGTCCCTTCTCAATGCAACCAACTTTTTGTGTATTCACTTAGTCTTCAGGTAGATCTCCAACATGACCATTTGCATATATTTTTCCCTCGTCAATAGACCCACATCATCATGAACAGGTCCCTCTTCTTCGTCACTGATGGTCAATTTTCTCTTTTCCTTGGAATACACGACCCTGCCACATTGTCCTAATCTGTAACAACTTCAACAAGAAAGTGAATACTATACCAGCCACCAATTTTCTTGCAACTTATCTTCGTAGATTAGTCTCCACACGAGAAATATCTTCTTGAATTCTGTTGATAGTTTCTTGTGTATCTTAGTTGGAAAGAATGCACCCATACCCCTTTAACGAAAAACCAAAATACAACCAAGGGTTCAACCGAGCAGACCCAACACTAGGTACACAAAATAAGAGGAAAGACTTAACACTAAAAATGATCTCAGATAAGTAATACACTAGTCCTATCAAAGTGATTACCAAAGGCACGTAAGCCAACAAAACCAACATAACAAGGAATCAAAATATACTATTCACACCTAGGCAGGATAGCCTAGATTCACAGCCACAAGGTCATCATTAGTTTCAGTTGGACCTTGCTCAGTACAACAAACTTTTTGAGCATTCACTTGGTCTTCAGGTATCAAAAGATCTCCAACAGGTCCCCCTCCATACATTCTGCCCTCCTCAACAGGTCCCACCCCGTCATGAACAGGTTCCTCTGCTTTGTCACTAACGGTGAACTTGGAATTCACCATTGTCCTTGTCTCTAATAGCCTCAAGAAGAGAGTTTATACTAGAAGCTGCCAATTACCTTGTAGCTTTTCTTTGAAGATGGGTCTCCAACTGAGTAATAATTGTTTATAGTCCATGGCATTTCTTGCACATTTGAATCAATGAGATTCTCTAGCCAGTTAGGAAGAGTGCTACCATATCCCCGATCTCGTAGTGGTTTACCACCCAAAGATGGTGAAGGAGATTTGGTTGCCACCAATCCAACAATTTCACTCAATTTGTCTTGTGCAAGGGAATTAGGATCTAGGTTATCATATTGTTCAATAGATTACAGAGTAGAGTGTAAAGCATTCAAGATACCTTAATTACCAAATTTAGTTGGGATACCAATGTCTTGTTCACTTCCATCATTGTCAACCAAATTAAGATCATGTGTATCACACTAAAATAAACATGTATCCGTGATTACATCCTATTCATGTCGGATATGTGCACATCAGCCGATGCAGAGTGTAACACCCAACATGAATTTTGGAGGACTTTATCTAGGAAAACCCCTTCTGCCAATTAAGACGTTAGCTGAGATCTTCATCATGCCAAATTTCAAGGATTTGCTCCATCTCTATCTTGGGTACCTTCAATTGTAGAGTAACTTTCCAATGAAAGACTCTGATAATGACATTTCTAGAGAACCCAAAAGTCCCCTAGCTTTACCCCTGAAAACCGTCATTGTTTCTTTTTTCCCAAATGAACAACGGAATTGCAAGACATTATTAAACATAATTTCTTAAAAAATAGTAGAAGCTTCTTTTCAAAGTAGATATAACCAAAAAAAATATTTATCCAAGACATTTCACAACCATTAAGACTTCCTTACGAATCAAGACAATGTATCAAACAATTGTAGCAATGGGGCACAGGATAAAAAGATAATTGTTTCAAGCTCCCCGAAAGGGCTTGCAGAAGTAGAACCATTTATAGAGATGATAAAACCAACATCATGTTTCTGGTGGAGCATAAACCATCTAAAGCAGGACTTTTTGGGTTCGTGACAAGACAAAGGACAACAAACCTATATGTACACCTAAGGAGAGGGTCACAAAATGACCATTTCCTTTTAGGATTTAAAACTCTAGGGCAATAGAATGCATGGCTTTGAACCTGCATTTTGTCTATTATCGACCTTCCGTCCATATTTTGAAAGATCTTGGAAACTCGTGTCTTGTATGCATGAATCTAATTTCAATATTTCCTGCGTATTTGTGTGTCTTCTTGTAGGTCATCCATTTGTTGTTTTTATTTGAATAATAGCCACAACTCATCCATCATCGACCTGTCCACCCATGCCCACCTGATAACTCTGTGATTCAGTAATCCTTGCTCTTGCATTCTAGACCCACCTTCATGCTAAGCAGTATTTCTTGGCCAATTGGATGTTTGCACCTGTTTTGGAGTGTCACACTCAAAGAGTGGTCATACTAATAAAATTCATTACCTCAGCTCCATACAAATTTGATCACCTCCTTTGGTGGACAGTGGACACCTACTACACAAGCTCAGTTCATGTGTTGGTAGTATTCCTTTCACATTTGAGAGCCATCCATGGAGAGCATCGTCTTTTGACTATCCATGATTTGCCTCCTACCATGTTGGCAAGTTTATATAAAATGTAGGCATACTTCTTTGTCATTAACGTGTTTTGTTAATTTCCTGTATAAGCTTGGATGTGAAGTATTTTTAGAGTAATATTTGTTAGTCTGTATTTATTCTTGTAATATTTTTAGTTAAGTGTTAGGTATGTTATTTATTTGAGTTTAGAAGATTTAGATTGTTCCTATGTTTGGTCAATTGATAGTGCCAATTAAATTGTTATCTCAAAGCATGTGTGTGCTTATTATCTCTGAAAATATTTTTAGTTTAGTGTCAAAGTCTATTATTTTTGTGTCAAATGACTATGGTTAAAGTCAATAAGTGCTTAAATTGATACTTGTTTCATTCTTTATCACTGCAATTGTTTGGTTAAAAGATTAAGGAAACTTAAGTATTGATTACAAATTTTCAATGTCTTAATCTCCAGAGAGAATTTAACTATAATAATATATACATGCACGTGACCTGGAAGAGTGCTCTTGGTTTTAGTCTCGCAGAGAACTTGTACATTTCCAATTTTCAATGGGATGTTGCATTCTTTGTTTATGAGTTCATTTAAAGTTGTCTTTGTTTATCAACTTTGTGTCCCTCCATAAACCCAAGAATTTATTTTTCTGTTTCCTCTTTCTTAATTACAGTTCTTTGCTTGGAAGTTAATTGAAAAACTGCCATTGGATAAAATGCTAATATATTTGCAATTACCGATCCTATCTTATCGTTTTTTTATAATTTTTGTTGCTACTTGTTACTGAATTTAATTTTTAGGGTATAAATTGCTAACTATTGAATGCATGTTTATTATATAAGTAATGTGATTCATACTTGTCTCATGTCTCATTAGTTGACTAAAATTGTTAAAAAGAAATTAACACAAGAATCACCCGTACTCCTTTCTCCTTTTCTCGCTTGGTATTCGCCCCATATGCAAATTTACACATAATCTTGAAGGCCTCTCTTTGTTTCACATTGTCATGGGAAACTATATTTAAGGTTTGAATTTGTAAATTATTTGTATCATTAATCTTAAGGATTGAATATATAACTTATCTTGATCATCAATACCATTATTGCCTTTCCTCCATCTCTTATGTTTTTGTTAAGAGGAAAAAGGGTTCCCATGTATTATGTATGGTATTGCTTTTCCTCCACTCTTGATTGTCGATAATCATGGAATCCATGAGTAATGAGATGGTCACTTCGATTGTGATATTTACAATAAAGAATCTTGATCTTAACCCTATGCAAGGGTACAAAAATGGTTTCAAGATATTGGCAAAAGAGGTGGACATGCCTAATCGAAGAATCTTGGCATTAATCTAAATGTCTCATATAGGTTTTACATCAATACAAAATAAATGAAGAGACTTAGATTCTTGCTCAATGGTTTGAAAAAATCATTATTTCACCCATAATAATAGCAACAAGAAATCAAAATTATAGCTGAATTATGCTCGGTAGTTTTGGAACCATGCAACTTTTAACATCTCAAATTCTGTCATACTAGTAAATGATATAATATGCTCACCATTAAACAAATTTCATAGTGTACTATTAATGTGAACGTAACCATGCCAAAAACATGTAATGTCATACTAAAAGAATTATGCACTTAGTTTTAATTGTTTAAGAATTTAAATATTAAAGAATAAAAACATTATTGTTATATACGTAATATATTGAACACATAGCCTTTAAAGCATGTCTCTTGGTCAAATTACGCCTTCTTGCAATCTCATGCAAGACTTACACTTGAAAATTTTATGGACCTTTTGTAATATCATAAAACTAGAAAAACAATTTGTTCTACCCATAGCCTTTAAAGCCTCACACCATCATTGACATATTGCACCCTTATGAAAAAAATTCATTGTTCACCATTGTTATTCTTTAGTGCCAAGATGCACCATTGTAAAAATGTGAAGCACTTAACTCCTCCAAAATACCTCATAATAAGCACACATAATCATACCAATCTTGTGTGCTTCCAAAACACTTGAAACATGCCACACATTTTCTAGACATGTGATTCAAAATCCATGTGGAGACTCTTGGTTTCTATGCATCTTTCAAAGTGACATCTTCCTAGTTCCATATCAAATGGTATGAATATCTTGGTCTAACTATTAGCACCATGTCCATATAGAGGAATTTCAATGATCACTCGGCTTAGTAGATGAAATAAATTCTAACCATTATTCTTTATAGTCAGTCTTTTATAGCTAACTTTTTCTAACTATAAATATTGTAAGGCATTTGAGAGAAAATAAGGGAGTTAAGAGATTTTATTTCCCCTTTCTTAATTAACTATACCCAGAAAGACTAATACTATCATGTTTCACATTTCTTGTATTATTTAACCATGTCTCCCACATGTTAGCATGCTCCATAATGAATCAACACAATTCCAAGCATATTGAAATATGATAAACTTGTACAGTGATAAGGGTACTCCATATACAACCTTTTGGTTCACAACTAAACAAATAACATATATCAAAAACTATGTACATCTGAATTCCCAACTAACATTTCCACATTAAAAATAATAATGTAACATACATCCACATCATAAATCATGTTTATACCATACATACTTCCATGTAACAACCATATCACAATACTTGTAAACCATAAACCATCTCACAACAAGTAAGAATCACAAGTATTAAACAACTTTATTGTATAGTGGTCTCCATAGTCCCTTCAAGTAGAAAATACAATGTTATCTAGCCTAATAGTTTATTACCAACAAGGTTTAGTAATTTATTCCATGTCCTTATATATAATACCAAGTGGCTCTGCTCGTTGTTCAATGACTTGTAAAAGTTTTTCATGGTCTTCTACATCTAGTCTCCATTTTTTGCGTTTACTATTTGTAGTCTTCACCGCTGCAATTGTAACCTGTAGCAATTATGTGATGGGTGTAATGATACACCTTTTTGTCTAGTTTGTAATCAACAAAGTGAATCCCACTTTGGAGGGCTTTCACTTGTTGTAAGTATGTTCCCCGCACTACAACCGAGCCAAGAAAATGTTGTCACTTCACTTGTTATTTCACATGTTAGCTTTGTTCTCTCTCTCAGGCACGCAACAACTAGTACTCCACTTTCTCAATATTGAATTCTTCAGCAATGACTACAAATACATATCCTACAACAAAATGCAAATAAATATTCAATGATTGGATGTATAGTATAAATTATATACATATATATTTAATTATCAATTTATACTTGATCCTTTCAAATAAAACATACCTTGTTTAACCATTCCGATATGTGGTCATAATCAGTTGAAATTAATGGCACATCTTCAAAACTATCATCATGATTTGATCCATATGTGTCATCCACAACTAAAGGAACTT
Source organism: Taxus wallichiana var. yunnanensis (assembly GCA_018340775.1). Classification (NCBI taxonomy): domain Eukaryota; kingdom Viridiplantae; phylum Streptophyta; class Pinopsida; order Cupressales; family Taxaceae; genus Taxus; species Taxus wallichiana. The sequence goes on along the minus strand of CM031243.1, from coordinate 724,578,152 downwards.
GCTTCCACTCACCTACATACCCATGTTTTTGAATATTGCACTTTGAATATGATTTGTTCATGCATTCATAACAAAAACAAGAATAATATCTTATGTACAGATTGTCCAGCTTATTACTATCCATAGTCATCAAAGAGTGTAAAGACCTATAATTGGGAATCCTTTCACATCCATACTTTGTCCTCCGATCAATACCTTCATTTAATCATGCTCAAAAGATCAATAAAGTTTAAAACAAACAACAAAAATCAGAATAAAAAAATTTAAAGTTAGTAACTTGTAGTTCACTTAATAAATCACATCAAGATTTACATATCTATGTTTTAAATGTGCATGTACCTATTATCTCCCAAAACACTCTGTGTGGGGTTGAAGCATGTGGGGTTGAAGCGTGTGATGTTGAAGCCTGTGAGGTTGAAGCCTGTGAGGTTGAAACCTGAACTGTAAAATGTTTCTTACACCATTCAACAACGGTGTGGGCATCAATCAATCGATCTCCCTCATAATCAAAGCTTTGTTTCTTTAGAGAACATTTGATGCATGCACCCACACCATCGTGTTCTCCCTTCCCATGACCACTCTAAAAAAAACTCCATAAATGAGGAATTTTGTGATGACGATGATAATGACTAAGTGCAAAGAAAGGGTGAGAGGATTTGAATTGTGATCCACAACCATGTGACCAAACAAAATGGTGATCTATTTGTATTCCTCGCTGATGAAGATATTGAAAGAACAAACCAAAACAATGTTGCACAAAGTGGGTGTCATGTTCCTTATCATCACTTATATAGAAGTGATACTCCTTCTTGATCATTCGCTTCACATATGTACTTTCAACCCCATCCAAATCCAATTGTGCATGCCTATAAAATACTTGAACCATGATAGTAACCTGGTTAGTATGATAATACTGTGTTTGAATTTCTTTTTGATGAGAAAATGAGTAATTCTTAGCAAAATCAACCACGGACAATATGGAACCAATAGGGAATGTGTCCCTATTAGTCTTGAATTGTGTAGCCTGCCACTTTAAATAGTGAGAATGTTTGATGTACGGACTAATTAAACTTGGAAACTTTTGCTGAATGTAGCAATGGGGATTTCCTCTTCTACCAAATCCAACTTGGTTGCATCTTTTCCAAGCCTTGTTGAATATTTTATGTATTTGAACCTACAAAATCAATTCATAACATGGACAAATTGTCATGTATTCATTTGCAATAAAATCAAAATCAAAATAAAATCTAACATCCAAATTTAAAAACATAAATTTATATATATCACCTCTTACGAAGCAACCAGCATTAACTGTTTCAAATATTCATTTGTTTTTGGCAATAATTTCAAGTCCCCACACTTGTCACGTACACCTTTGATGCAAGTCATGCGATCATTGACATGATCATCGGATACGTTGCAAATAATTAAAGTTATGAATTCACCGACACGTGTAGGTGGGGTAATTTCTTCTCGCATAACTTTCTATACACTTGAAAAAAACATAGATTTTGAAATACATTAATTTTAAATCACATCTTAAAAATGATATTTAAATTTTTTTAAATATATAGATATAAATGAAAGCATGCCTCAAAATATATATACATTGAATCTATAAATTTTTATGTACCTGATAGTGATAATCAAACTCAACGTGATAGCAACAACAACATGTGTCAAGGACTTTATCAGCTCGCACATACCAAGGCTTCAAATTTTCAAACATTCGTTGTCCAATCTTAACATCTGGATTTTCTTCTGTAAACTTTATGTACATCTCATGTTGAGTTATTTCAAGCCAATGTTTTATATGTTCATCATAGTTATTGTGAGTTATCCTATGTTTTAAAACATCCCTCACATTCAGAGAAGGACGAGTCCTCTCAGTCCAAAAATCAAAAACTATCTTCACAATATTATCCTCTATTTTATCATAACGTGGATTTCTACACATTAGTGCCCAATTTCCTTCCATAGTAGAGTCATCCAATGTCTTCCTCCTCTTTGCATACCTGCTAACCGTCTTTCTAGATAAACCCAATGCCTTGGCAAAGGTGGTAACATGACGATTCTTTGTTGTATCTTCACTTACAACTGAATTTAATATTGCTCTACGAGAAATACTCTTATCAATAGACCTAGTTTTTGTACCCAAAGAACTTATTCCTTTAAAAACATTCCCAACAAATTCTTCTTCTACACGTTTTGAATTTTTCCATCCAAAATCAACACCTAACAATTCTAATGTTTCCCTCATATCAACATGATTCAAGAATGTAACCAACAAATGTGCTCTAGCAACTGTAGTCAAATTAACAAATTCACCATATACTATCTCTACACTTTTTGTTGTTTTCTTTCGTGATAGTGGTTCTTGTTGGGAAAATTCTTTTAATTTTTGTAAATCCATCTTCACCAAGTGTTTCACATTTTTTTGGGAAGTAATTCCATAACTTTTGTTATCACTTCAACATAATGTTGCGCATCATGATCTGTGTCCATAAACATACACATGGGATCCTATCAAAACCCTTGCCTTTACCCAATCTAAAAAACATAAATTATCATATTTAAACCTTAGAACTAAAAAAATTAGGATCTATCAAGGGTTTCTATACATATGTACCAATTTTTGCAGCGTTGTCTTTCACTTGTTGTGTCTTCTCTCTCTCTCTCTTTGTGCCCTCCTACGAACAGATCTTCTAGCATTCTTCTCTGCATTCTCTTCCTCGGTATATTTTCGTTTCTCATTCTTTGCATTTCCCATGATTCATCCACTTCAATAATTTTCACCCACACACATAAATCATGATAGATCTGAATGTCTAAGAGTAAACTCGATACAAAACTATATGTGCATGCAACTCTATTTATATACAAATCTCAGTAGAAATTAGGTTATTTTTAATTTTAGTTTTCTATAACTTTAAAACAACTTTTCTAATTTTAATAGAATTTATATTTAATATGTAAAACAACTTTTCTAATTTAATATTACATATTTTTGGTTAAAAACAATTTAAAAAAACACACTTAGTTTAAAACACAAAAAATATGTAAAAAACTAAATTTAAAACATAAAAAGTGAACAATATTAAATAAGTAACTTGTAAAACATTAAATTTAGAAGGGGAGACGCAATTGTGAATCATTAAATCTAGAAGGAGACGTTTTGGCGGCGCTTTGGTGGTACGGAGGGGGTTCGCGTGAATGGGGGTTCGCACGAACCACATTCACCCGAACGGTGTCCACGTGAACCCCCATTCGCGCGAACCCCTCTGAGTGGCAGTGACGTGGCGCCTGAGTGGCACATTTTGGCTCCAAATCCTTTTGGGGGACAATTGTGAGCCAAAATCTGCCACTCGGGTGCCACGTAATTAGGGTAAACAAAATAGTTAACTTACAAAATTTTGACACAAAATTCATATTTTTATTGGCTTTCTAAAAATGTAATTTTCATTTTTTAAAAATCTATTTTGCTATTTATTTTTTAATTTTTACTAACATACAGTATTTTAGGACAATCAATAGTACACAATCAACCAAATTTGAAAAATAGTAGAATATATCAAAAAAATTGAAAAAATATACTTAGTATTTGTTGAATTCTTACTCTTGCTGTGAAAAAAAAAAAAAAATTTCGATATAAATATTAAAAGTTATTGGCATTGAAATATGGACGCCATTTATTTTAAAATATAGTTACTAAATAATTAATTAAAAAAATATATAAGTCAAAAAAATATGAAAATTTGACAGCACATCAAAATTATAATCTTGAACATATATCTAAAATTTCATAGTGAAAAGATAAGTTTTAATTTTAAAAAACCACCTGGGGACAGTCATTCCTCTTTAATAACATAAGAAACAACATATGAATAAAATTAAGAAAAAGACTATATTTTTTGCCAATTTTTTTTTTTAAAATATACATGTATTCTACACTCTAAACACAACATTTCGTTAGTTTGTGGAATTTCATGAATGTGTACGGTTTTGTGGCTATTACCTTTAGAAAATCAATTAAACTGAAAATTCATGTTTACTAAGGTACAAACCGTAACACACCAAAAAAACCAACACAAGGACAACACAATGAAATACAGGATAATTTTTTTGACTTGCTTGACACATAACATGACGCAACATGTCGTCACCAAGGATACAACTAACACTGTGAACAACTTAATACAAGGATGGCCCTAAAGGCAGCACGGAAAACGTTCACACCTTTCAAGGACAATTTACTATTCACTTGCGAAAGGACATGGCAAAAGACCAACCACATTACATAGTTATAGCTGAAGACATCCCACTGTGAAAATCTTCTTAAGATTACTGATTTACTAGAGCCATCTTACAATTCTTAGCTTACGTTCTGGAAAGTTCAAGATTTGTTTCATACCATTCTTCTTTTAGGATTAAGTTTCTTTTCTTTTGTATAACTTGAGGACTATCCTAGGATCACCTATAATATGAACATTCATTGATTAATTTGTTTACAAAACCAGGTGGTATACAATTCCACAAGGCTATCTATCTAAACCCCCTCTACTGAAACTCGTTTCATACCCACATTGCATAAGGAGGAAAGCATCGAATCAAAAGGAGAGGAGTATCGTTAAGGTTCAGAACCCTAATCATCTTTGATCAAAGAATTAAAATTTTATCGACCAAAAACAACTTCATTATTATCTTCTTTATTTATTCATCTATGTATTCCTCTTCTTTTATCTTTGATTATCTTTAGAAAAAAAGAGTTTCAACCCACTAAAATATGCCTAGAATAACATTGATACTAGTACCATGGAGGGTTACTAAATCAATAAGCATTATGACCTGAAAGAAGAAATTATCGTTATTTAACAAGAACACAAATCACGGTTATAACATTTCCATTCAACATGGCACATGAACCCAAGGAGTCAAGAGATTGGATTTCACTTGGGTCAAGAACAAGAAGGTAACAAAATAAGCCAAGCCATGCTACAAAATTTTCACGACTGCAATTGATATCACCAAAAGAATACTCATAACAAGGTCAAGATTGAATATTATTTCTCACAAAGGAAATTTCAAGTTTGACTACACAAGAACAAGACACTCTATTTCACCATTACCGAACAATACAAGGCAAGAGGTCATATCAACTCTCTTTACAAGCAATGTTACATAATTTACAACACATTGGACATTTTTACAAGGAACTTCATAATGGTACAGATGAAACTTTTACACTCTTTTCTTCTAGTCTACTCGCATAATCCATCTGCACAAATATTAACTAGAGTCAGTTCGCTAGAACTGAGCATGTTAAGTCTATGCATTGAAATAATAAGCTAACATTTAACAATAGACATGAAAGGAATGTTCTACTTCATGAAAGGATCAAAGCACAAACCACTAATCTACTTTTCACACGAGGTAAGGATCTACACCAGCCAACAATGAGGAAGTCAAACATTCCAACAAGCAGTATATCACAAAACAAAGAAACAATCCAAGAACTTGTGGGATAGGAACGAAAGGTCAATAGTATAGAGAATTTTGATCATGCAACCGTATGGATTACGTGACTTAAATCTAATATTCAAACCATCCATCTTAAAAGGAAAAACTTGAGAGTCAAAGACATACTAGTTACGATCAAGACGCGAAACAAAACATAGTTACCCAATCCTTCCAGGAGGATGTTTCATAGCAATAAAGGGATACGTGACCCCGAAGGAAACATTCCATCGTTACAATCTAAACAAGAGGTCTACCGCCTCTTCCTTACAAGGTCTTTTAAAAGTAATAAACGTTAACAACTAGGATTCTCTCTAATTTCTTTGGTTTGCAACTAGGATTCTCTCTTCCTAGAACTTTCTATTGCTAAAGGTTGTATCCTGAATCCCATTGATCTACTTTCGGGCATTGAGGACAATAATGAAATTTCCTTCTTTCCTTCCTAATGTCTGATACCAGAATAGATTATTGAAGAAACCACAAGCCGCAAGCCTTATTAGGAAACGAGTAATAAAAAAAATAGCTCACAAGTAAGCTACACTCTAGGTAGGCAAGCATGACAACTTTTAAATGGAAAGCCTAAACAAACTTCATCCGTAATCTTCATAAATAGCATACATACTATTATCCAAGACAATATAGCACTATGTGTAAAATGTTGTACAATATCAATTCATTCCAGCAGGACTC